>OY293304.1:61500498-62051420 GCA_958502075.1 Orchestes rusci
TTTTTTTTTCCTGGACCTCTATGATGAATAATTTACGATAGCTGGCATCCTGTCGCTGAAAATGAATCACCCTGTACATTTCTCAATAAGCGTGCGTAACGTTTGGATGTGGTCTAATGTACTTAAGTCGCTTCGGAATCCCGCCTGCTCTACGGGTTGGTAAAAATCAACCTTATTGTTGAGGCGGTTGGTAATGATTTTGCTGAGGAGCTTATACAAAACCGATAGAAGGCTAATCGGTCTGTAGTTCTCTATGCTAGATGGGTTCTCCTTTTTGAAGAGGATTATCACCTCGACATTTCTCAATGGATCGGGAATTTTTCCCTCCTCCAGGCATCCGTTAAAAAGGATAATCAGTGCTTTCTCAAGAAATTTACCTCCGTTTTTTAACATTTATACTGGGATTTTCTCCGGTTCTTCTTCTGCTTCAGTGCCATATTTAACTCTGCAGTATCAATTTCTGGGATGTCTTCGGAACCCACATTTTGTACTACTTGGGTTTCCGATCGGTTTGGTTACTTGTGAAAATGCTGGATGGTGGATGTTATTTGCTGCCTATCTGTGACAACTTCTCCTAGTTGGTTTTTAATTTTGTATACAGTATTTCCGCAGATGCGATTAACAAGAGGTAAAACGAACCAAAAATTGAAAGATACGACAAAAAGTCATTCTTGGTAAAAAAAAGTCTGTCCGCTGGAAAAAAATAAGCTACGATGAGAAAAATGATCTCTATTATGAAAATGTGAAAATGTAATGTAATCAAAAATTTTAAAACATTAATATGAACAGGAGCAATCTACTGTTTGCTTACTGTACAGTGGAAAGCATTTGAAATCGCACACAATATTTTAATCAAGTTTCGTAAAATGCCAAACTTTGTCATAGTAATACATGACTTTTGTCAAAATGACAAGTCATGAGCAAACAAAAAAGCTGATTTTTTGTTTCGGGATTGATTATTTCAGATAAGTTCAAACAATCTTCAAACAACAAGCTGCATAGTTCCTCAAATCCATTATCCAGTGATGCGAAGGGCGAAGGGCAATTGAATTCTTGGCCAGTATGTAAGATATTTATGTAGAAAACAAAATGTGAGAAGGTAATGAAAAATACATTAATTGCGGATCTTTTATATCAGATTACTAAATATATATCACCTCAAACAATTTGCAGCGCAGATACTACCCGCAGTGGCTTGATAGTTTTTGTTATTCATGGTTTAAAACCAAAAATCATCGAAGTAAACAAACGACACGTGATCAGAGACAGTGGGGGCTATGATTAAAAGTTCTAACGAGTGTTCAATAAAAAATACGATCAAGTCACCTCTGGATTTTTTTTTCTGTCATGAACGTAGGTCGTGGCTAGTTTGTATGGTTTGTCAGCATGGCATCTGTGACGGTTAGAGAGTGGATGTCATGTCATAATTGCGATGTTAACCAAGACATACGTTTTTTGGAACAATTGCAGTCCATAGGTGACTTGATCGTATTTTTTATTGAACACTCTTTATTTCACGTATGCATTTCACGAGGGTTGTCAAAAAATAACTGTGTGTGCGAATTCATATGCTTTCCACTGTACATGATTATCTGTTGTGATTTTAAGTATAAAAGTCATACCTAATATGTAAGTAGTAAAATGCTTACTTGCAAAATTGTTCAATTTTTCAAAATTTTCATAGATTCAAATTCTCTTCAGTAAGTTCGGAATCAGGGTTAGAACTGAATTTGGAGCAAGTTTTTCATTTGTCAATGACTATTTGCTCTTGTTTAATTTTATATTTTTACATTTTCGGGACCCCCTGTATAATACAAATCAATTTACTCATCGTTGCTCCTATTTTTTCGGCAAGCAGACTTTTTTTTCAAGAATGACTTTTCGTCGTATTTTTCAATTTTTGGTCCATTTCACCTTTTGTTATCCGCATCCGTGGCAGACCCGCCACTCCTCCTATGTAGTAAATTGTTTCAGAATTTCTTCGTGAAAGCATATGGCCAGATTTCAAGATTATATTGGCCACGCCTTTCATTCCGGTCTCACTAATTCCAAGTATATCCCACTTGATGTTTTGGAATTCGTTTTCTAAAATTAGTAGGTGCTCTTCTAATCTCATTGTGCGAATGTTGTATGTTGAGGCTAGACTGTTTTTGTTGTTTTTTCGTCTGTTATCTGGTATTATCGAAGTTCTGCCTCCTCCAGAATCCTTGAGGCTGACTGATAAATCAGTGCGAGATTCTGAGCATTTAGCTCGTATTTACGTACTGGATTTCGTCAATTTCTTTTTTGAAAGAATCTTGGAATTTAAACGCCACGCTTGTTGAGCGGGTTGGCGAGTGTTTATTTTCAGCCACCCATTCTGGGTCAGACGCTGTTTGTAGCCGCTCGTTCTGAGCCAGACGCTACTTTCCTGTTTGGTCGGCGGAAGGTATTTTATTTTCCTCCTCTCCCACCATCCATATTTGGAAGGCATTCCCTATCTATCCACCACCTGAGGACGAGTCCTCTAGAGGTTACAGTATCCCCCGAGGAATTAATCAACTACAAAGATATATCTCTGTGTTTCATTTTATTGAACACAGACCGCTATAGTAGGTAGTGTAATTTTTTTTGAGTTATAAGTTTCAAATTTCAGTTGAAATTCCAGACACAAGAATAAGAAATAAAATATAATCATTCGAAGAATGAGAATGATGATCAATCGAAGAATGAGAATAATGATCATTCGAATAAAAAATATTCATTCCAAGAATCGTCCTTCAGTGCCAAATGCTTGAAAAATCAACAGTTCATTAAAGCAAATAGCTACGTTGCGTTTCTTGGCATCTAGTTGGTGGTAGCTGTTGGTTCCATTTCTAATATTTGTCATTGACAACAACAACATATTCGCTGTTATTCATGAATAATATTTAGATGCATCCATCCTTGAACATCTTAGCACAACCACCTGAAACGGACTCGCTTAGTTTCGTATTCACTTGCAAGAGATGGCCTGGGATGTAGATACCAAACGCGCTGCGCGCTCTTCATTAAGTTTGTCTAGTCTGTAGGTTTGTCACGAACCAAACGCATCAAATATTTTCTGTAACTTGTCGGTAAAATGAAAATGCACAAAGAGAATTTGTCATTCTGTTGCGTGAAGTGAAGCGTTTGCACTATTTGGAGAAAAATAGAATGGACCAAGAAAACATTTCTGGAACTGATCGATCATGAGCAATACCTATTTCAAAATTGGAAACTTTTTTCGTTGTAAATAGGGACGTCTTAACTAGACTGAAAATATTGAAACGCAGAGAACAGAGCGAACATTACAAACATCACGAACTTTTGCTCGAGATGGGTGTTGCATTCGGCTCATTAATCGCGCCGCGTTTGGTTCGATCGGAGTGTTTTGTTGCGAGAGAATACCCACATTACCCAGTTCTAGGAGTGGACGCTCATCCCAGTTCGAGCCAAGACGAATGCGCCAAATGTTTCCGGGGCTTGTCGGTAAACTCCATTACACAATAATCTGTTGATTTCTCGACCGCAAAAATAAATACCACCTGCAACTGTTGGTCGTAAAAATCGTTAAACTTTGGGCATGGAAGTCCAGACCTAAATTTTTTTTCATTAATAATTAATAGAATTGTTGTACCTTCTTTTTGGTATATCACATAGATTAATGGCAAATCGCAGGAGTAAGAGGCTTGATATAAAACTTTATCTTTATCTTAGTTAATCAGTCGTTTGGTGGTTGTCAAGATGTGCGTTAAAGGTATTTTTCTACAGCCGTGCGAAAAAATCAATTTTCCGAACCAATATCCGTGCCGAAAATAAGGTAAACATTTTTGGGCACGCAAACTTCAGTTTTTGGCACGCATACTTCAATAGCATAGCACATGAACAAAAAGCTGCTTGAAGCCCTGATCCGAGTGTGTTCTATTGGCTTGGCAACGTGTTAATCAACTATCTCACATTCCGACATTATTATTATTATTTATTTGTTTTTTGGACTTTGCATTTATTTCCGCACGTCTGTAGAAAAACTATTGTACCTATTGGTATTGGTATTGGTATGGTGGGGGGCAAACCACTGCCCGGCGAGTAGGACTGGAAGGCCCTTTTCGCCAACCCCAGGACCATTGTACTTTCAAGTTGATGATGGAGAACATCACCCAGTTATATATTTGAACAAGCAGGACCAATCAATTTAGGCTCATTATTTAAACGAATTATATCCTTATTTCCGCACGTATGTAGAAAAACTATTGTACCTTTTACGGGAAATGTTTTTCCGCCCTCGGCTGCTCCACCGAACTCCGCTACGCGTCGTTCGGTGAACGGCAGACTTGTGCGGAAAAACTGATCTTCCGCACTTGTTAGGTAAATAGCTATTCTGCACTCGGCTGCTTCATCGCGTCGTTTGGTGAACGGCAGAATCGTGCCGAAGAATTCATTTTCCACACTTGTTAGGCTAGGCGCATATTGAGACGCGACGTGGCACGACGATACACAGCGCGAGTTTTTGTGACACACGGAATTGCATCTATCAGCATCAGCGCATATTGATAACGCAAATCGAAACTGCGCAGCTCGCGTGGCACGTCATACGCGCGACGCAGTCGTCAAGACAATGTTTTTCCGTCCGTCTGTCCGGTGGTCGGTGGTGCATAATTTGCATTTTCCTTTTGCAATCTAAGATGTTGGTCGATGAAAAGCTGACAGAGGCTGTAAGAAATAATTAGCCACTGCTATACGATACAGGAAACCCGAATTAAATGAACACTGGATTAAATACAAACATTTATTCAAAGTAGCATTGCAAGAGATCTGAATTTGAAAGACGGTGAGTGAATTGATCATTTTATATTATAGTGTTCACTATTTTCACCATATTATAACCTCAAATCCCTACTAATTTTACTAAACGCTTCAATTCGAAAGTTGACGATACATTATTGTCATTTATTATACGTTTGTCTAGCAAAATAATCCATACGTGTTGGACAAATGTTTCCAACAAACAAATTTCTTGTCAGACGTTTCAAAAATGGCAAAAACGTTTTGCTGGAACGGAAAATAAACTGGCTTTGTCTTGATGCTGATTCCACTGGTGTTATGAATACATGTGCGGCTTCAACAGTTTGAATGAACCCTGCCAAGAAGAATGAAGTTAACTTATGTAGGATTTGATCTATTAGGTCGGTTTCTCAAGTCCTGTTCAACGAAGGTTCAAACATAATTTATTCATTATGAACTTGCAGGAAAAATGAAAACATTCTGGCGTTTCGAACGCGTGTCACGCAAGTGATGAGTTGCAATAATCCAAAATATGTCAGCTCTGTGGAAACTTCAGATAATATAGTTTCCAGAAGTTATGGTGTGATGAAGAAAGAACATTCATCTCTCGATGCCAAGAGCATCATGAAGAACGTCCACTGTACCCTTTTGGAAAAAGGGCATGACTGGAGTGTAAGTTTTAGTAAAACGAGTATTTTGAGCAAAGTTGCATTAACGACAGTAAAAGATATAGTGACCAAACCCTTCAAGCCAAGAAAAAAACGGCATGACAGCGGAAAATTGAGAAGCATCGTGAGAGCCGATAAAGAGTTGATTCGGAGAAACATGAAAAAAGTCCCAACAATAGAATGCGTACCCATCTATTGTTGGGTACTTACAGCAGACGAAACCGATATTTCATGTGGCAGGACAAGTCTTTCGGGACAAGTTGAAGCAATGGGTTTTAAATATCGTACCATTGACAAACGACAAACACTTATAAAAACGCAGCGTTTACAACTGTAGGTTTTCATCACAGAACACATGTACAAAGTTTAGAAGACAAACTGTCGTATGAAATTTCACGGAATAATGCGCCACGGCATGAAGTGGATGCGAATCAAACTATCAGACTTGGATAATGTATTATTGAAGATTGCTGTAATTTATTATACAGTTCAATTTACATAAAAGCACTGACATTGACTATGACCTTGAAAATGTCTTTATTTATTAAATCAAGACAAAAACTTTGAATAAATGTAGTTTTTTCGTTTTTTTTTGAATGTCCAGAACCATCTGGGGATGGGGTCAGTGTTGGCATCCTATTTGCGCTGCGGGGCGCTGACCCTGTTTGATGGTGACTATGAGAAAATGCCACTCACTCCGGAGGTCTCGGGAAGCGGTGCATGGCTCCATGTGGTGTGCTGGGCTGTACGAAACTCGTCGAGGAACACTTCCTCTGTTTCTTCCCATTGTTCGACCTTTTCAGGATGCTGTCGCTTAGCCTCACTGTTTGATTTGTTGTAGAATACACTGGGCGAGATCCCATTTGTTCATCTGGCAGAAAGTTTTTGCCATCGTTACTTTCCTTATTCTGTGGAGGATGCATTTCTCCGGAACTTTTCCGATGACGGATGGAACCTCAGATTAATAAACAAGAACAGATGAAACTACTCATTCATAAAACCTATCCAACGCCGGTGCCAACATCTACGTCCATAAGAGCAATAAGAGGAAAAGAATGAGATAGAGGAGTGGGGATGAAAAATAGGATCAACTGATGCTAAGGAGTCCCTCCTCTTGGATATCGATTTTTAGCAGTCCTGTTGAATAGCGGCACAGTGGGACCAAGACATCAAAAGTTGGCATTATATCTAAATAAATATAAATAAGGCCGTAAGACCATTGATTTAAATAAGTTATTTAAATCAATGCGTCCGCAGTCGTTATTTGAGTTTCGGGTACTGATATCAACAAATGAGTGGACATTTCCTTGAGAAAAAAAATCTGAGTATGGCACATAATCAAAAAAGGCTGATTAGAGTCCATGAAAAAAAAATCAGAATCGCAGATAATGTCATTCAGCTCCTCTCCTGTCGTGTTTTGAACATCATATTTTTATCGGCGGTTCATAAAATCAACAAGATTGATTGGGTTAATTTGGTTCAAGTTACATAAAAAAGGGAAAAGACGTTAAACCTTCACAATAAATCTCAATGATGCAGAAAAACACATGACTTTTTGCTCCTCAAAAAACAAGGCACACTTTACAGAGTAGCACAAAAATGAGACATGGATATTGCTGGATTCACCTTTAAATATTCTTGAGAAAATTTGATATTCAATTTTCATTTCTTCAAGTGATATGCCTATCTATTTTCAAAACATTAACCGAATTGAACGTAAAGCTTAAAGTAAGGACAATACTTGAACAAAAATAAGAGTTCGTTCCAAAAAATGGTATCAAAAAATCAGAAAAAATGACAATTTTTAAGCCATGTACTTAGCTGCCACACTTGCGGCGAATGAAGATAAAAATGTAGCTGCGAAACCAAACTTATTTTGTTATTTTCGTATTCTCCTCCATTTTTCATGACCGTAGTCCCACTGTCCACTTACAGCCGATCTCAGGCTGATAAATGAGCAAGGAATGCGACGATGCCAGCTATATTATTGTGTTATATTTTTAGACGGCGTTTGTGGATAACGGAATCATTTTAAAGGGCAGTGCGCAAATATTCATGATAAGTTCAACAAATTTTACAGCTAACTTGAGAATACCGTGATGTTTTCACAGAGATCTTCGATATATTACATTTTTTAGTGGACAGATCAATTCGGTACATTTTCGAAAATCTACTTAGTATGGCAACTATGCTCTTCTCAGCCGTTTCTCCAACTTCGTCCCCCCACTGTAGTCTTATCATTTCGAATAGGAGCGCCGTGCATTTCATTGATGAAATGTAGCAATCTACAGCGTTCTCTGTTTAATCGGTACATAGCAAGGATAGACATATGATTTAGGATTTAGGCAAATGTATCGAATGACCTGACCTGGGGGCGTGTTGTTTATAACCGATGATGGCATCACAACAAAACGTTTGTAGTTCCATCTGTTCTTGTTTATTAATCTGAGGATGGAACATTGATGAGCCTCTAGTATTCCGGGTTGTATTCTGCGTTCTTATAGGTTTTTTGATGAGGATTACCACGTCATTTTTTCACTTGGTAGGGAATCAAAGCATGAAAGACAACATGAAGATAAAGGGTGACGTTCAAATGACTTCATCTATCATCATGACAAGCTAATAAGCTGTCATGTGTCATTCCACATACCGCCATCCTTTCGAGATCTAACGAGCTTCAGGCGAATCAGTGCTTCTCCGTGGATGCGAATCAAAGCTTTCACTTAGGCACCGCCCTCCATGTACGTTTTTGTTCTAAACTTTGTATATGTGTTCTGTGGTTTTCATATCGTTGTCTAGAGTAGATATTGAACTCGAAAAGGACAGTCGACACCACACTCAAACAGTACAATAACCTTTACGTGAATTCCAATTTCATTCGTACAGAAATACTTCATGCACCAAAGAAAAAGAGAGTACCCGGCACGGATTTTCGACATTACCCCGCTTTTAACTTCGATCTCGACTTTGCTATATAAAATCTAAATTCACGTCTTCAAATTAACGAAAGCAGGAGGCACGGAAATCATCGATAGTTTTGTGCGTGTTCTCGCCTTTCTTCAGACGCCTCTTCTCAAAATTCCAAAATTGCCAAACCACTTGCAAACTTCTTACTCTTGGGGAAAGTAGGAACCAATAGAAACAATTTAAACTAGACATGCGCGCTGGCGCTCTGCCTTCAAAGTCTAAGAATTCTGTCTTCAGAAATGTCCAGAATTCTGCCGCACTTGCATCATACAATCTGTTTTGAAAACGAGTTCATCATTGTGTGATTAACAGAAACTATACAGGGTGTCCCAAAAAGAATGGGACATAAAGAACAGCAGATTCCTTACAAATAGTAATTTACGTTACTAAGGCGGTAAATGACTTTCTAAATTACGAGTCGAGATGTTTATGGGCGAGGCGACGAAGAAGCCGAGTCTGGAATTTCTAGACGAGTAGTTCGATGACATTTAACGGCTGTGTATCGTACATTGTTTTGTTTCATACTGTGATTTTTTTTTAATCGGTTTAAAGCGTTTCTTCTCAAATCATACACTCAGACTCACATTCCTACCTTGAGAAGGCGCCAGCCAAACCATGTCACCACTTGAATTTTATAGATAGGCTACTTATGTTACCAACATTCTGTCAAGTTAATAATTAAAATCATGAGATGGCGCCAGCCAAACCATACTACCAATGCAATTTCACAGTCTTTGATGATGCAAAATGTAATTTTTGAAGTAGTCAAGTAATGTTTTTTACAGTATCTGATGATGTATAGTGTCATTTACCGGACTGGTTTTGGGTCCGGTGAATGATACTTTACGGTACAGTATGAAATAAAATTAATTCTTGTGAAAAAAAAAATGTCAAAATATGTCGAAAAAGGTTGACAGTTGAAAGTCCCTTCTATGCAAAAATGACAGAATAGCTCTTGGAAAGTTAGGATGGGAAAGTACAGACCATTTTTCTTTAACTTGAAAAGCTTTATTTTTAAAGCATGTCAAAGGTGCTGAAATGCTATTTTTAAAACGCCATATCTCGATAACGGTTGAATTTATGAACATTAGTTGTTTCACAATTCTTGTTCTAAATTGAAGGAAGAATAATCGTATATCAATCAATATACAAGTGTGCATCATCTGGGATTTTTTTTATTAACTGGATTACCAAAATTCAAATATCAGTTGGTGCATGTTCGATAAACTTATTAAGGTGCATTTAGAATTATTGCAAGTCAAACAACATTCACGATGGGTCGAAAAATATAAAAATTGTACGCTCTTGTACAATTTTTATATTTTGGAACCCTCAAAGCAAAAATGTTCGCAAAATGTTATAAAGAAGAGTTGTGTAGAATTAAAAGTTTTGTCTGAATACCAAAATGCTGGCGTTCTGGAAATCATTTATCATTGTCCCAAAACAATTTTGTTTCTAATATTCACCTTGAACACATTCCTAAATTGATCAAAATCAAATCAGCTTCGCATAACTTTGTCCAAATTCAAGCATTTTTGTGAAATTCACTTGGATTTTAATTTTTTTAGGGAATCACATAGGAGAGATTTTATATGATAAAAATGAAACAAGAGTATTGAAAAAATAAGTTTATTCTGGAAAGTATTTTGATCACAGATCTAAATAATTTGGCATGATATCATTTGACTTGACTCAAGGGAAAAAACTGAAAACTGGATCTACTTGGATTTTCAGAAATGGGGCAAAATGGGACAGCTGGGCGTAAGATGGGGTAATGGGTTATTTGCAAAGATCACAGGTTTAGTCTTCCTCTGGAATGTCTTTGATATTTGCGAACCATTTTGCTGCAAATAGAAGTATATGTATATCAACTATCACTTTCACTAAAATAGAGATTCTACTCATGGTGTACTCAATCTTACCCCCAATTATTGTATACGCAAAGTACACTCTCTATCTTGCCCCAAGTGCAACTATTTCAAAAATCATTCTTCTTACCTTTATCGGGTGATGATGACAAAATAATAACCTTGCCATAAGATAGCTATATAGTGGCCCATTGTAGCAAAAATATTTTATTTTGATCTAATCTGCTGGACGCTTTTCTCCACTCGATTCTTTGGACCTTAAATAAAATCCCTGATAAGTAAAGATGAAAATTTGATCGCTCGTCCAAACCAAGTGTTTTTGGCGGCTGTTCGGCATGAACTGATCATACATGATACTAAAACAAACAAGATATGATCACGCGCAGGTTTCGCTGACGTCATTGTGAGCCCAAACCTCAAAATTCATAGGTTACCTAGGTAACTGGGTAACCATGATACTAAAAAAAAAACAAGATAAACTCACGCCATAATTCAATAACTCCCGCACATTCCCCTCAGTTGTCATCACGTGACCTACCTTAAACCTATACAATCAATGTTACGTGGGGACGTCATGCGTGAGCCAATTCAAATCTCAATCAGCAAATGGTTACTAGGTTACGGTATTGATGTTTTACATCTAACCTTACTTTGGGCTCGCAGTGACGACATGCGCGGCTTGGTTCTAATTTCGTCCTGCAATCGATCATATCTTGTTTGTCTCAGTATCATGCTGATCATATAAGCAGGAACTGTCTTTGTCGATGTCATACAACAAAAGTTTCACACATATCAGGTTTTTGATAAATGTGATACCCCGTCTTGCCCCTAGCTCCCCCACTTCATCTCTGTTGCAGCGATACTAAACACAACTTTTGACTCACAGTGTTGGATGTTTGACTCGCAACCATTCTAATTGCATCTGATAAGTTTATCGACCATGCACCAGCTTTTGGTGATAATTCAATTTTGGTTCTGCAATTATTAAAAAAATCCCATATGTTGCACATTTGAATGGACACACGTTGTAGGGGGCTCCATTTTTGAAAATACAACTTTGATATGTTTCGTGTTTTTCCATCCAGAAAAAAAAAAAATCAAATACTTCCTTCAGCCATAATGTTTGTGTC
The DNA here is from genome assembly GCA_958502075.1 of Orchestes rusci. Lineage (NCBI taxonomy): Eukaryota > Metazoa > Arthropoda > Insecta > Coleoptera > Curculionidae > Orchestes > Orchestes rusci. The sequence goes on from OY293304.1 coordinate 61,511,914, forward strand.
AAATAACGTGATCAACCCTGTATTATATGCCGGAAAATCAATTTTATTTCATACTTTACATCATCAGAGACTGTGAAAAAATATTACTTGACTTCTCCAAAAATGACATTTTGCATCATCAAAGACTGTGAAATTGCATTGGTAACATGGTAACACGGTTACAAGATATTTTCGTTCACTGTCTTATCTACACGGAAGATTTTGCGCCATTCGCAGAAAGCCTCAAACTCCTTTTGATACCTTTCCGCCGATTTGCGCTTCGCAGCTTTTATGCAAAATTTGGTCCATTTTGCAACTTGTTCACTTAACATAAACGGTTGGTAAGGTTTATCAGATAGGACAAACATATAAGTTGTTACATGGTCTGGCTGGTGCCATCTCATGGTACGAATGTGCGGTGGACTGCCACCCTAAGTGTGTGGTTTGAGAAGAAGCACTTTAAACAGATTAAAAATAGTTATTACAGTATGAAACAAAACAATGTACGATACACAGCCGTTAAATGTCATTAAACTACTCGTCTAGATATTCTAGACTCGGCTCCTTCGTCGCCTCGTCCATAAACATCTTGACTCGTAATTTAAAAAGTCATTTACCGCCTTAGTAACGTAAATAACTATTTCAATTTTATAAAAATTGTCCCAAATTCGTTTCTCTATACAGGGATCTTGGCTCCTATTATACCTACATCAAAGGTTAAATGGGAAAGTTTCAGAGGAAACTTAGTGCATTCGATATTCGGTTCCAGATTTGCGATCGGTCAATTGGTTTTGGAAATATCGGCGAAAAACCGAACATTGCGGATTTTGTTTTTTGCCAGTGAATCCTAAACGGCTAATGCACTAAGTTTCCTCTTATACTTTTCCTATTCAACCTTTGATGTAGGTATAATAGGAGTCAAGATCCCTGTATAGAGAAACGAATGTGGGACACACTGTATATTATGAGGAAAAAATCGATCAATTATACTTAGATATTCTTGGCCGAAACTCCTATAAAAAATCAAATTATAAATCTGCCACAAACAGAGGACAAAGAATTTCGATATTTGTTTACTCTCGACATAATGGACTGTATTTTTATAATAACTTTTATTAATGGTGGAAAATATAGCATAAATCCATTTAAGTCTTTTGAACGACGTGAACGTTAACAGAGTATCAGTTCGATTCTTATCATAGATTCTTATTATACTTCGTTGTCCTGCAAATCATCATTTTTCACCAGCACGTTTGGAAAAACTAGGAGCCACTCCAATGTACAACAAATTTTTCCATTCTCCCCGCCTTGAACAAGACATGTTCAAAGAGTTACTTCACAAGACGGCAGGTTGACAGGCAGAGGACTCACTTTGGTGATGCCCTTTCCACTATTCCTTTCTGAGTCCTAACAGTCAGCACACGTACCATATCATCTGATCTGGGATGAACTCAGCAACACGTCCCAATCGGCTTGGTGGTGGATTTTCATCGTTAAGAAGAACCAACGTTCCAATTTGATATTATCACTTGTCATTGTCCATTCGCTTCGTTGCTGCAATTCATTCAGGTAGCACTTCGAAAACGGATAAGGAATACTCACTCGGACTTCAGGAAGCTGCGCCATAATTGTATCAATAAAGTGGGGCTCAACACGGAAACACTGCATACAATCACGCACTACCGACTTTGCAACTGGAATGTCATTTGTTACCCAATACTTCTGCCTCACTAAGTAAAGCATCAACTGAGGACCAGCATGTTGTAGCAGCTTATGCGATCCGTGTCTTCAAAAATTCGTTTGCTCCAAACATACTTTGAATCCAGAAATAATGGGTGCTTGTTGTTTTAGGGCAGTTTGGCGTTGTTCGAACGACCTCCTACTCGTAAGCAACCATTCTCGTCTACAAATGGACTAAGCGCCAAAAGCTTGTTTTTTGGCTTCACTGCAGAAAAATATCTCCAATTCATTCATGAAGCTTTCTGACTGTGCACGTCTCACCAAAATTGTCATCGCTTGCTTCAACTCCAATGGTCTCAAAACTCCAGACCTCTTGCAATTCTTAGACTGACAATTAAAAATAAAACGATAAACATACTCATGAACTCTCAACATCTTACTCAAAGACGTGAATTTTTAAAATACTTCAAACTTCGGCAGTAGAACAGCATTTAACACTTCAACTTCCTTCACAACATCTGGAATCGCAAACTTTATCAAGAATATCATCTTACTAGGTCAGTCCTTTTCACCTCTTAAAAATAATGGACCATTCCACCAGACATCACACTTCACTAGCTCATCGGGAAATATTCCATTTGCGGCAATATCTTCAGGATGATCAGCAGTACCCATAAAATTCCAATGAGGTTTGAATTTCCGACACACGATTTCTTACAAAAACTTGTAGCTGATTCGGAGGTGTGTGAAGCCAATGGAGGACAATTTTTGAATCACACCTTAATAAGTTTGAAATGGACTCCTCAAAGACTTTCGAACCACTGCGTAAAATCTAGCCTACAGGAGAGCTCCCCATAACATCCAAAACAGAACTTCTCATGTAAATTGTAGCGCTGTATGCTTTATTACAAAAACCTTGTAATGCGTAAGCGATTCAAAACTTTCAACTTTTTTAAAAATGTATGCCACCTTTTCGTTAACTCAACAGGTATTGAGTCCCAGAGAGTCCCAGTTCTGTTTTGGATGTTATGGGGAGCTCTCCTGTTGGCTAGATTTTACGCAGTGGTTCGAAAGTCTTTGAGGAGTCCATTTCAAACTTATTAAGGTGTGATTCAAAAATTGTCCTCCATTGGCTTCACACACCTCCGAATCAGCTACAAGTTTTTGTAAGAAATCGTGTGTCGGAAATTCAAACTTCATTGGAATTTTATGGGTACTGCTGGCTTCAGAATTCACATATTTTGAATCAAAACCTTTATCATGTGTAATGAGAATAACCTTCTAAATCAAGGCTTTAATAAACTAAAAGAATTCAGTACAAAGTATATAAGATAATGATCGATGTAACGTGACATACAAAATGAAACAGGTAAACATGATCAGTAAAAGTAATATACAACATTCTTCCTCCCTCAGCTTCTGATAAAATCTTGTAGATATGGAGGTGGTTTCCGATTTCTCTTTTCCAAAACACGGGAGGATTCATTGGTTTCATCATAATTCTTAGTTGCAGTTGATGGGGAAGTTTCTTTGGGAGATTGCTCTTCTGAATCGGTCGATGGAGAGATTTCTTCAGGTATAGTTGACTCATCATCTTGTTTTGCCACTGTGACATCTCCTCTTGGTGCTAGATGACGAGTTGATACCGTGATTTCCCTCCCATTCGATAATCGTACATGAGCATAATCTGAATTGGCTTCCAGAAGATCAACTTCTTCTACTAGAGGGTCATACTTGCTCTGTCTAACATGCTTTTTGAGAAAAACTGGTCCAGGAGTGCTCAACCATGTAGGCATTGAGCTTCCATTGGTTGATCTTCTAGGATGATTGAACATACGTTCATGAGAAGTTGAATTTGTTGCAGTACATAGAAGAGATCTTATTGAATGTAAAGAATCAACCAATACATCTTGCCATTTCATGAAGTCGAGGTTTCTTGACTTGATTGCTAGTTGAACAGTATTCCAGATGATCCCATTATATCTCTCACATTGTCCATTTCCCTCTGGATTATAACTGGTCGTACGACTTGTAGAAATACCATGACTTGTTAAAAATGATTTCACTTCAACAGATAGGAAAGATGTTCCTCTATCACTATGAATATAGCCTGGCGTTCCAAACATTGAAAATAATCAAGTCAAACAGTTGATTACGGTTGCAGATGACATATCCGAACATGGAAATGCAAATGGAAATCTCGAGAATTCATCCACGACATTTAATAAGTATTTATTTTGATTATTAGCTGGAAGGGGTCCCTTGAAATCAATATTCAATCTTTCGAATGGAGCTGTAGCTTTGATGAGGGTCCCTTTGTTTTTATAAAATTTTGGTTTTATCTCAGCACAGACTGGACATGTGGATACAATTCTTTTGATGTCTTCTAATGAATATGATAAATTTTTGCATCTAATCCAATGGTAGAATCTTGTAATCCCAGGTTGTCACATTGTGTTGTATAAGTTATATAAATTTTTATCTGATGTTGAAGGCCGAATGGCAGCTGATATTTTCGATAGTGTATGCGCCACAATGTTTTGATTTCCTGGCCTGTATATTATATCAAATTTGTAGCATGATAATTCTATTTTCCAACGTTGTATTTTCTCATTCTTGATTTTTGATGAACTTTTGTTGTCAAACATGAAAGCAACAGATTTTTGGTCGGTGATTAAACTGAAGTGACGTCCCAACAGATAATGTCTCCATTTTCTTACAGCTTCTATTATTGCGTATGCTTCTTTCTCTATACTAGAATGTTTTTGATAAGGTTCTTGAAAAAAATGCGACTGGTTTTCCAAGTTGAGTCAGTTGAGCACCAATAGCAAATTCGGAGGCATCAGTCTGGGAGCTTTTTCATCCACAAATGTTACAACTGCATCAATGATATCTTGTTTCAGCCTTTTAAATGATTGAATTTGTTCTCAATTCATGGGATATTGTTTCACATCAATAATGGGATGTATCTTCTCAGAAAATCTGTGTATAAAATTTGAGTAGTGTGAAAACATACCTTGTATTCTTCTTAGAGAAGCAGCATCTGTGGGAATTGCTAAATTGATCAGCGGTCGTAGTCTATCAGCATCTCGTTTGATTGTTTTTCCTTCTATTTTATACCCAAGAATATTGATACTTGTCATTGAAAATTTACATTTCTCTTCATTCAGTGTTAAATTATATTTTCTTGTAACATCCATAAATTTCTGTAAGTTATCGTGTTCTTCTTTAGTTTTTCCACAAATTGTGACGTCGTCCAAAAATGCATATGTGTCAGCTAGTTTCTCATTTTGTATAATATTGTGCATTGTACGTTGAAAACATGCTACTTCATTTGTGACACCGAAAGGAATTCTTGTGAATTGGTATAAGTTACCACATGCCTCGAATCCAGTATAAATTCTTTCACTTTCCAATATGGGTATTTGATGATATGCACTGTGCAAATCTACAGAGCTAAAATATTCATATTGGGAAACTTGACCGATAATGTTATCAATATTAGGAAGTGGATACGCATCTAACAAAGTGAACTTATTAATTGTTAGTGAATAATCAACAACCATACGTTTCTTATAATTTGAGTTACTTGTCACCAGAACTTGTGCTCTCCATGGCGAATTACTGGGCTCAATGATGTTTTCTTCAAGTAGTTTTCGTATTTCTGTATCTATAAATTCATAATCGTCAGTGGAAAACCGTCTGGACTTGATAGCAATAGGCCGTTAATTTTCTGTTAAATTAGCAAACAGTGGATATGGTTGAACGTTTGCTGTTGCTAGATTGCATATGGAAAGCTTTGTCTGATTTCCACCGAATCTGAATTCAACCCCTGAATGGTTTTGAAGAATATCATGACCAATTATAACATCAGAACATAGATTTTCCAAGACATACATTTTGACATTTTTGTATACATAGTCTGATATTCTTATATTCATAATACAGTATCCACAAACTGAAGAATTCAAAGATGAAGCGGCCATTGTGACATTCAAGTTTGCAGGAAAAATTTTTATTCGTCGTTGTGTCGTGATAGTTTTTGATATATAACTGTCTGAGCTTCCGGTATCTACTAATGCATCTGTTGAGACATGATTGATTTCGATTTTAATGAAAGCTTTCGATAAGCAAGTGGGGAGGCTGCTGACATCATCCCAATCATAGCAGCCGAGGTATTATTTGTATTACGAGTTAGTTTTTGATGTTTTGTTCTACATACTTGTGTGAAATGACAGATTTTACTACAGTAATGACAAATGGCATCTCTTGCAGTGCATTTATCTCTAGGGTATCTGTTTCTACCACAAAAATAACATTTTGATTGAGTTGTGGCAAGTGTTACATCGTTTTGTTCATTTGATTGTTGAGCAGGACTTAATGAATGATTTGAGATTGTCGAATTCATATATAATTCTGTAGTATAACATTCTGACTGTTGTTGAGCCATTTCTAAAGATCGAGCTGATTCATGTGCTTGCTCGAGAGACAGGTATGTTCTAGAAGTCTTTGTCTTATGTGTGGAGTGGCAAGACCACGAATGAAAGAATCTCTGATGTAGTCATTTTTGTTTTGTTCAGCAGTGACTGTTTTGAAATTACAATCTTTACTAAGTTGTTTCAAAATATGTAAATACTGATCAATAGACTCACTCACTTGTTGTTTTCTAGTGGATAAGTTATGACGGGCAAAAATTTCACTTCGTGGTTTGACATACAACTTTTCGAGAATGTCAACTGCATCAATATAAGTCTTACATTCACTTATAGGCTGGTAAATTGAAGCACTCACATAGTTCACTAGAAGGCTCAATTTTTCTTTGTCTTCTGAAATATTCGCAGCTTCTAAGAAATTTTCAAATGTTCGTTTCCAGTGGGTCCATAGGTGATCAGCGTTGCTTGAATGAGTTTCGATTTCTAATCGATCTGTCTTGAGTAGTTTATCCATCGGTTTTTTTTTAGTTTATTAAATGAAGGTTGAGAATAACCTTCTAAATCAAGGCTTTAATAAACTAAAAGAATTCAGTACAACGTATCTAAGATAATGATTGATGTAACGTGACATACAAAATGAAACAGGTGAACATGATCAGTAAAAGTAATATACAACCACATATCACTCAAAATATATAGGAAACTCTCATACTATAGTTTGAAATGAAATTTGCCAGCGCCCTACAACGGGTAGTCCTCGTACTTTTGACTTTTTTTTCTCAAAAACGTTAAGAAATCTGTTTTTATTGCATACCGTGGAGCCATCTATTGGATAAAATAGGATTTATACCACGTTCGAAATTATAATCCAAATATCTGTCACATGGTATATCAAAAGTTATTCTGAAAAAATGCATAACTAGTGTTCAAAAACGTTCATTTTATAATGTCTAAAAACTATGTCCTGGACTCCTCTACAAATACAACCTATGCATATTTTTCAGTTTATAACTTTTGATAACCCATGTGAATCAATATTTAAATTAAATTTCGAATGTTGGGTCTATAAAATGCAAAACCAGCAAATTAAGGACTTGTATAACCAGTTGTGCTTCATTTTTGTTGTTCAAAATCGGTTTTTCAACATGCTGAACCAATTTTTCTAAAACAGTGGAAGAACTTTTATTGGAAAGGATTGTATTTTGTTGAAAATATCCACACATCCAGGGGACGATACATTTCTCAAAGAACTCACGATAAGCTTACATTATAGTCCAATCCAAGGTTCAAACACAAATTTCCAGATGATCTAGGTACTGAAAATCAGAAACATTCGGCACAACATTCAAATTACACGTGAAATAACAATGACGTCTAGGGTTAGGGATTGGTTATTTATGGCAACCGTTGTTAAGGAAAACCTCCTTCTCTAGCGCCATCCAACGGGTAGTCCTCTAAACAAATCCGACTTGACTAACTGGTTGCCTAAAACATTATTCACATTGGCTCCCATTCAAGTTTCGTATATATTTTGTGTGATATGTGTATACAATATCATGATAATACTTGAGCTAACTAATCAAAATCTTCAAAAACCCTAATTTTTATCAAGAGTAAACTACCTTTATTTTTATTTTTAAGCAAAATATTAATCTTGAAAAAAAAGATTCCGTTTTTTCCCAAAAGGTGGTGGGATAGCATTTAGAAGTTCAAAACTAGAATCTACAATCAAAGTGTAGATGTTAACTGACACTCTGCTCAAAAATTAAAAATAAACGTTGTTTACTATTAGAAAAAAATCAGGATTTTGAAGTTTTTGCGAACCCTGGCGAGAAAATCAAAATTTTCTTTTCGTGAATCGTACTTTTTTCACAAGCGATTTTTATTATCAAAAATTAGCTTTTTCCGAAAAATGTGATTTTTTTTACCCGTTTGTGCTCTTGTAAAACCTATCCGTCGATGTCTGTATACAGAATTTAGAACTTGAATGACTCCTGAAAAAATTAAATTTTAACGAAACAAAAAAATACTCATTGAATTAAACGAACATTCCGAGCGATGTCGGCAAGTCGTGTTGATCAAACGATCTGTGGTTTTATTGATTTGTTTCAAGTAAAAATAGTTGTAAATTGGCGGTTTTTGCAGTGTATGTGAATTTCAACAAGTCGAATCGATCTGTTTATTTTTCAACTGTTTCTAAAAACTATTTTAGCGAAAAATTGGACATATAGTGAAAATATAAATACACATACAAATCACAGAGGCCGGTCGGCCAACGAGGTTGCAGTGATGGAGGTTGAGACTTTTGTGGACGATTCTGACGATAAATGTTTCAAGTGCAAAAATGTGTTCGAGGACCCGAAAACTGTTATACAGTGCACGATATGCAATAACTTTTATTATGGCAAATGTGAAGGTGTCGAGCTTAGGGGCTTTCATATGAAAAAAACTTGGAAATGTAGCCAGTGTTTTGAGTCCCAAAATGATAAAATTGGAGCTAAGCAAGAAATATCGCGGAAGAAAAGTAGAATTGATGAGATTGAGGAAATGAATGAGAAGTTGGTGATGATAATGAAAAATGGTGATGAAATGAATAAAAAAATGGATATGTTGATTGAACAAAACCGTAATCTTAAATTGGAAATAGAAGAATTGAAAAAAATCAATTCGATTAATTCTAATGTTGGTCAGCCAAATACTCCATATGCTTCTGTAACAAAAACAACAACAAAGTTCTTGTTGTTAAACAAAAGTGTCCCGAAAAAAATGTCAGGCAAGTTAAGGACGATCTAAGAGAAAATGTTAATCCCACTGACTTAAGAGCAGGTTAATTATTGGGAAAACCGACTAAAAATGGGTGTATTATACTTAAGTGTGGCAATGAAAAGGACCTGACACGTATTCAGACGGAAATACAGAAGAAAATGGGGGATACGTATAGTGTTGATGTCCCAAAAGTTCTAGAACATCGGATAAAAGTAGTAGGCTTGAATGAATTTGATTATGCCCTTACAGATGATGAGTTCTTGTCGAAGATTAAAAGCCAGAACAACTTTCAACAAAACCGTGATAAAAAAATTAAGATCATAAGGAAAAGTAATGTCGTGAATAGAAGGTTCAATATGGTGCTGGAAGTTGATGCTGTCATGTATGGAATCTTTATTTATAAAGAGAAAATTAACATTGGATGGAGTAGTTGTCGGGTTTTTGATGATTATGGTATCAGGAGATGTATTAGATGTTGCCGTTATGGACACATGATTAAGGACTATGAAGATTATAAGGTATGTGCTAAATGTAGTGAAAATCATGACTCTAAGGACTGTAATGTGAATGTTGTGAAGTGTACCAACTGTGTACAGTCGAACAAAAAATATGGTCTTAACATAGATGTCAATCACGTAACATGGGATGTAGGCAAGTGTGAATCCTACAAGAGAATTGAGGAGTTTCAAAGGAGTAAGTACATAAAATAGCAATTAGATTCAAATATTGCCCTCAACTCCAGCATTGTGTACTTGAATTGTCAAGGTTATCTCAACAATAAGGATAACATTGTCTTATTAATCAATGATTGAAGGTCTAAGATTGTACTTATGAGTGAGACCCATGTATCACCTGAGACTCAATCATGTGAATTGAAAATCGAGGGTACAATTTGGAACAATCCACTAGTGATAACCCTAGGACTGGGGGAGTAATGGCTTTGATTAGAGGGGACGTAAGATATAAAGTTAAGACTGTACAGTGTGTTGAAAATTATGTGTGGTTATTTTCTATTAAATTGTAACTGGAGTAAAGTACCTGATATCAATATTGTATCATCCGACTCAGAAACGTGATACCAAATTTGTGGATTTCTTTGATGAATATCTGAACTTGGTCAGTGACTTTGATGGTTCTAACATTGTGTTCGGAGATTTCAATTTTGATCTTCTCAGACAAAATTTCTATGGGACTAAAATGATCAATTTACCGAAATAGTTAAATCTCCAACCAGAATTACCTGTAGGAGCCAGACACTGATTGATTATGTAGTAATGTAGTAATGACAAACAACTCAAGCATAAGGTCCATTTAACACCTTAAATTAGTGACCATTCCATCTTGTCAATCAATCAACCATCTTAATCAACGCAAAGAACAAACAACTGATATAACAACCTGTTCCAGATCATTTAAAAACTACAACCGCGCTACTTGTTTCTATTTCCATCAATGGCTTCTGCGTAGTATTTCTCCTTCTCCACTCTGATTTTGCTAACAATATTGTTTTTCCTGGCTTTGAATTCATTTCAAGTGTGCTCATTTTTATTTTTAACTGCTCTTTCATATATGATATCCGTTTCCGGCATCATCTCTCTAATTTCAGTAGTAATCCATTTTTTGTCTGCGTATAAATGTTTTTGGACAATTTTGACTGTAGAGCACATTCGGTCGATGATGTTTCCAATATCAGCTGTAGCTGTAGCTGTAGGATGTCATACAGGCTGTCCGGAAATTACGCGTCAGGATTTTGGTGGGCGATTCTACATGAAAAATTAATGCAACAAACTTCTATACAATTTTTTCAAAAACTTCAAAATTTTTTTCAAAGTACGAATTTTCAATTATTCAAGGTACGGTTAATGTTTAAAGTCGTTTTTCTCGGAAACCGTTAATTCTACGATGATGCAACACGAGCACCTTTTTAAAAAATATTTTGATGCTCTTTACTAATTTGACATCCAAATTTATAAAAAGATTAAAACAAAAAAGTTCTAAGTAATTTTCCTAAGGTGAAGGACAGCTTCAGCCTTTTGTCATTGACGACTAGCGTCAAATTAATAGGGTGAATACAAAGAAACACCAGTGACATGCATGCAAAATTTGGCGAAAATCATTACACTAGAAAAAAAGATATTAAAAAAAAAAGAAAAAAAAAATATTTTTTAACACCCTGTATCTTCCTTAATTTTGAGTTTTTGAAAAAATTGTATAGAAGTTTGTTGCATTAATTTTTCATGTAGAATCGCCCACCAAAATCCTGACGCGTAATTTCCGGACACCCTGTATATGAAAGAGCAGTTAAAAATAAAAATGAGCACACTTGAAATGAATTCAAAGTCAGGAAAAACAATATTGTTAGCAAAATCAGAGTGGAGAAGGAGAAATACTACGCAGAAGCCATTGATGGAAATAGAAACAACCCTAAGGAACTATGGAAAAACCTCAAGACGCTGTTGACTGGAAAGCAAAACACTATGCCACATAAAATACACTTCGAGGCAGGAATATTCAATTATTTCGTGGGAAGCATTGAAGACATTATCCAAACTATTCCTCAAGTAGCAAATGTGATATCCTTTGTTCCCGAAATCCATAAACACATGTCACTATTCTCTAGTTTTGAAAAAGTGACCATGACAAGAATGAAGCATAAACTCAAAAATCTAAAAAACGTAGGAGGTGGAGATACCGGTGTTTCAAAGCAAGTCCTCTGTGATGCCTCGTATGCTGTTGGTGATCGTCTTTTGGATATAATAAACACATCATCAACCAAAGGAGTCTTCCCAGAATCATGGAAATTGTCGACGGTGATTCCTATACCCAAGGTGCAAAATACGAAGATCCATAACGAGTTCAGGCCAATCAATAAAGTTCCTATCTATGAAAAACTACTAGAAGTGTGTGTAGAAGAGCAGCAGTGTGTTCTTAATGAGATAATAGGGTTTTCGCGAAAATCATTCATGTGAGTCTGCTGTTGTTCCTGTTTGTGATGATTGTCTCAGGGCCATTGATAGCGATAATTATGTGTTGGGCGTATTCTTGGACTTCAAGAAAGCGTTCGAAACAGTTGATAGGGACATTTCGTTAAAAAAAGTTGAGCACCTAGGGATTAGCGATGATGTGTTGAGTTGGTTTAGGTCTTACTTGTGTAATAGAATACAATGCGTAAAATTTAAAGATTCAGTTTCTGAACCTATTGATGTGAAATACGGTGTGCCGTGAGGGACAGTTCTGGGTCCATTATTGTTTCTGCTATACATTAATGATATAGTGAAGATGGTCCAAAGATGTAAAATTTCATTGTTTGCGAACGATACAATGCTTTATTTATCTTGAAAAGACTTGCAGCAACTACAAAGGGTTGTGAATAATGAAATCAGCAATGTGTTTAATTGGTTGTGTGAAAACAAGTTGAGCTTAAATGCAAGTAAATCTAGATTTTGTGTATTTGCAAAAAAATCGAGAATTAGTTCTGTAGATGTAAGCCATGTTAAAATCATTATAAACGGGGAAAGGATTCTTTATGACAAGTAAATCAAATATTTAGGAACAGTTATGGACTCGAACCTAAATTTTCATGCTCATGTGGATTATGTGACGAGAAAATGTTCAAAAAAGTTGGATTTATCACCAGGATAGGAGAGAATTTATCGATGCACACAAAATTGTTATTGTATAATGCTATTGCGCCTCCCCATATACAGTTCTGTTCAACTTTATTGTCCCATTTACCACAATATAAGATATACCAGCTGGAGAAAATCCCAAATAGAGCTCTTAGACTGATTTTAAAATGTAATCGCTATTCACCCATTAGATCGATGTTAAGTGTCCTAAATATGTTTTCAGTGAAACAAACAATTATGTTCAATGTGAATCTGTTTATACAGGGTTTTTCACTTAAAACTCCCCACGTCAATATCTCGGAAACGAATAGGAATATTTGATTTCTGTAAAAAGTAGTCAATGTATGGGGTCGAGTACTTATTTTCACAGTTAAAAAAATTCGACGCCTACCAAGAGTAAAGCGTCGCGACGCATCGAAAATATTAATCGATTGCAGGAACTTTGAAATTACGCGCATGCAAAAGTACAAGTTATTCATAAACTTTTTTGTTATTCAGTCGAACTCATTTATTCTACTCAGTTTTGAGATATACAGTGTGTCCAAGGTAAGAATGTCTATCATGGGGATCTTGAAAACCGTGAGAGATACAAGGTCGGTTAAATGGAGGCAAAGTTGCGTATTTTGATGCTTAACAAAATGCCGTTTTGAATGCCAAGAAATTCCGACTAAGTCCGAAATTATCCGAAAAAAACCGAAATTTTTCAAAATTGTTTTCATTTTTTTCTGACCACATTTGAAGAGATATTTTGAAATTAATGGAACTTCTTCATTGCCACTTTTTGCCCTTTACAAGATAGCGTTATTAAATTGAAGAACCGACGTTTCGTCTATGAGCAGCCATCATCAACTTTGTTTTTTTAAATACGGTCCTGGATTTTTTATTACGGATTTTAAGAGCCTCTCATGTTCCTCAACCGACGATGTATCGCACTCATTAAAAAAGAGGTGTGCGTTTTTGATCCTATCAAAAATGTATTTTTTGTCTCTCTCTAACACATGAGTTCTCATGGAAAAATCCATCAACATAATTTTTTTGAATAATTGCGATACATTGTTGGCTTAGGAACATAAGAGGCCCTCAAAATCCGTCATAAAAAATCCAGGACCGTATTTAAAAAAACAAAGTTGATGATGGCTGCTCATAGACGAAACGTCGGTTCTTCAATTTAATAACGCTATCTTGTAAAGGGCAAAAAGCGGCAATGAAGAAGTTCCATTCATTTCAAAATATCTCTTCAAATGTGGTCAGAAAAAAATGAAAACAATTTTGAAAAATTTCGGTTTTTTTCGGATAATTTCGGACTTAGTCGGAATTTCTTGGCTTTCAAAACGGCATTTTGTTAAGCATCAAAATACGCAACTCTGCCTCCATTTAACCGACCTTGTATCTCTCACGGTTTTCAAGATCCCCATGATAGACATCCTTATCTTGGACACACTGTATATCTCAAAACTGAGTAGAATAAATGAGTTCGACTGAATAACAAAAAAGTTTATGAATAACTTGTACTTTTGCATGCGCGTAATTTCAAAGTTCCTGCAATCGATTAATATTTTCGATGCGTCGCGACGCTTTACTCTTGGAAGGCGTCGAATTTTTTTAACTGTGAAAAATAAGTACTCGACCCCATACATTGACTACTTTTTACAGAAATCAAATATTCCTATTCGTTTCCGAGATATTGAGGTGGGGAGTTTTAGGTGAAAAACCCTGTATACAAATTTAGGCAAAATATTTTACCTGCCTACATCTGTGATAAGTTTAAGGTTTTTAAGGATGTACATAGTTATAATACTAGAATCTGTGATGATTTTGCTGTGTTAGACAGATGTTGTACCTCTCAAATGCTCAACTCTGTGTTATATAGAGGGTTAATCGAATTTAATAAACTACCTGTGATCATAAAGACCTGTGATAATTTTCAACTGTTCAAGAGGCTTCTCAGAGAATTTGTTTTAACTAATTGTTAGTGTATTTATTATCTGTATGTTATCTATTTACTATGTGTACTATGATGTTAATGTTTTTGACTCTGAAATTTTATGTAGCATATGACGCTAGATAAATACCTATCATTATTATTATTTTCCACAGTTTGCAATAAAGAATAATCTTTAAATATTTACACGGTGCTCTTCTATTTTGGAATTCGATGCAATATTTTTTGCATAGGTGCGATTTCTTGCTTATAAGGGGTAAGAATTCACTTGTCAACCTTTTTTATAAATTTTCAGAATAAAAAACCAATCAGGTTGGGTTAGTTTTTCTTGTGAAAATTGATGTCGTGTAAGCGACATACAAGGACTTATTATTCAAAAATAATCTTCATGTTTTGGCGGATGTGTCTATCGACGTGGGATGGTCATTGCTAATTGCATTGACAGTAATTAATGGAGATTTTATATCAATAAATTGTATTTCTCAGTTCAAATAGATGATTTTTTACCATCTGCACAGGCAATTTTGTACTCTCTATAAATACTAAACTGTATCTTTAAAGGCAAAATTGCTTATAATAGTTTAATGGAAAAAAATCATTTTGTAAACTGTTACCGAAAAATCGATTTTAGTTTTTATGCAAGTTTCCCATTGACGAATGTATAATACATACGGTCTGATCGTAGAACAATCACAAACCTGACACATCATCCAGCATTGGACAATTTGCACATTTTTTTAAAATATCAAAAATATAAGGACTAGTGAGTACTCATGATACTAGAACACAAAAGATATGATAAATTGCTGGACGAAATTAGAACTGGACCGCGCATGTCGTCACCACGAGTCAATAGTGAGGTTGGATTAAGAACATTGTGGCGACACTGTTGAATTGGCACTTCCCACATTTAAGCGTGTGGCGACACTGCTGGCTTTTGACAAATGGAGAATGCAAGTGGCAACACTGAGGAAAAACTTCAACACTGTCGTTCCAATTTTCACGACTTATCATCACCTTTTTTTCGGTTGTTAACGTTCATCTTCAATTTATGTTCAATAAAGTGGTATTTAATAAAAGTATAGTGATTAGTATACCCACAATTGGTGACCCCGTACTGGAAACAGCTAATTCTCAAACTATATACAAGTTTACCCGCTTGAATTGTACCTAACTACGAGCCACGTTTTCCAACATGACTGAGGAAGCTGCAACTGGAGCTAACGCTGGAGCAAATCTGCACGCTGAACAAGCCTTACATGTGGATCGAGTCACTATCAAACCACCACCCTTCTGGAAGGCTGACCCTATATTATGGTTCGTACAATTAGAAGCCCAATTTGCTTTGGCAAATATAACAGCCGATTTGACTAGATATAACCATGTAGTTAGCGTGGTTGACACCAGTATTTTAAGTCAAATATCTGAACTACTCCTGAATCCACCTCCCAATAACAAGTATGCCGCCATTAAAAACAAGCTGATCTCAATCTATTCAGATTCTCAAGAAAAAAAGTTAAAAACGCTTCTGTCAGACATGAGCTTAGGCGACAAGAAACCTTCTCAACTGTTAAATGAGATGTCTCGCCTAGGGGGCACTTCTGTTTCAAAGGAGCTACTCAAAAGTCTCTGGATGCAACATCTGTCTCCACAAATACAGTCTATTTTGGCTACCAGCAACGACAACCTGGAGAATCTGGCAAAAATGGCCGATAAAATGGCAGAGATCGAACAGCCTCGTAGTTTTGCTGTTCAAAACAACGACCCCAGCTTCACTGATGCCATTCAAAAGCTTCATAACGAAATTCAGGACCTTAAAGCAAAGCACTATCATCGTGACCAGTCCCCTAACACCATGCAACGCAAGGGTCGGTCATCAAGAACGTCTCCCCTTCGCCAACCTCAAGAGGAAGATGGAGAAATATGTTGATACCATCTCCACTTCAAAGAGCGTGCCAGGACCTGCAAGGCACCCGGTCGGATGGGTCCCATCCAGGAAAACACGAGTTCACGACGTTGATGGCGACGGATGTCGTGAGTCCGGTCAGTCGCCCCCCGGCCACAGTCAACTCCACCTTTTTGAAGAACCAACGACTAATCATCAAGGACCCCAAGACAGGTATTTCATTTTTAATTGACTCAGGTTCCGATGTTTCAATTTTACCCAAAGTATCAGGCGATTATCGTCAGCTTAATAAAACTCAGTTATATGCTGCTAATAACACCCCTATTCCTACTTTTGGTGTGAAGAGTGTTACTGTCAGCTTGGGTTTAAAACGAAATTTCACTTGGCCTTTTGTAATAGCCCAAACCGGAACTGCAATTTTAGGAGCTGATTTCCTGGGTCATTTTCGAATATTAATAGACCTCCACGGTAAAAAAATAATTGATACTTTCACCAATGTTTCTTACCCCGGTAAACTCAAACTTTCCACAACCAACTCTGTTTCGACTATTGACAAAAGTTGTAAATATTACACTTTACTGAAAGAATATTCTGAAATAACGAAACTACCTAAAGCAGACTGTCATTCCCCACATCAAACCAGTCATATAATCATTACCGAAGGACCGCCGGTCGTGTCTAAAGCTCGTCGTCTCCCTACAGATAAGCTTGCTATCGCCAAACAGGAATTTCAAATTCTTTTAGATCAGGGGATTTGCCGTCCATCTAACAGCAGCTGGGCTAGTCCATTGCATCTAGTTAAGAAAAAGTCTGGTTCCTGGCGTCCTGTTGGTGATTATCGCCGTTTAAACTCAGTTACACGACCAGATAACTACCCTGTGCCTAATCTTCAAGATTTCAACCATATTTTACATGGTAAAAGCATCTTCAGCACCTTAGATCTGGTTCGAGCTTACCATCAAATACCAGTCGATCCTGAATCTATCCCCAAAACAGCCATCATCACACCTTTCGGTTTGTTTGAATTCACCAAAATGCAGTTTGGGCTCCGCAATGCAGCGCAATCGTTCCAACGCTTCATTCACGAGGTCCTCCGTAACCTTGACTTTTGCTTCTCTTATATAGATGACATTCTCATTGCTTCTTCCGACCCAGAAGAACATGAGAATCACCTTCGACAAGTCTTCGAACGTCTGCAACAGTATGGACTCACTATCAACCTTGAAAAGTGTGTCTTCGGCGAGAATTCCCTGCAGTTTTTAGGATACGAAATATCCTCTGATGGTACTAAACCACTCCCTGATCGAGTAGTAGCTATTCTCAGGTACCCCCTGCCAATATTAGCTGGCGAATTACGACGTTTCCTTGGAATGCTTAATTTTTACCGCCGTTTTATTCCTCACGCTGCCGATCATCAATCCATCCTCCACGAGATGCATAAGAACTGTAAAAAGTCTGATTCAACACCATTATCGTGGAGCACTGAAGCTTTATCTGCGTTCGATAAGTCGAAAAATGACTTAGCTAACGCATCCTTGCTTGTTCATCCTCTTCCTTCTTCACCGCTGTCTCTTACAGTAGACGCATCTAACACAGCTATGGGTGCTGTCGTTGAACAATACGAAGATGGAATTTGGAAACCACTCAGTTTTTTTTCAAAAAAGTTCACTCCCTGTGAAACTAAATATAGCACATACGATAGAGAACTTCTTGGAATATATTCTGCAGTGAAGTATTTCAAATATTTGTTGGAAGGACGCAGTTTTCTTATATTTACAGACCACAAACCGCTCACATTTGCCTTTCAACAAAAATCCGACAAAGCCTCACCCAGACAAACACGTCATCTCGACTTCATTTCACAATTTTCCACCGATCTAGTTCACATCAGTGGAAAAAACAATGTCGTTGCTGACGCCCTTTCCCGTATCAATACCATAAACTCACCAGCTGTAATCGATTATGAAGAATTCCAGAAACATCAGAAAGAGGACCCAGAACTTCAACGAATTCTCCTAAATCCCAAATCAACTTCTTTATCACTTAGAAAGTGCAATCTTACAGACACTTCTACAACACTTTTTTGTGACTGCAGCCAAGCGCGTAAGAGACCCTTTGTACCTCTTAACTTCAGACAACATATTTTCAAAAAAATTCACAATCTTTCTCACCCAGGCATACGAGCTACTACTAAACTCATATCTTCACGTTTTGTTTGGCCGTCGATGAATAAGGACATTAAAGTATGGACTCGAGCATGCATTAGTTGTCAACAGGCCAAAGTACACAAACATACACGTACCCCATTCCAAAAGTTTCAAGTACCTGAAGAACGATTCCAAACTGTGAATATCGATATTATTGGTCCATTACCATCATCTCATGGTTATTCCTATTGCCTTACCTGCATTGATCGGTATTCCTGTTGGACCGAAGCATTTCCTTTGAGCGATATTACAGCAGAAACTGTCGCATCCACATTTTATTCTGGATGGATATGCCGTTTTGGAACCCCACTACAAATTGTCACCGACCAAGGACGTCAATTCGAGAGTTCTCTCTTTCAAAGTCTTAGCAATATAATGGGCTGTAAAAGAGTTCGATCTTCACCCTATCACCCCATGACGAATGGTAAGATCGAGCGGTGGCATCGTACATTAAAGGCTGCAATCATGGCGCATTCATCACCTAACTGGACCGAAGTTTTACCCACAGTACTATTAGGTTTACGTTCCACCCTTCGCCCTGACATAGAAGTTTCTCCCGCCGAGCTAGTTTATGGCTCTACGATACGTTTGCCAGGCGAATTCTTTGAAAATGCCAAGACTCATACCGATCCCTCTACATTTGTCAATCTGTTAAGAAACAAGATGGAAACGTTGCGACCTATACCTGATAGTAACCACTCTAATGCAAAACCTTTTGTATCTCCTGAACTTGATAAATGTACTCATATATTTTTACGGAGGGATGCTGTTAAGAAACCTCTACAGCCTCCTTATGACGGGCCCTATCATGTAATATCGCGACATGAGAAATATTTCACGATTTCAGTCAACGGTAAAAATGTTAATGTTTCCAAAGACCGTCTTAAACCCGCTTTTTTGCTTAGACCTGATGATATTTCTCATGATCACAACTATAGTAAAGATCCATCCCCTATAGTGACAACTACCAAAGCACTTCCTTTCAAACAAGTTCGCTTTTCCGTTTAAAACATTTTGTTTTATAGTAACTTAGTTATTAAACTTAGTTTTAGCTTCAAACATTATGTACTCTACAATGTATGTTGAAAAGTTGTCCTTGTTAAAGATTTAAGTTTTTGTAATATGTATTTTTCTTAGTTTAAGTTCATTTTCTCCCAACTCCGTTTTTTGGGGCGGAGTATTGTGGCGACACTGTTGAATTGGCACTTCCCACATTTAAGCGTGTGGCGACACTGCTGGCTTTTGACAAATGGAGAATGCAAGTGGCAACACTGAGGAAAAACTTCAACACTGTCGTTCCAATTTTCACGACTTATCATCACCTTTTTTTCGGTTGTTAACGTTCATCTTCAATTTATGTTCAATAAAGTGGTATTTAATAAAAGTATAGTGATTAGTATACCCACAACATCAATAACGTTACCACTTATCCTTGGCGGAAGCGCGGATACAATTTATTTGCAACGTTGCCATTTTTGTATCGACAGTCTTTCAGGAAAACGACAAAACGAGTTGAGGTTATACAAGATCTTAGCACAAGATAAGTTGGGCAGGAGCGTTACTTTTTGAACGATATCTAAGAGAGCATCCACCGGCTACGCTGGGCAAGAGCGTACCTTTTTACTCGGGCAGGAGCAGCCATATGGGCAGGAGCGTTACCTGTACTGTAGCATTTTGGAATTCATGCTACTTTGTTTATTTTTTTTGTTTGGGTAGTACTTACCTTATTTTGTCGAGCCTATTGTGAAGGAAATAATACTTCATTATTGAATCACATAACTTTCTATTTCCATAATAATCACACAATACAAATCATGCCAAATTCATCCTATGTGCCTGGAATTGAGCGATTGGACTCTTCAGTCTGGACATACGAATATCGTTCCAATATTAATTATTAGTTTACTTGAACAATCATACTTACCTTGGAAATACTCTCTTTTCCCGACTTTCTTTCGTTAATTATGGAAAATGGTTTGTTTATCTCGTTTGTCACTGTCACAAACAGCTGATAGTTGGTTGAGTTGACACCTGCTGCGGTTTTTCTAAATATAATCATAAATTCTCGAGATGCTTTGTAGAGGTACCAACATTTCATGGTAAAATCGTTGTTTGAGTATACTCAAACAACGGTAAAATTAATAATATTGTTCTGGTTCCCAAAAATCGTTCTTGTAGGTGTCAGGTGATTTTGTTCGGTATATCAATCTGCAGTCATGGGTTTGAAATTAAAGTATTGGAGTGGGGATATTTGTCGAAGGTTGATGGTTCAAATGGTTCGACCGTTGCTTTCTTTCTGATTTAAGCCGTGGAGTTGAGCTGATGACTTAGCCAATGTCCGAGTGATAGCTTTTTGCAGCTTCACGTTGCGTTTAAAATTATGGTATTTTGATAGAGCATAAAATGGATTTGTGTAGAGGCCTTGTTTGGTTTTGGTTGAGTTGGAGCTGGTGCTGGTGAGTTTCGATTGCCATATTTTCTTGGAATTTGTGCCAATGCACGCATTCTTTACAGACTCCATCTTGAAGTTTTTTTTTGAACACTTTTTTTTATCAATCGTCCAACCATGATTCTTGGTGGATAAAGGAACTCTCTATGGCTCATAGAGGTAAAGTATGAGACTACTAGTAATTACATCATCCGAACGTGTTGATGATTTATAGAGTTTTTTCGTGGGACAATTTTTCCGGCAATCTCCAATTTCAACTTTGGACCCCTTACACTGTGACGACCTGACCCGTGCCATGCGGTTGGAGACTACCTGGCTGTTTGTCTGAAGGACCTCCTCAGTCGGGAGATGATCTGTAACTCTTCAAAAAGCAGCGGGACTGTTTCATCGTAGTGTCTGGTCAGTAATCAACCCCCATTCTATCACTTATTTTAAATCATTAACTATTTGGATTTTTAAAATATTCTTTTCAAGTGTGTCACTCATTCAATATTTTTCCTGAACCGTTTGTATCAATTCATAATGATTGGCAATATTTTGATCAGTATTTTTGGCGCTTTAATTATGATGTGAAACTGTAGAGTGAAGAACTTGGCTTTGCTTTGATACCTATAACCCTTTGGGTTTTGCGGCAACGAAAATTCATGAATTTTCCCCCTGCGCATTTTTAGTCATTTTTCAGGTGTAAGATATTTTATCCCACGTACTTTTCGCTACCGTTATTTATCTCCTTTTGTCCACTTAAAGCACATTTATTTATTAATACTTCAAATCATATATTGCTGATAACGTACCATTGACATCCTGTAAACAATTGAAATGTATTACCATATTATGTGGAGTTAGTTCCAGCGACCATTTTATTAAATAAACCTTTGCACAGTCCACTTCAGGTGTTTTATTGATCACTAGAACTCAAGCAGCGACATCACTTTACATTTTATCAATCATTTGTTTCTTCCTTATTGAGTCACAGTCAATAAGGTGGCGCCCAGGTTTCATTCAGGTATGTATGCACAAACCCACGAACCCAGCTCTCCATAAAAGACTGTCTGCCAATTGTGGTGTTCAAGTTCAAACCTGAATTGTGAGCGTTACAGTACATCTGCAATAAAACTTGATAATTGAAACTCTGCTCGATGACTTGGCAACATAGCATGCCGTGCCTTGTGATTTTAGAATTGTATCCGTGCTTCCGCCAAGGACTTCTTAACGTTACGTAGTTACCATTTGATGGTCAAAATTTGAACTGGCCCACGCATGACGTCCCCGCGTGACATTGATTGTATAGGTGTGAGGTGGTCACGTGATGATATCTGCGGTGGATGTGCGTTAGTGTATCATGTTAGTTTTAGTATCATGGTGACCCAGTTAGTTAGGTAACCTAAGAATTTTGGGGATCGGACAGGCAATGACGTCAGTAAAACCTGCGCGTGAGCATATCTTGTTTGTTATAGTATCATGGTGAGTACTGTTGTCATTGACGTTCAAAAAATCAACCGACAACCTCTATTTATGTTGTAATCACCGACTTAAGAGTGCCAATCAATATCCACGACGTCACAGAATACATTATGTATCATGTTAGTTTTAGTATCATGGTGACCCAGTTAGTTAGGTAACCTAAGAATTTTGGGGATCGGACAGGCAATGACGTCAGTAAAACCTGCGCGTGAGCATATCTTGTTTGTTATAGTATCATGGTGAGTACTGTTGTCATTGACGTTCAAAAAATCAACCGACAACCTCTATTTATGTTGTAATCACCGACTTAAGAGTGCCAATCAATATCCACGACGTCACAGAATACATTATCTGTCTCCGTCTGGCGTATTGACTGTGATAACACTCTCCCTCTCTCTCTCTCTCTGCGTTTTCTTTTTCATCTATGTAGTATATTTTTGAGTATTTCGATTAAATTTTTTTGCTGATGACTTCCAAATATTGTCTAGAATACGTATATAAAATTTCAAGTCATTTGAAAATGTATGCGCATTGTCCTTTGCAGTTTGCAAACTATTTTTGACTGACAAAAACCAATCAATGAGAAGCTGATTGGTTTGTGATTGTTCTACGAACAGACCTTTAGGTTAATATTTTTGTTGTCAACGTTAACGTGACGTTAACAGATGACAACCATGTCTTTATGATTTATGTGATTGAATCATTTATCTATTCACTGTCTTATCCATCGACCTAATATGAGTGATTCTCCCGACAGAACATGCGATGACTTGAAAAAGATGAGTGATACGATGGGAGACTTGAGAAAAGTACTTGTCCTTTATACAGGTGGAACAGTTGGAATGAAAAGGAACCACCAAGGCGGTAGGTAATTTTCTGAGTATTTTGGAATTTGAATAATACAAACATCTATCAATTCAAAATTCTATTTGTTTATTTGTTTTTCGATTAATTTAAACTAAGCGATTTTTTATTCTCTTTCGACTTTCATCCAGAACTTGTCCAATAAAACATGAAAGTCTTAGTTCCTGCTGCACTTTCATCTCTTCGGTGTGCATACAGCACTCCGCCAAATATTTCAAATCATCATCAGAATTTTTACTAAAAATAAAACTAAACATGGTATTTCGTGAAGGTGGGTTTTAGTGACAAAATATTTGATATCTACTAATAGTAA
This sequence comes from Orchestes rusci, assembly GCA_958502075.1. NCBI lineage: Eukaryota > Metazoa > Arthropoda > Insecta > Coleoptera > Curculionidae > Orchestes > Orchestes rusci. Next base: position 61,535,546 of record OY293304.1, read on the forward strand.
TCATCTTCAACACCTTCGCAAATTATGAGCTTTATTGAGGAAAATTCTGCATACAAAATAACAATTTGAAGGAATAACAGAACTTATGAAAGTGACTATATCAATACAAGTAACAGGATGAGTAACAGGTAACAATACAAGGTTTTTCATAACAATAATCTTCTAAAACTACCTATAAAATAACTTGTCCTCCTAGTTGACTGACTGACTGACGGACAGATCATCGCCGAGCGTAAATTATTATTGAAGCTAAAACATACAATTTTGCCAGAATGTTATCTTTATAATGTAGACATTCATTGAGAAAGGTTTTGATACAATTCCACCCCTAAGGGCTGCGAGTTTGTAAGGAATTTCGTCCTTTTTGAAAAAAAAGCATGAAACTTCGCTTTTAGGCTTTTGTTTGATTGGAAATAAATTAACACGTGTTACAGCTTTTTTCAATATTTCACTTTCAAGGGCGTGGAAAATTGTAAAGAAGCTCGTCATTTCTTAAGAAAGAGAAATGAAACATCATTTCTAGGCTTTTGATTAGATATATTATTGTCCGTCTACAAAGTATCCGGAATTTCATATTTTCTTTGATCTCTATATTCTTCTTTTATGTTACACTCCAAGACAACATTAATGCGTCACGCATGTTGTGCCGATGGTAGACCATGGCCAAAACACCATCTGTCAAATATTGTTCATTGTTAACCGGCTTAAGATTTGTTATACAGGGTGTATCACGGTGACCATTCATTAGAATATCTCGGGAAATAAAGCAATTGGGATTCTGAAAATTTGTATGGTTGGATATTCATAGATGTTCTTCTCAAATGGAATAAAAGCAACGGTGCACGACTTCCCATTATACCGGAAGTAGGTGTCAACACGCTTATTTTAGATGGAACACCCTATATATTATTACATTTTGAGATTCTACGTAAAATTCTAGGCAGATTTCATGTATCATGTCCTATACCTAAGTATGAGCGTTTTTGAAATATTTTAGTTTTTATGTCAAAAATGACGTTTGAAGGCTCCTATTTAAATGTGGATTTCACCTATAAGAAAGCCTTCATTATTTGATTTGTATTGGATTTCTTGTTGAAAAGGATCTACTTTGATAGATTTTTCACAGCAATATGAAAACTATTATTACAGGGTGGGCCAAAAATAAGATCAAAAATTAAATTCAGAAAACGGCCACAACATTGTACAGGGTGTCCCAACGATAGAGTAAAGTAGGTTTTATCATATAGGATATGAAAAATATCAATATCAATATGCGTCACAGGTTAGGGTGTAAATAGCGCACATTCTGAAAATATTTGGAAACATACAGGGTGCGTCACAAAAGTATGGCACGAAAAAGTATGATTTTTTTAAATGGAACCCCCTGTATATTAATTGATATTTCAATTCTTTCTTCAATTTGGAACAAAAATTGTGATACAACTAATGTTCCTAAATTCAACCGTTATCGAGATATCGCGTTTTAAAAATGGCATTTTTGCAACTTTGACATGCTATAAAACTCAAACTATTCAAGTTAGAGAAAAATGGATTGCACATTCCTTTCTTAACATTTCAAGAGCTATTCAAGGAGATTGAATCCATTATTGTGAAAAAATGTCAAAATGAGCCGAAAAAAATTGACAGTTGACGTTACCTTCTATCCAAATGACAGAAGAGCTCTTAAAAAGTTAAGATAGGAATGTGCAATCCATTTTTCTCTAACTTGAATAGTTTGAGTTTTATAGCATATCAAAGTTGCAAAAATGCCATTTTTAAAATGCGATATCTCGATAACGGTTGAATTTAATGACATTAGTTGTATCACAATTTTTGTTCCAAATTGAAGAACGAATTGAAATATCAATTAATATACAGGGGGTTCCATTTAAAAAAATCATACTTTTTCGTGCCATACTTTTGTGACGCACCCTGTATGTTTCCAAATATTTTCAGAATGTGCGCTATTTACACCCCTAACCTGTGACGCATATTGATATTGATATTTTTCATATCCTATATGATAAAACCTACTTTACTCTATCGTTGAGACACCCTGTACAATGTTGTGAGATCAATAACACGTTGACCAAAGCTGTCTGGCTTGCGTGATTTTTTCATAAAATTCAAACGTATGCCGACTATTCACAGCTAAGCGAAGCTAGCGGACAAGGAGCCGGAGCTCGTTAGTTATTTATATATTTTTTATGAGCTTGATAATCATCAGTCTTGTAAATATCAAATAATATGTGATTGATCTATTTCTACTATCCACTTCTATCATTTGTCGTTTTTATAATACGATATTTCCAAAAAAGCTAATAAAATGGGTTATTATTTATTCCAATACTCTGTGCAACATATTTATGAACATTTGATGGGTGACGGAAAGGCTTACATAGCCTTGATAAAGACCGAAATGATTAAATGGTCGAAACGTCAACAAATTAGAAAATAAGGTGTTTCATTTGATGTCCCTCATCTCACGAAATCCCACCGCAAAGTTTAAATTTCTTAGAATTTGCTTACAGAATGCTGAATTTTTTCACTCTCTTTTTGGTAGAATCCATATCAAATAAGAAACTCAGTCGATGGCCATCATATTATCATTATTTTAACGAAAGAATGATTAAAGTGATTGTAGGTACTATTATTTGGTGACAATTAAAATAATTATAGATTGAAGGATTCATATTACATGCTGATTAGTATTTATGAGTGACTATTGGTATTTTGACTTTTTTGAATTTTGAGCAAATTTAGATGGGAGAAAATCTCAAAGCCCAAAATATGATATCCAAGTTTTTTGTAGTTTTGGTGCCAGCGCCAGATGTCCTAACCGGCAAACTGAAATCGTGTCAAGAGCTACATGATCCCGAGTTAGCAAGAATATATTCAATTCGGAATCATGAACTTGTAACAAAGTGAGTATTGCTTCTCCGCGAAATAGTTTTTGTCAAAATTATAAAAGATGATCTTGGACTTATATTAATACATAATATGTAGGTATGCAAATGAGTTTGGAAATTTTCATTTCCAGAGTTCCTTCGTTCAATAAGGCTATTGCATATCAAATCAGAGAATATCATCCCTTGTTGGATTCCTCTAATATAACACCAAAAGAATGGATTATTATTGCCAAAAATATTGAGGTAAATATGTTTAATGAAGCGTCGTCAATTTAAAACATTCACAAAATAGTCATTTTTGTAGCTTCGATATTTATTATTTTTTAACGAAGGCATATTGAAAGAGGGCTTATTAACATGAAGAAACAAATCCAGTACTCTTTCAGGAAAACTTCAACGAGTTTGATGGATTCGTTGTTCTCATTGGAACCGATACTTTGGCCTACACTTCGTCAGTCTTATCATTCATGTTCAAAAATTTGCACAAACCAATAATTGTTACAGGAGCACAGGTGAGATCATTTTCAATTTTTGCTTTCCTCCAACAAAGCATTGCCGTTAAACGGAACTAAAATTGAAAAACAAACTTTCAAAGGTGTCGATTATATTACACCACACCAAAATAGCATGCGACGTGTGACATACTACTTGGAAGTGGTAAGCATGTTAACCCTCTGGCAGCATTCGATGCCACTTTGGTGTAAAATATTGATATTCGTATAGGTTTCAAAATAGAGAATAAGCTTTCTGCATGCATACTGGCAACAAGTCACAGGTCGCATCCTACTTTGATGCTCTCATATCAACATAACTGTTGCTTCAATTTATCAGCGAAGGTGATAATCCCCCTTATTAGGCCAAGCAAATTACTTCGAAATGAAGACAAATCAGTAAATTTGGTACAGGACAAACGCAGTTGGAAAGAGAAGAAAAAGGTATAACTATTGCTGGAAAAAAATTCATTACCTGAATGCATGCAGACAAGGAGTGGTGGGAGTTGGAAGAGGTGAAAAATGGGTTTTCGCGATTTGCGGCTTTGATGCTAATTTTATGGAAAAAAGTTAAATGAGATAGTAGATAACCTTCGAATATTGAACAGCTGGAATCATGAGCAAACAATATTGTGTGAGTCGAACATGTCAATGTGAACATTCGGGCAAAGGGGAGAAGCAAGCTCCTGATCCGCCATATTTACTACCTTGAAATACCTTTCACCAGATTTTCTGTCACCAATTCAATAACAATGACTTGAAGTTCACTATCATCAAATAATAGTATATTGTAGTCCTAGGCGGTGAAGTGACATTTTTCCAGGTTGAAAGAAGAACTGTACGGGCGAGCTTTAGCAAGGCCGGTAACATAGAGCCTGGAAAGATCACTTTATCGCCGTGGTCTACACATCATTTTTCTGCTGACACAGAAAAAGAGTGAAAAAAAGTACAGGACTTTATTAAAAAAACATGCCCGAGCTGGGATTTGAACCCAGGTCATTCCCCACGTCAGGCTAAGATCGAACCACTGAGCCACCAGGGCCGGAAATACTCAAAATTCAGGTTTCAGCCGCCATATTGCATTTGTTTTGTATCTTGTATTAGTCACTGTAAAACAAACAGCGACGTCAAAGTGTGAACTTCACTGTGTATCCTGAATGTATACGATTTAATTTACTCAGAATCCATAAGAAATATCTGAATAAGATGGTATTACATTTCATTGAATATTAATATACAGTTCGGCCCCTTTTTTTTTAATGTGTGCACCAAAAATTTTGAAACTTGGCATACTTTAATTGCTGTCGAAATACTACTTTTTGATGTTACCGTACTTTCAGTAGGTATTCAAGGTGGCGGCTGGGCGCCATTTTGAAAAAAAATCTGTATGGGGGTTCGTGTGACACCTCATTTTGAAGATCCTGATAAGTACTTTATAACCCTTGAATATTGAGTCGATATCTTCAAGTACTACAAAATGGCGGTACATTTAATTACTACATTGATACATAAACTTTAAAAAAAAAACGTCAAAATGTTATCGCAGCAGAATGTTATCGACTCAAACAAATCATGAACGTTCGGGGTGCTATGCTCCTTCTGGTGGTTCAATGTTCCAAGTAGATAACTGAAAAATCTACAATTTCGTTTTAAGGAAAATTTTTACATAACCTCAAAATTGATGACTTAAATGAGAAAAACTGAGTTTTTGGTTTTTGTGTTTCATTTTTTAGAAAATGTTCTCAGAATCACGAAACTTGGTGGAATTTTATTTATTCACTTTCGAGACTTGGGACGAAGCACGTTTGTTTTGTTGGAACTTCAACTTACATATGAAATAATAAAAGTATATCACTTCAATGGAAAAATATTGCGTGAATTACGAAAAATGAAAACCCGAATTTGGCTCATATTCATTTTCTCACTAAAGTTGAAATTTTCATATCATTTATTGACATACGGATCAGAAATGTATGAAACAAAAAATTTCTTCAAATGATATAATGGAAACAATATGAATAAACCATGTTCTGTGGTTCAACAAAAAAAATTATTGAATGGTATTGATGTAAAAAATATATCAACAAACTCAAAACTGTTGATAATTAGTTTGTAGAAACCAGGTACAGGTAATTCAAGACATTGTTATTTCATCTCTGATAGCTTCAACAATAACCTTAATCGAAAGTAGGTATAGCATTCTTTGCATTCTTGCATTGTCTTAGGTTCTGGATATGACAACACGTCGGACTTCACTGAAAAAGGAAATAGAACTACAATCAAGTCACTTCAAGCTATATTTATTATCTATCTTATCTTTTTCGTAATAGAGATGCTGCAAAAGAATTTCTAGTTAAAAATAGCGGTGAAGTCATTGCATTCATCTATTGTGCAAAAAAAGTGAAAGTTGCACACGACTTGAGATTTATGGAATGTTTCGAAAAGCTTTGCAAAAATCCACCTTCAAGCTAGAAAAATTACCTCCCACTGAAGCAGCTACGATGCAGCATCCATTCAGGGCATATCTTCAACTCCAGTCATGGTTTGCAAATGAAAAAAATCCAATGGATTGTGTTTGGAAGAGATCTCGCTTGAGAACACCAGAAGGAATGCTGTTGCCAGAGTACACCTACATCAAAGAAAAAATGATTCCCGACAGTTAGCTCAAAACATTTTTTTGTTGTTGTGAGAAAGTTTGAAGAACTTCGGGATGCAGTCATCGAAAACATGATTTGCAGTGTTCAAATTTATGTTCTGTCATGGGTTGGAGAATCGTACGAATGCCGAAAAAACATTTTTTGACGAGATTGTATCGGACGTAATGGAATCTGAACCAAGGGGGCGAAATAATGAGACTAGATTGAGATCTGCACGAGAAGATGAAGAGAACGAGTAACAAGAAGAATACAAGAGGATGAAGAGAAAAAGAGGAGGAAGAAACACAAAAGAATGTAGAAAACGAAAAAGGGGAGGAAGCATCATTTAAAATCAAACGATTGAAACTTTTTCAAAATTTTTATTATTTTTTTTTTGGAGATAGTACTAAATAGAGTAATCTTTCTCAATAAACTATCCAAATTAAATTGAGAAATAGCTATTTACATACAAAAGGAGAAAAAAGATCTACTACAGCAGATTGTATATAGCTTTTACTAGGGCCAAATTAAGTTAGAACATAGTTTGATCCTTAATAACTTTTATGTTTGTTTATAGATTTTGATGAATTTTGGTATGATGTTGGTCAATATGTTCTGGATGTTCCTTCATCACCGAGCTTTCGAATCTTGGACAGGATTGGACTTACGACGTTTTTATGAAATTGGTGCATTTGAGCCCGTTGCAAAAACGAACAGACCAACTGATATTTTTTTTAGACGAGTGTGGGTGATTTGTTGGGTTTGAGGATCAGTGAATCAAAGTCCAGTTAGTTTTAGAGTGGCCGACGTTTCGCAATATATAATTGCATCATCAGGGCGCTGAAATCACATATTTATTTTATTTCAATGGAATTTACATTCGAATACAATTCACATGTTACAGAGGATAATTTAGGAAATTTAGGAAAAACCGAAACTATTTTTTTTTAAATTATATAAATGCAAATGGGTGAAGCTTAACCCTATCAAAACAGCCAAGAAAAAAGAAAGAAAGCAGATTACAAAGAAACCTAATTAATACTCACATTTTAACATTCTGGACTTAAGTCGCAAGAATAATACATATTTACACGACACACAAACAGGAAAACTCTTAGATATGTGGGACAAAAGATGCAAAAAACTAGATACAGACAACTGGTCTTCATCAAAAGTAGTGCAGTATTGAAGCCTGATAACAGTTTTGGTAATCGAGATTGTCTGTGTTTATTTTGGTAGTTTTTTATTTCTCCGGTATACTTATATCCGGCTTGATGGGAGTTTTGGAACAGACATATTATTATTCAATTTAACTGATTGATGGAAATAGGCTGAATTGAGATCTTCTGCATCAGTCATTTTGTTGACCGTGTTATGTCTCTTAATATGGATCATTTCTGAGACTATTCTTTTTTTGTAATTAGTTTGTTTGTCCAGAATCGACGTACTTTCAAATGACGTATCAGATGAGTGTTGCGTGTCCTTTTTGTGTTGTACTAAGGCTGTGGGATGGGTTTTCAATAAGTAGTTTTTTTTCATCATTTTTATGTTCCCTAACTCTGTCTTTTAAATATCTAGGGGATTGTCCTACGTAGCATTTATCGCAAGTTTTGCATGGAATACTGTAAATCACATGTGACTTCAAAAGATTTTCAGTGCTGGCTTTTAATTTTGAGAAGTAGTTCGTTCGTATGGTGTTACAACATTTTTGAGAAATTATAACTTTCTTATTGTCCGTGGTAGTGTAGTTCTCAATTGATCTTTTCAGTTTTTCTGTGAGCCCATGTATATAAGGTAATCTGAAAAATATCTTCGCATCATTGTTCTGTTGGCCTGTATCCGTGGTTTGATGTAAATCGCGTTGATCTTGATGTCTGTAGATTATTTTCATTACAAGCGATTTTGGGTAACCATTGTCCATGAGCATTTTCTCTATATATTCTAGGTTTGGGTTATGATATGCTGTGGATGATAGTGCCATTGATCGATGTTTCAAATTTTTGATGATGTTTATCTTATCTTTCAAAGGATGTAGAGATTGGAAATTAATGTAGCGTTCTGAAAAAGTAGGCTTCTGATACCAGTTGCTTTCGATTATTACTGAGTCAGTTTTTGTTATTATTTCCACATCAAGGAGAAATATTTTATTGTCTTTCTCTTTCTCCAATGTTAATTGCAGTTTTGGGCGGTAGATATTAAAGATTGTTAAAATGGTCTTGCACTCGTTTTTTGGTATAACTGGTATATTCTGCATAACTAAATCTGCACACACTGGGGACAAACAGTTGTCCATTCCAAGTCCATTAGGCTGGCTGTAAAAGTTATTGTCGTATTGAAAATAGTTATTCTCAAAAACAAATTTTATTATTTCAAGAAATGTGGGTAATCGAATATTGACATTATTTTTGACTAATGACCATTTCTTGACCACTTTGTTTTCTACGACATCAGTACGTATGTTGGTGAAAAGAGAGATAACATCCAGAGAAATTATTTCATAATCTGCCGGTACAGTGATGTTTCTCATATCATTCACAAATTCGAAAGAATTTCGGACATAGCGTTGATCCTTGATGAACATTCCGTTAAGGAAGCTACTGATGTATTTGGTTAAGCTGTATAGTGGAGATCCGATGAATGAGACAATAGGCCTAAGTGGATTTTTGGTTGGAAATATATGTTAGGCGGTAACGCTGCATTTGTTTTCAGTCTTCTTCCCTCCTCTTTGCTTATACTGGAGTCTGATAATATCAATATTTTAGAACGATGACCTGAGAAACAATTTTTTTTTCTGTATGATGGTGATTGTCGGCTTTAAAACTATTTCACTTCATTTTGATCAAAGTTTCTTGAAATTCCATGGCAAAGTGGATTGTTTGTTGAACATTTTTAAAAAATTTAAGATTCTAGAGTTTGCATGTTTGAATTTAAATAAGAAGACAAAATCTCGATTAAACGTGATTAATGGAAAAAAATATGGGTGCACGAGAATGTCATGGCCCCTTCAAATTATCAAGTGAAATTTATTGGTTTATCAAAAAAAAAAAATAATAATAATAATAATTAATTTTTTTTCCAATTTAAAAATTCTAGAATGTCAAAAAATCGACAAATCTCTAACAAACAATTAGCATTGCTATGAAATTTCAAGAATCTTTGATCAAAACGAAGTGAAATAGTTTTAATGCCGACAAGCACTATCATACAGAAAAAAACATCGTTTCGTAGGTTATGGTTCTAGAATATTGATATTTTCAAGATACCTTTTTCCACTAATGTCCTTCTCAAAATATATATCAGTTGGTCTGTGAGTAGCGCAGTTCGTTTTTGCAACGAGCTTAAATGCACCAATTTCATAAAAACGTCGTAAGTCCGGTCCTGGCTAAAATTCGAAACCTCAATTTCAGGGTGACATTCAGAACATATTGACTAATATCATATCCAAGATTTATCAAAATCCATCAACAAACAAAAAAGTTATCAAGCGTCAAATCATGTTCTAAATTAATTTGGCCCACAGTGTACAGGGTGGTCGCGCATAATGTTAGCCTCTCTAAAAAAGCCAAAGTTGCTCAAAAAATTTCATATGCACCTCCAAGTTTATGAAAAATAGTTCTTTTTCTCCCGAGGACAAAAAAGAACTGTATTCCACCCTCAGCTGAGGGTAGAAATGTAAGGTAGTAGAAAAAATGATATAATTCTAATGACCTCATCGTTTCCATTTCAAAAAAATCAATAATCAAAGCACATTCTGTTATCGTTATTCTGTGTTTGCATTTATCATCAAGTTATCTCATCAAAGCAACATGAATGAAAATTATTCCTACATGATGAACATTTATATTAATTTCAATTATTTTTTTTCAATTAATTTCAATTTATTTCATTAATTTAAAAAGTACAAGCAATTTTTAAAATAAGATTGACAATGGTTAGATTAAATCTACAATGTTGTTCCAACTCCTGGATGAATTAACATCTGTATGAGTTTAGTAAACGAAAAAAAAAATGATAATTAACCATTTTCCCTTCTTGTGTGCCGTTCAAAATTCCATTGAGGTAACATGACGTGTTTAGCTTGATTTATTCTTGTTTGGTATCCATGAATAATTGTATACTGTAAATGCTTATGTTGATGCATATATGCACATATTGCATGAATGTACATACGGTTTAAATTGCAGATTTCATCGTTATATAACAACCTTGTTGAAAATAGTCTATTTTTCTTGAACATAACTCTTACAATACAATTTTGAACTATCTGCAGGGGGTATATATTAGATTTTAACATCCTCCCCAAACAATTAATCCATATCGGAACTAAGACTCCACCAGGGCTTTGTAGATTATCGCGATGAGCTTGCTGTCCATGATTTCTCCCAGTGTATAAAAGTTAAATATTAGATAACGAATTCTGTTGGTGAGATAGCTTATATGCTTCGTACATTTAAGGTGTTCGTCTATGAATATCCCCAGGTACTTTACTGCGGATACCTTTTTGATTGCGTAGTCCGCAGAAATATATATATATATTGACCTGCATTGGTCAGTGAGAAGGCCATGAAGTTGGTGTTTGAAAAATTAAGAGACAGTCTGAACGAGTCAAGCCAATGTTTCACTCGATTAAATCCAACCACTGCACGTTCCTTCGTCTCGACCCATGTGTCTCCACTGAAGAGTAGCACTGTGTCGTCTGCATACGAGATGACCCTACCTCCAACCTCCATTTTCAGAAGATCGTTAATATAAATAATAAAAAGAATTGGACCTAAAATTGTCCCTTGCGAAACACCCATGGTAATGATTTGCGGCTCACTCAAAGAATTGTTTATTTTCTGATATTGATTGCTATCGGCCAAGTAGCTTTGGAAAAGGTCTAGTGCAGATCCGCGTATTCCATATTGGTACAATACCTCCAAGAGCTTGATATGTGGTACAGTGCCAAAAGCCTTGGCAAGGTCAATGAAGATAGCCAATGATTTTCTGCTGTCGTAATGAGGTTTACAATAATTTATTTTATACATTTCTGATCCGTATTTCAATAAATAATAAAAAAAAACTTTAGTCAGAAAATGGTTATGAGAAAATTTCGAATTTTCAGTTTTTCGTAATCTACGCAATATTTTTCCATTGGAGTGGATAAACTTTTATTCTTCAATATGAAAGTTGAAGTCACAACAAACAAAACGTGCCTCGTCCAAATCCTCGATAGTGGAAAAAAAAGTTGTCCAAAGGGTTACAAAAGCTGCATTCTTCGCGAAAAACGTTGATTTCTCAAAAACGAAAAAAGTTTTTTCTAAAACAAAAATATCTGCTTATTAAGCATAGGAGTAAGTACAATCTCACCAAGTTTCGTGGTTCTTAAAGCACTTTCCGAAAAATGAGACACAAAAAACAAAAAACTCAGTTTTTCTCATCTAACTCATCAATTTCGAGGTTATGTAAAAATATTGCAAGAAAAAATTGTAGATATTTCAGTTATCCACAGCTTTCTCATCTAACTTTTCTTCATAAAATCAGCAATAACGCTGCAAATCGTGAAAAACCATTCTTCACCTCTTTCAACCCCCACCACTCCTCGTCTGCATGCATTCAGGTGTTGAATTTTTTTTCCAGCTTTAGTAATGTCTTTTTCTACTCTCTCCAACTGCGTTTACCCTTCACCGAATTTTTTCCTTCTGAAAAGGTAAACAGCCTGGCCCATATGCTGTATCCCACACGTTAATTTAACGTCGTGTACGTTTCGCGCGGTTACACTGTTTGGAAATGGAACATTTCCATTAGTAAACAATCATAACGTATACGTTATCTTAACGTAAATGATACAGCATAAGGGGGAATATCTATACCGACCCTCGTACCTATTTTTTTTTTTTAATGGGAAGGGGACTGTTGTGATAGGTCTGTTGTAAATCCTTCGAAAAGGTATTAGATTTTCTTCAAAATGATGCATCGTTTTTTAAATTTGAGCTAAATGTCGTCGAGCAGTGATTGATATCAAAATATTTCAATAGACTTCTTATTACAACTAGCTTTTAAGTTTAAAAATTATCAGTCGACAATCTGACTTTATTGTCAATGAAGTAAGAATATAGATAGAACTTGCTAATAATGGGACATTATTTTCATTTGATTTGATGGTAATGGTAACGGTGAGGATGGGGCGCAGAAGCCAGTTGAATAAGTCTAGTGGCCCTTCCCGCCAACCCCGCGTTTCCAACCCCATTCATTCATCAAAGAGTACCGTCTCCATTGTGAAACGAAGTAGGTCATCCCAGCTCAGGTCTACCAGCTTCTCCCGAGGAATGGTTGTCGCTTCCAGGACCTTCCTTCTCAGGCTACTTCTTCCATCGCAAACTCCGAGTAGATGGTTGTTTCCTCCGTCTCTCTTCAGTAGGAACATAGGGTTGATTCGTCTATTCCTAGTAGATGCAAGTGTCGATTGAGCTTGCTATGTCCAGTCGGAATGCCTGCGCTGATGCTATGAGGCCTTCCTAATAGGTGCCCACAGACCAGCATTCAATTCCGTCATTCTTTCCCGTCATTCTTTCATTTGAAAATGAATGGATAATTAGAATCTCATCACCCACTAACTAAAGTTTTCCTGCCATTTTTTCATCTTTTCTCATCATGACAGAAAAGATAGAATGCGCATTTAACATCTTGCCCACTAGCTTGGCGTTCAAACAAAAAAGAACGCCGGTTTGTCCTGTCCGATTGGAACGTCATTTCAACGTGACAGGAAACATGGAATGTGCATTCAACATCTCATTCTTCACTAACTGGCGTTCTTTCCTTTGAAAGGATGGAATGACGGGAAAGAATGTCAGGAAATAACGTCGGTCTGTGGGCGGCTAATCTTGTTCAGCATCTCGACCGTGCAGCATCTCTGGTTTGTTGGCCTGTGTGATCATTCATCGGGCTAGCCTACAAGTCGTGTTATTTCTCGAGTTTTCACTGTTTTTTTTCCAAGTCCACTCGTTTAGGGCCTCGGAGATCAGTCGTTTACCTAGATCCAGGTATGGCGTTGGGCTGGGATGATGAAGACCCTAATCTGACTAGCTCGTCCACCCATTTGTTTCCAATAACCTTCGCAGAACCAGATTGGCGTGCTACTTGGTGGTTCTGCCGGGGAGGTCCGCAACTCGTCCATGAATGGAAGCTGTACCTCACAACTTTTATGAAGTCTGAGTCTTCCGTCTGTGAGTGTCGGTCCTGCTCACAGTAACGGCACCCCCCGCCTCCCAATAGATAGTGATCTGGTGTGGTCAGCCTCTTCGCTCTTGTCCCTCCATGCTCCCTGAGTAGACATCCGTTACTTATACTGCCATCGTTCCCCTCTTTACCCAGAGTGCCTGTTCTGGCAAAGAAAGAAGAATGTTGAGTGCAGCTCCCAGTCCTCATTGTACCGGTTATACTAAGCCCACTCGTTTAGGGCCTCGGAGATAAGTCGTTAACCTACATCCAGGTATGGGGCAGGCTTTGTGGTCTGGGTTCGTTAGTTGTTTTCTCGGCTCCGTATCCTCGGTCCGATCACGGCCCGATAAAGCCAGTAAAAGAAATGTGGGTAGCCACCTTGGGGCAGCCTCCTTGCACGTGTGGCTCTATATGACTGTTTTCCAAGAACGCTTTCATCTGGGGATCCCAAAGTGCTCTTTCCAACCGAACCCAACCCACCAAGGTGCTTGGGTATATTGCAGTTCATGAGAGATTATTGTTCGCTTTTCTCGTGGGATTAGTCAAATCATATACACATCTCACGGTACCTCAAAAGTTTATATATATTATATAGCTTCAGTTTGTAGGGGTGGGGCGTGGACCCAGGCAGGGTTGCTAGTTTTATTTTTTTGAAATACGGGACATGAAAAGAGTGTAGCTAAATTTTTTTTGTTTGAACTTCCCCTCCTTTATAATTAAATTCCCTTCATTTTCAGTAGGAAAAGTTCCGTTTTATTCGCCACTAATGTGCTAAGTTCGTTTCACCAGCGAGTCGCCGGAAATTCATATCTTCTCAGACTTGAATTGTTCGTGCGCGATTTTTTGACGTGTTGACATTCCTCGAAAAAATACACGATGAGCTATAACTTTGAAAACGCCATTTTATAGCTTTGGTGATACTGGATCATTTTCCTCCATGACGTTTTTTTGTATCTGTCATAATAAGGGAGGGGAAGGCCAATGGATCTTTCAATATTTGAATTCCAATATCTCCTGAACCTTTCAACCGATTGCAATATTTTTGACCTTGTTTGCAAAAGCATTTTATGATCTTGCAAATTAGATTTTTTGTTAAAACATTTAATTCAAAACAATTTCACTGGAGGGCGATATTTGTAGCGATTATATATTTTTGCGATTTTTGGAAAAAAGTCAAATTAAACGGTACCATTTTCTTGTTCGGCCCTTCAACCACCATAACATTAGCTACATTCCAGTGAAATCCGCATCGCAATGTCTTGCATAATGATGATAATAATACTGATAAAAACATGAAATCGACACTGTCCCTCATCATGTAGAGCTATAACTTTAAAATCGTGATTTTATAGCTTGGGCAATACCGGATCATTCTGCTTCATGACATTTTCTTGTATCTGTCATGATAAGAGAGAGGAAGGCCAATGCCTTTTTCAACATTTAATTTCAAATATCTCCTGAGCCTTTCAACCGATTTGAATATTTTTGGCCTTGATTCATAGATAATTAATGGTTTCTCGAAAGAAATTGTCCGTTAAAGCTTTCAGTACAAAACAATGTTATTTGGCTAGCGTATTTGTTTTGAACTAAAAGATTCCACAAAAAATGTCTTTCAGAAGACCATAAAAAGATTTTTAAAATGAGGCCAAAAATATTCAGATCGGTTGAACGGTTCAGGAGATATTGGAGTTCAAATATTGAAAGATGCATTGGCCTCCCCCTCCTCTATTATGACAGATACTAAAAAATGCCATCAAGCAAAATGATCTCGCGTTGCCCAGGCTATAAAATAACATTTTCAAAATTAAAGCTCATCGTGTATCTTTCCGAGACAGAGTGAATTTCATGTTATAATTACTATTATCAATATTATTATGCGAGATGTTGTGATGCGGTTTTCACTAAAATTTAGCTTTATTTATGTTGATTGACGGCCCCTTGAGAAGAATCGCAAAAATTCATAATCGCTGCAAATATCGCCCTACACTAGAGGGCGATATTTGCAGCGATTGGTTTCGAACTCAAGGTCTTAAAAACAAATTTCATTTGCAAGACAATGAACTGCTATTTCAAAAAAGGTCAAAAATATCCAAATCGGTTGAAAGGTTCAGGAGAAGTTTGAACTCAAATATTAAAAGATATAATATTGCCCCCACCCTTATCATGATAGATACGAAAAAATATCATGAAAAAAGATGATCCGGTATCACTCAAGTTACGAAATGGCGTTTCGAGTATCTTTTCGATACAGAGTGGATTAAATGCTTCTTCATAGCAGTTTCGCCACCACGTGGTTGAATTACGAGATTCAAAATAATTTCCAGTCATTTCTCTTGCCCACTTTGCTGATAAAGATAATCTTAGCAAGCCTCTAAGTCTTACCATTATCGAGATACAGTCGCTCCGTACCCGTTCCCGGACACCCTACATTTCGAAAAAAATCAGGATGGGTTTTTCCACCTGAAAATAAGAGGAAAAGTTTTCATTACAGAGCTACAGGATGTTGAAGTTTTATTTTTATTTATGTTTTTTCTAAGTATTTGAATTATTATTGATCATTTGATGAAATTTGGTGTAGGGGGTTTTTTGTCATGCGAAATTCGAATTTGATTTTAGTATGGCTCTTACCTATAGAGGGCGCTGCCTACACTTATTTTTCCTGTTATTGAGAGCCGTAACTTTTTTGGACGCACGTACCTGTACTATATTTTACAATTAAAAAAACAGATTATCCATAATTTTTACGCAAGCAAAGTATATTGGTTTAAAGTCGCTACGTGCAACCTTTCTCGAGATATTTGGGTTTGAAATAAAGAATGCATGTGATTTTGAGATGATGGTCAAGAAACGTGTTGCATTTTTGTTGAGAAAAAAAATCAGGATGAGTTTTCCTGCTCAAAAATAAGGAGAAAACTCATTATAAACATATGTGTCCGGAAATGCTTCTTCACAGAGGTACAGGGTGTTGAAGTGTTTCTTTTTCATAATTTTTCCATTTTTTTTTCTTTTTTTCTGGAAATGTTTAGCAATCATACTGTGACGAAACCGGTTTTGTTCATCCTCATCGGAGAATTGAGATCACAGTGCGCCAACCGGATTATTCGGTGGCACTCGCGAAGGTCGAATCGAATGCGAGCGGCACAATTGCGAAGGTTCGAGAAAACGAAGCGGGCAGCTATGTAATGAGCGCGTTATGCGGCCAGTTCAGTTTAGTTCTATGACATGATACTAAAACACAAAATGTATGATCGACTGCTGGACGAAATCAGAACCTGGACACGCATGTCGTCAATGCGAGCCAAAAGTGAGGTAAGATGTAGAACATCAATACCGTAACCTAGTACCAATTGCCAATTGAAATTTGAACTGGCTCACGTATGTCGTCCCCACGTGACATCGCTTGTGTAATATTTTTCACTATAGAAACACTTGTCCAGTTTAAGTTATTTATTTCAAGTCACTATGTACAGCACTCACTATTTACAAACAATTTTTATCGCAATCTTGGCGTATTATATAATATATCATTTATTTAGCAGAGCTATATAAAATTCACAAATCATAAATAAATAAATACATATGGGCTGAATGAAGGCTTACTAAACTACTTACATAATAAACAAATGAGTGTAAAAAAAAAAAAAACAGAACCAAAAACATTTAAAAGTTAAAAGTTGAAGCGGAAAAAATGAATACATATATCTATAGAACAAGTTAGCGTGTATAAAAGACAATTACATGTTGATCACATATGATTTTAGGAATGTTTTAAAGCTATGTAGAGTATCACAGTTTTTAAGTTCATTTGGGAGTTTATTAAATTCAACAAGTCCTTTATAGAATAGACTGTTTTTGGTCTTCACTAAGCGACTAGTAGGCACATAAAAATTTGTTACATTACGGGTGTTATAGTCATGAACATCACTCACAAGCCTTAGTTCATCGCATAGATAATTCGGAATCAAATTATTATTTATTTATGTTTCAACGATTTATATCTCGCGGCCAATCAATAACTGAACTTAACTAACTTGAAATGTCGGACCTGATTATATACCCTCGCCAGGATTGAAAGAACATTCTCGTGATCCGTAAAAAAGCGTAGAATGTTCGACGCCATCTAGTTTCGCCAGAATGTACCAGAAGCCAATCGATTCCAAACGATTCTACACTTAGTGGTGAATGCGTGGTATTTACCATGTGCTAAACACATGTTTCGTCACATTGCTCCCTTCTTAAGGCAATATGTCCCGAATTGCCCTCGTGTCGGTATTGGCAACTGTCTCCAAACTGGCAGTGTGATATTTGGTGGAAATAACAGTCCACTGCCCTTTGCATCGTCCTCCGGGAGGAATAGCACCACACCAGGATGTCGATGCCACTTCCCTTGGAGATCACCTCCAGCATGCTTCTCACCAATCGCCAATCCACTTGGTCGTGGGTCATCTTTGGGATTGCCAAATGAGTCAGGTCCTGTGACTGCATCAAGTCTCGAAGATGACCAAGGGCTTTCCAGACATCACTGTAGGTGGTCAGATGTTGTGAAAGCTTCTTCGTCACAAGGTAGAATTCGTAGGTCGCAAAGCGGTAAATTTGATCCCCTATGTTTGTTGGGGCGGCCTCCAGTTTCTTTGGTAAAAAATGTTCACCTATCGGCTCCACACATTTTCCATCGGATTTGGATCTGGTTATTTAGCTATATAGTTCCTCTTACCGACCTTGGGTCTTCACTGTGGTGCATAATTATTCGTGTTTTCAAAAAGTGGATACTAACAATAATAATTGTCACAACTGACAAAACATGACGTTCAATTCTCATAAACTGCTCAAACCAAAACAATTTCACCATTTGGTGTACATTTCAACCGTTTGGACCGGTATGCTGGGAACCATGACGAGCAGGAGGCTGAAGTTAGGCTGATCGGGTCACCCAAGAAGAAGAAGTCACTGAGGGACATGAAGGTGATGTCCCTTTACTCCAATGGCCAGTAAGTACAGAATGGCGTTGCTCAAGAAAGACAGCTGGATTTTTCCGAAGCACCGAACAAATACTTGTTAGCACACTGGGTCACTGAAGACCTCGGTATGAGAAGTGGTCTTGCTTCTGCTTTCGAACGGAAGTTTGGACGACTGGACCATCTACGACGACAAAGGCCAGGGGAAGAGAAGGCATTCGAAATCATTCAAGGTACACGACACCTATTCTACCTTGTGACGAAGAAGCTCTCACAACATCTGACAACTTACAGTGCTGTTTGGAGAGCCGTCAGTCATCTTACGTGATGCAGCCACAGGACCTGACTTAATTGGCAATCCTAAAGATGACCAATGACCGGGTAGACTGGCGAGTGGTGAGGAGTATGCTGGAGGTGATCTTCAAGGGAAGTGACATTGACATTCTGCTATCCTTCTCGAAGGACGAACCAGATGACAGTGTACTGCTATTTGCACCGTACATCCCGCTGCAGGTTTAAGACCGTTGCCGATACCGACATGGAGACATTTCGAGACGAAATGATTTTAGAAGGAAGCAATGTGACAAAACCTGCTTTTTCATCCTCATCGGAGAATTGAGACCACTATGCACAAACCGGATTATTCGGTGGGACTCGCGAAGGTCGAGGGTGAATCAAGATGCGAGTAGCACAATTGCGAAGATTCGAGAAAACTAAGCTGGCAACTATATAATGGGCGCGTTATGCGGACAGTTTAGTTCAGTTCTATGTGTTTAGAATACCTGATGAATCGATCTCGGAACACTACATGCCTGGACATGCAAGATGAAAAGGAATAAATGTCATTAGGAAATCAATGAAAATAGTGATGTCAGTGAACAGTCACCTTAACTAATAATTGTGAAATCAAATTAATATACAGTCCACTATCAAATAAATTATCATGAATAATTTACCCCCAAACACTATGAGTCGTGGTTTTTTGAATTGTTGAAAACATAAATAAGTTATTGTGGTTGTGATATAATTTGATTGTAAATAGTGAGTGTTGTACATAGTGACTTGAAATCAATAAATTTAAATTGAACAGTGTTTTCTATAGCGAACTTTGTGACAATAGAGATATTCCATTATTTTTTGCGGGTTACCTGCGCCATAATTTCAAAACCACATATTTTTATTATTTCAAATCCAAATATTTCGAGAATGGTTGCCCGTTGTTAGAGCCATTAAAGATCAAATTCAAATTTCGCATGATCCTGAATTATCTCGCATTATTTATGAAAAACCACTTCCAAAGAGATTCTATTCTAAAAAAACCGAAATTTCACATAAACGTTTTCATTATTTTCTGCGTTTGTTTGAAAAGACACTTCGAAATAAATTACACTTTGTCATCGCCACTTTTTCTCCTCTACAAGATGGTGGTATCAAATTGAAAATCTGACGCTTCGTCTCTGAGATGTCATCAACTTTATTTTTTCAAAGACGGACCTGGATTTTTCATTTTATTGTTAGTTGTCTTTTGACGTCCTTGAGGTGGGAGGTGATAAGATAAGGGTGTAGATTAGTGGGTTGCCTTATCAACCTCAATATATATTTTCAATTATTATTCACCTAGTATTGTTATTTTCAATATTTTGTTGAGATGGCAATATTTTTGAACACTCGCAGAAATTGATAGGTACAGTTTTTATATGTATTTTTTTATTTTTCATGTCATTTGTGACATTAATTTGATTCAATTTAATTGAATTTATCGTTAATGGATGTTATTTCGATTTTGGTTTATCAGTCAATTAGTTTTGTTCAGGTGTGCAGGTTTTCTCATAAGAATAACGAGTCGAATAAAGATGTATTTATGCACCAGACTATGTGTTGGGGAGACAAGGGCTGCCTAGCTAGTTTTCTTTGGTAATATTTTTTAGATGAGTATGATGACGGTTGCGATACCTCAATGCCTTAAGGACGTAAAAAAAAATCTAAAAATAGAATAAAAAATCCAATGCCGTATTTAAAAAGATGGACTTGATGATGGTCACTCAAAGACGAAACGACAGATTTCTAATCCAATACCGCCATATTGTAGATGTAGTTGAGATGTTACAGTGGGTGGCTCACGCCAAAACCTGCTTAGGCCTCCTGGGCCCGTTGCAACCCACAATAGATAGAAGTGAGATTTTTGAAGGCACGACGCTTTCGCGAAGCTCAGCAGGTCCCTCAAATAGATCCCTTCCAATTCCTGGAGTGTTGTGAGTTCAGCTCCGAAGTGTTCCATCCTAATGCTACGAAGAGCCGGACATTCCGTTAGGATGTGGGCAACGGTCTCTACGTCTTCAAGGCACCACCTACAGTCAGAATCTTCCCCGATCCCGATCCTATGGAGGTGACCCTTCAGGTTCATGTGACCAGTTAATAGACCAGTCATTGTGCGGAGGTCTTTTCTGCTCATATTTAGGAGCTCTTTGGTTCTGCCCGTATCAGGTCCTGTTATCATTGCCTTGGCATGTAGCATACCAGGGGCATTATTCCAGCATAGAGTGGCCTTTTCGAGTAGAAGTTTCTCCGCCTCGACCATTCCTATTGCTTTAGAGATGCCAATCATTGGTTCGGGTCCTATCGGCCTGTGCGATGAACCACTTTTGGCAAGTCTGTCAGCTTCAATGTTCCCCTTTATACCGCTATGGCCCGGGACCCATATTAGCCTCACCTTGTTGTTATTTTGAATTATCTTATGCAGAACCTCTTTGCATTCTAGGACTGCTTTAGAGTCTACTGCCTTTCTCACAACAGCCTTTAATGCTGAAGTGCTATCTGAACAAATGTTGAAAGTTCTGTGATTTGTGCCGCTCTCAAGAATGTTATATGCACATTGTGTTATGGCGAAGATTTCGGCCTGTAGGATCGAAGCGTAGATCCCGAGCGAGAAGGTCATTTTATTGTCCCTCCCGCTCTTGCAGAATCCTGCTCCTGTGCCTCTCTGATGTTTGGAGCCATCAGTAAACCACCACGACCCTTCTCGTGTTTGAACTGGTCTGTTCTGATCCGTCCAATCCTCTGGTCTAGGAATAATCAGCACAGGCGAGCTACCAGCATAGAAGATTGGAGTCATGTAGTCGGAGTGCATTAGCAGCATTCCATCTTTTATCTGGGGTTCACTCATGATGACCGAGTGTCCCTTGTTCCTCAGCTTCAGATGTTCCAGACAGTGAAGACGGTATGCTGTTCTGAGTGCAACACTCTCTACAAACAAGTGCAGTGGGGGTAGCTCCAGGATTACCTCCAACGCTCTCGTTGGTGTGGTCCGTACTGCACTTGTTATACTGATGCATCCCATCCTTTGAACCTTATCCAGTTGCCTTTGGATGTATGCTTTCTAAGTTGCGGGCCACCATACTATGTCTCCGTAGGTGATCAGAGGTCTGATAACCATAGAATAGATCCAGTAAACTATTCTGGGTTTTAGTCCCCATGTTGTCCCTATCGCTCTTTTGCATGTCCATAGAGAGCATATGGCTTTCCTAGAGCGTTCTTCGATGTGATCTTTCCAGGACAGTTTCTGGTCAAGAGTTACATCTAGGTATCTGACCGTTTTCCTGTATTCCAGGACTCTTCCTGAGAGGGATATCTCCGGTTTGAGTCCTGGTTTGTATTTCCTGGTGAATAACAGGATTTCGATCTTTTCGGGGTTGATCCTAAGTCCTTCAAGGGAGCACCACTGTTCTATAATTCTCAGGGCTCGCATTGTGGGTGCTCTCAGCTCCTGAATGTGGCTACCCGTCGTTAGGATCACCAGATCATCAGCATAGGCCTGTGTATACAATCCCGAATCGTTCAGCTGCTTCAGCAGGCTGTCCACCACAAGACTCCAAAGGAGAGGGGATAAGACTCCACCCTGGGGACAGCCTCTGGCAGCCATAGTTCTGACATTTTGTCCGTTTAATTCGGCAAATATCATCCTTTGTGATAGCATATTTGATATCCACTGGGTCAGTGTTCTTTCTGAGCCCCTTGCCTCTAATGCTCGACAGATCGATTCAAAGGAGGTATTGTCAAATGCGCCTTCGATGTCCACAAAAGCACCCAATGCTGATCTATTTCCGTCTAGCGCTCCCTCTACCTTGGTGATAAGGTGATGTAGCGCCGTGTCCGTCGATAGACCTTGTCGATAGGCATATTGATTGTTATGCAGTGGCGTGGATAACAGATGCGTTTCCTTGATGTATCTATCAACAAGTCTTCCTAGTGTCTTGAGTAAAAAGCTTGATAGACTAATCGGTCGGAAGGACTCGGGGTTGGTGTAGTCTGATTTCCCTGGTTTCGGGATAAATATCACCTTCACTTCCCTCCAGCTAGAGGGAATATAGCCCATGGCAAGGCATGAACAAAAGAGCTTCACCAGGAATGCGGTTACACGATTTCCAGCTTTTTGTAGCAAGGCCGGAAAAACCCCATCAATTCCTGGAGCTTTGTACGGAGAGAAGGACTCGAGAGCCCATTCTACCTTTTCATAGTCGATTATCCTCTTTGCAGTTTCAAAGTCGGGAGCTGTGCGGGCTCTTACCTGATGTGGGAGTGCAGCGATTTGCCCCGATCCAGGAAAGTGCACTTCCAGTAGCCTGTTAAGCGTCTCCTTCTCGGACAAGGTCAATTTGCCATCCGCTTTAACTAGGCATCCTATTTTGGCTCCAGGGTCCTTTGCTAAGATCTTGCATAGGCGGAGCGTAGACGGAAGGTCGTTCAGCTCTTCGCAAAAGCTTTGCCAGCTATGTCTCTGAGCTGATCTTATGACCTTCTTGTAGTTTCTTTGGGCTGTCTCATAGTCATCCCAGCTGTCCGGAGTACGCAATTCTTTAGCTCTACTGAGGAGCCTGCGAACTTTGCGACGGTGAGTCTCCGTTTGTTTATTCCACCAGACCGTCTTGGAGTTGTTTGGCTTTTCCCTTAAGGGGCATGCTGTCTCAAATGAATTAGTGAGGCATTCTTGAAGCTGATTTGCAGCCAGCTCAATGTCCTCTTCTATTCTTATTTTGGTAAGAATGTTGTCGACACCTCTTTCTATTTCCTCTCTAAAGAGATCCCAGTTAGTGAGCTTCCTATTTCTTACCTTAGGCTGTGCTATTAAGCACTCTTGTTCGAGTGTGAACATGATGTGCCGGTGGTCAGACAGTGTGACTTCACCAGCCACCCTCCACTCTTTTACCTTGCTATATAGACTCGTTGAGCATAACGTTAAATCTATGATTGACTCACTCCTAACATTGGAGAATGTAGGAGCAGCACCCCTGTTTAGGACATGGAGGTCCGTGGAGCTGAGGTATTCGGCTAGATCTCTACCTCGTGGGTTAATATCTCTACTACCCCATATAAAATGATGAGCGTTTGAGTCACATCCAATAAGGAGAGGAAGATTCCTTTCTTTGCAGAAATTCACAAGATCAATCACCTCGGTTGTAGGGCTTTCCCTCTCATATGGGTAGGTAGGCCGATGCAACAATGAGGATCCCATTGTCCTTAGTGATTATCTTGATGACAGTCAGATCTCTGGTTGAGAGTCCTGACAATAGAAAACTGTTAACTTCTCTTGTTACAATACACGACCTTGGGTTTTTGCTGGAGGGGCTATGAAACAGTGAGCCTCCTACCAGTCCCAGTCCCCTAATCTTACCCTGGTTAAGCCAGGGTTCCTGAATGAGGGCTATGTGTGTACCTAGTTTGTTTATCGTGTTACATAGGACAGCTGTTGAGGCTTTCCCATGTTGCAGGTTAATATGTATAAGTTTTAAAGCCATTTGAATGACAATTTATACTGTTGTAGGTTAGTCTTAAGTTCCTAGAAACTAAGGTTAGTAATACCAAGACTGACATGAGACTAACCTGAGGAAGATGGTGTATCCTCGTTGGCTGTGATTGGGGACAGTCAGGAACTGTCGCCCTTTTCTTTGTCCTCTGGGGTCGGGGTGGGTGGTTGCTTCTCCTCCCCTTCCTTGACCCCCTGTTCCGTCGGAGCCACCTGGACTTTCGGCTTGGATTTAGCTTTGGGCGCAGTGACGGTGGAGAAGATAGCCCTCCCCAAGCCATAGAATGGACGGTTGCCCAGTCCCGTGAGCAGTCTTAAAGACTCACGATTGACGCCAACGATCAGCCGTAGGCCCCGGGGCTCTTCCGTCCTATCCCACACCCTCCATTTGGATGAGGACAGACCGGGGTTAGACCGTTCCAGGTAGCTGAGAGCAGCCTGGTCCGTTGGGTGTCTAACACCCGGAAGCCACAGGACACCACGGGTCAGCCTGAAGGCGGCAGGGTCAGATGCCAGGAGGGACACTCCACCCCAGGGTCTCACGCTAGGTAAGGATCTGAGGAGCCACTCCCTCGATGGCTGGTCTGCAGCTGTCACCAGCACCTGCCCCCGCCACAATCGGGACGACATGAATCGCGGCGTCGGTGTGTCGCTGCTCGCCGGTTTCGACATTATTGTGTCCAAAATCGCATCGGAGAACTCCAGTAAATCTGTGTTGGAGATGTCTCTGGAGTCCTCCCTGCTTATCACTATTTGAAAGGCTCTATCCATTGCAGCGTCCGCGTAAGAAGCGTCCCCTGACAAACCAGTCGTCCTGAGGCGCTTCTCTGGGCGTTTCGCTTCAATAGGTGTAGAGCCCTTCTCTCTGAGCCTTTTGGGGGTCGCAGCTCCTGCTACCCCCATCTCACCTCTTTTGAGAGGAGAAAGGCCAGAGGCAGGTCCAGCTGACAGCTGTTCCTGCTCGCGTCTGGCCTTCCTCCTTCTCTTCCTCTCTGCCCCGCAGATGTTGGGCTTCTTCTTCTTCTCCGCAGAGGTCCGTGTAGCACGTTCCTCCGGGGAAGGGTTGATTGAGTCTACCGAAGGATCTCTGAGAGCTCCTTCAGTAGGTCGAGTATGTGTGTCGGAGACAGAAGGTTCAGTCGAAGTTCCTTCCGCAGGAGATGATGGGGTATCAGAAGGTACCACTGGGGTTCCTTCCTCTACCTCCATCGAAGTGTTTTTGTTAGGTTCATTATTAATCATTTTGTTCCCACGAGTACGGGTCAAAATAAAAGGACCACGGACGCAAGGAGTACCCACCCTTGGCCGCTAGGCGATTTAATACTTTGGGAGGTCGCCCAGTGTCCCAAAGGCTCCGTTCGCAACATCTGATTATGGCTCAGATGCCATCCACCCCTTTGGCACGGGTCGCATAAAACCGTGGGGTTAAGCCTTTGTATCACCTTTTGTCTGACCTCTAACCTTTGACCTTTCCGGCATGGGTGAACCTGCCTTGCGCTACCGCCGGTATAGCTCTTAGGATCGCTGAGGTGCACAAGCCTCCCCGCCCGTCAGGGAAGGTGACCCTGACTACGTCAAGGCAGAGATACGGGGGGAGGTATACCGCCATATTGTAGAGCAGAAAAAGTGGCAATGAGAATGTAAGAGGTGTAGGTTTGATTAGACTTCGTGAGACCACAAGACTAGTCTTGGTCTTGTCTTGGTCTTGGTGGCAAGACCGAGACCAAGACCAAGACCAAGACCTAAATATCTTCGCAA
Organism: Orchestes rusci; assembly: GCA_958502075.1. Classification (NCBI taxonomy): domain Eukaryota; kingdom Metazoa; phylum Arthropoda; class Insecta; order Coleoptera; family Curculionidae; genus Orchestes; species Orchestes rusci. Next base: position 61,561,295 of record OY293304.1, read on the forward strand.
GACCAAGACCAAGACTCTACCACAAGAGTCTCGTCTTGGTCTTAGTCTTGAAAAGAAAGATCGACACAATATTCAATGAAATCTGCAAAGATGTTTCAATCTACTTTTAATAAGTGAATTAATCCTTCAAAAAATGTATCATTGTAATTTTCCAATTCACAATAGGTATAGACCAGTGATGCCAAATCATTAAAACGAATATCCCCAAATTAATCAAGGAATGTATACTAACCTACATGGAAAATAAATAATGTTTAATGGGTTACTGAATATTGAACCAACTGTTCACAACTCCTACTTTAAAATTGTTGAGGGACTTCTCCTCAATAAAACTTCTTTTTTAAATCGAAAAATGACTCTATTTTTCGTTTAACACGTGAACAAAATCTAAAATCATTGACAATGAACTCTTTGTTTTTTCGTTGCTAGTCCAAAAAACGAAGTCGTCATCTGCGTTGCTATGGTGACTGTTTGCGTCGGCGTTGACTGTCCAATTTCAAAAGTGGGCGGTGTTGCCACGATCGAAATGTCAAGTCGTGGATTAAACACCAACGCTATGATGAATATATTATGTACAAGGATCGAGATAGAATCATAAGAGTCGCTAAGGAACATTCAAACAGTGATAGAAAAATGGGATCGGTAGGTGGAGCTTAGAGTAGCTGCAATATGGCGACGTAGACAGGGGCGAACTGGCCGACAGATAAAAAAACTTCCGAATTGTTACTCTAGATTTAAACTTCATTCGAATCTATTCACGGTAACATTATATTTTTGATTTATCAACCATAATTGTCTTAATTTACTATTGACTATGCTTCATATTATGTGTGAAGTATTATGAAACAATCCGGAAAAGTTTTTTCCAATCGGGAAACTCAATTTAATATCATGTACACAACGAAACAGTACTGGAGTAGATACTTAACAAAACAATAGGAAGTCTTACATAAAACTAAAACGAAGCTACAAACAACAGATGTATAACAATTATGAGTTATGCCGAGAGTTATGCAATAATAATACAAATCATGCAGGTCAATATTCACTTGGACATAAATAAAGAGGAATAAGAAAGATGATAATTATTATTCGAACATGTTCTATTATATTTTGAAGAATAGAAAAGTTCTGGAATATTTTTATGTATTTAAGAAATTAACAAGTATTTGGAATCTGCAGAAACAAGATATTTAATCTAAGATATTTAATTTTGAAAATTATACTTTCTACCCAAGTAGTAGGTTGCAAGGTGACTAATAAAAAGAAATGATGATAATTGAGATTTTTGTATTGTCTTTTGGATACTATAGTTCTATTAATTTTATGTCTTATACCTACTATTAGCTTTAAGATTACTAGATTTATTTAAAAAAAAAAAAAAATCACTTGTACATCTAGGTACTTTGCATCAATGCTTTTCATTAGTATAAATACGTATGATTGTCCAACACAAATTGATCATAGCCATGGATAAGTAAATTGGAAAAAACATTGGAATCAAATGTAAACTGACACTCTGACAAAACGATTTCAGTAGGATGGCGAAAGTGATCCCATTTTAGTCACGTGATGTCGTCTCCACCCCTTTCTACCTCCATGTGTACAAGTATAAAGGACATTTTTAGAAGGAATTGTACCTATTCCCTAGATTGATTGACTGTGGTAAATTCGGTTGATCGGGAGGCATGGTAGCGCCGTTAAAAATTCGATTCCTATATATTTTTTCCAAGACCATCAAGACCAAGACCAAGACTGACCCAGTCTTGTCATGGTCTTGATATATCAAGACCAATACCAAGACCAAGACCAAATTAATTTTTCGATCGATTACTTATCCATGGCTTTCGGTCTTGGTCTTGGTCCTGCGAAGCCCTAGGTTTGATGAACGTCCAATTAATTTCACAAAATGTTATATTTATTGCTGACGCGTTTCGGTCTACTAAGAGACCATCATCAAGAGCATAAAAGACAATAAATGGTGGACAAACGAACGAAAACAATTAAAATCCACAAGAATCGTCTCTTGAAAAATTCAACTATTTCTATTTACATATTTATTGTCCTCGTCTATATACAAGTTTTATCATGTGACCTCTTCCATTCTCCATTTGTAGTAAATAGTTTTGTCACTTTTTTTAAATCTTATTGGCTCAAGTGTTAATTTTTTAGATATTAACCCTTTTATGCTCTTGATGATGGTCTCTCAGTAGACCGAAACGCGTCAGCAATAGATAAATCATTTTGTGAAGTTAATTGGATAAAATGAGAATGTGCAATTAATTTCACAATATCTTCTCAAATAAACTCAGAAAATAGTTATGACGTTTTTGCGAAATTTCGGTTTTTTTCTAGAGTTGGGTTCGTTTTTGAAAAAAATAGTTGATGATGCGATGGTTGCGAGAATTCGAAACGTCGGATTTCAATTCTTGTCCATGTTATCTTAGAGAGCAGAAAAAGTGGCTATGAAAATGTGGCATTCGTTTTTAATCATCTCTTCAATGGATTCAGGACAAAATAAAAAAAGATTTCGTAAAAATCGGTCAATGTCGGATATCTCCGGAAGTCTTAGGAATTCTTTAAGTTTTGAAGCGGCATTTTTTGAGTTTAAAATTGCGCCACTTTGCCTCAATGTAACCGACCCTCTATCTTTTTCAATCATCTCTTCAAATGGATTCAGGACAAAATAAAAAAAGGATCTCGTAAAAATCGGTCAATGTCGGATATCTCCGGAAGTCTTCGGAATTCTTTAAGTTTTGAAGCGGCATTTTTTAAGTTTAAAATTGCGCCACTTTGCCTCAATGTAACCGACCCTGTATGTTTTACGGTTTATGAAATCCACATGCATACACTCGAACATATCACGTGGCGCCCATATTAACTTCACCTTCTTCAAGAATGGATGATAATAAACCTTCATTCACATTTTTTTTGTGAAATATCATCCAACGAAGTTATAAATAATAAATAATCCCATCTTCCCAATTATAGCAATGATACTAATCTTACGAGTGGCAAATTCATAGAATATTTGAAAGAAACGACAGTCAGCTCACTTGAGTTCACCTTCACTTCTTTGTTGATCTTCTTTTTCCACTATTTCAGATTTGATGATTGTTTTCTGGGCCCTGGAGGTTCAAGTTGATATTCATATGATTTTCATGATGTTTGATGTTCTTACAATTTTGATAAATGCTGATCCAAAGTCTTCAAATTTCAAAATCGTATTTCTTTCATAGGCTGTACTCAGCCGTCCTTTTGTCTATTTAGAGACAATTATTGTAAATTTCTATATGTACAGGGTGTTCATAGATAAATGTACCCCCCCATTAACTTTTTAATTTGATGTTTGGGAACAAATTTTTCAAATGAAAGTTTGATGGTTCAAAATGAATTTTGTGAAAACAAGGTTTTCACATCTACAGGGTGTTTCAGAACTTCCGGGCGTGGTTCAACTTTTTTAATTCAAATGACAACTCAATTTTTGTGTTTGATTTTTGCAGTCTCCAGAAAATTCTAAACATTTTTCATAAAACATAGCCTATACCCAAAATCAACCAATAAAAAGATATCATCGTCAGAAATTTGCTATTTTTTGAAAATGTTTCAAAATGTATGGTATTATTTCGAAACCTTGGAAACGAAGTAGTTGTTAATATATGTCCACTTGTCAAGAAAGATTTGAACATGTTATATTGCGAAAAGGAAAAAGTTGAAATATTCTCTTTATACATACAGGGTGACCCAGTTATCATACAATATTTCAAATTAAGATTCCACCTCGGATTCTACTAAGTAAATAAAATGAACAACTTTTATTCTATGAAAACCTTCAAAATATTAAGTTTTTTTTCAGAAGCTTTTTTGAAAATGAATATAACTCCTATTGTTTAAGTGGATTTTGCTATGGTTCGAGGGGCTATTTCGTCCTTCAGAATAAATGTCCATAGAATAAAGATTGTTCATTTTAATTAGGAGAATCTAAATTTTGAATATTGTCGGATAAAATTGGGTCACCCTGTTATTTATTCAAATCTTTTTTGAAAAGTTGACATCTATCAACAACTACCTCGTTCCCAAGGTTTCCAAATAATACCATATATTTCAAAACATGCTCGAAAAAATAGCAAATTTCTGATGTTAATATCTTCTTATTGGTTGAGTTTGGGTATAGGGTATGCAATATAAAGAATGTTTAGAATTTTCCAGAGAATGCAAAAATCAAATAAAAATATAGGGTTGCGATTTGGAATGAGAAAGTTGGACTACGCCCAGAAGTTGTATATGTGAAAACCTTGTTTTCACAAGATTCATTTCGAACCATTAAGCTTCCATTTGAAACATTTTTTTCTCAAACATCAAATCAAAAAGTTAATGGGGGGGTCCATTTATCTGTGAACACCCTGTACTTTGGTTTATTGACCATGACAATTATTGTTCAAAAAATTGTCAAACTCTCTTCAATGCTTTCATTTCAATTCTGATTATGTGTGGATGCTTCGGTGATTTTAAGAAAAAATCTTCATTTCATAGTTAAAACAGCCACTGAAACATTCCAATATGAGATTTACTGAAATCTGAAATCTATCTGTCAAGTAAAACGAGCTCACCAATTTATTGGACTATTTCAAAAATGCTGACTATAAATATGAAATATACTACCAAAAATAGTAACCAACTTTAATTGTTCTGTTTTGATGAGACCATCTTCTGAAACAAAAATATATCATTCTATTTTCAGATACCAATTTTTGAAGACCCCAGCGACGCAAAAAACAACTTCCTATCTGCATTGATATTTGCCAGCTGCTCGGATATTCCTGAAGTATGTGTATATTTCGCTAACAAGCTTATGCGAGGAAATAGAGTGCGGAAAACACATACGTCGCAGGTTGATTGCTTTGACTCACCAAACTTTCCTCCACTTGCCGAAACCGGATTTCACTGCAAAAGTAAGGTATAGTTTTTATATGAAAACAACGCCTACGTAGTCAGATAATCTCTTTTGACTTGATCACATGCACATTTTGTTATTTATACAGTGAGGACGTAAATAGTCCCCCCCCTCTAACTTTTGAACGCATTAATATTTTTGGCTCAAATTATTATTGTCAAGAGGTTCAGGGACAGCATTTTGAAAATTTATTGAGATAATTTTGCATGATTTCGTTCTTAAAATTATCTTTAGTATTAGGTTTTTTTGAATTTTTTTATTAAATACTGTTGTAGAAACAATCACTTATGTTAAAGGTTAGTTTTTTCATTGTTAATAAAGTTCTTTTGAGAATTAGAGATAGTATTTTGACCCAAATAATTTATTTTCGATATGGCGCCATTTCCTTAAGAAAAATGCTAAGGACTTCAAACTTTGTGGGTGAAAAGAGAATGAAAGGACCTTTCAAATAAGGTATCACGTGACCCCCTTTTCCATTTAATAATTTGTTTCAAAATGGTGCCCAGCTGTCAGTTTGACAGTTGAAATTTTTTTTTGGAGGTCAAAACTTGGTAAAGCCTACCCTGGACAACATCTCCAATTGAGCCAAAAATATTAATGCGTTCAAAAGTTAGAGGGGGGGGGGACTATTTACGTCCTCACTGTATAACATAGATTGACGAAGAGTTTCTATTGAATTTTTGCTTCATCAAAAAATATTCGATTGACATTTGAAAACTATACCTTCCAATGAAATTCAACTTGAATCTTCGATGTCAATCTGAAATTGACCAATGCCACTTTGATTTTGATCCTTGCCAACTTGAACTTGAACTAACCCATATACCTTGGGTAATGTACCTACCATTATCGGACAAAATCAAAGCAATTGCCTGAAAATTGATAAAACTTTGATCCTGCATCAGTGTTGTTGAAGAAGTAATGGTGCATAAGAAAACTCTAATCTATTTGTCAGTTTGAGTGTCCAGGCGAGTTTTTCCAAAAAATTATTTGGTGCTCTTTTGCTCCGTTTAAAAAAATGGCCAAAGCTAAAACTTTTTCCTGTGTAACGTATAATAAAAACGGCAAGCACCATACGAAAGACAAGCAATCCTGATTTTGATGCTTTTCTGTCAAGAATGTGATAATTATTGAAATATTTTCGTTAGCGTCCTATACTTGTCGGTTTGTGCACTCATGCACAAAACACCACTTTCTTGCCACCATAATATTATTTTTCTACGACTGTCAAGGAATGTCACTATTGTGCAATCGATATCGATTGGGAAACGTAGCACATTGTGTAACCGTAGGAAATGGAACCATTCTCTACTCGTTGCCTAGCAACCCTTGGGAAATGGTTTGATTTTCTACGGTGTGCTACGTTAACACCCAATATCGATCTATCGATTACACCATAGTGATATCAATTGACAATCTTAGAAAAAGTATAGTGTAAAACTCGCATGGAATGACCATTTCCTACTCGTATGAATTGCTGCACTCGCCTTTGGCTCGTGCTACAAACCTTTATACTCGTAGGAAATGAGTATCATTCCATGCTTGTTGTACAATATACTAAAGTAATGCCTAACCGTGTATAACACCGGTCATATTTTATTTATCTATGGCTACAGTACGTTACCTATGACTACAGTAGATAAGCGCGTAATTGACGTCACACCTTTTTTCTAGCCTCTACGCGTTTTGGCAAATTTGTTTAGCGAATAACGCGGAAAATATTTGACAATCTTTTAAAACACTTTATATGGGTTCATGGAAATCGCTCCTGCATGATCCGAAATTAGGATGTGGAAAGAATGAGTCAAATCAATTATTAATATACGGAAGGCCGTGGGGCGATTTTAAAGAAAATGGCTAAGAGTAAAGTACCTTTGTTCAAAGAGATATCGGAAAAAGTTATAGAAGAAATCTATTTAGAATAAAAAGTTATGTCCGGATCAGTGGCGGATCGTACAATAGAAATGTGGGGGTTGTAGGGGCTACCCTGAGGCAAAACCAATCTCTGGTCAGGTATGCTTTCAATAAGACTCTTTTTTTATTATAAAGCTCTGGATTGAATGTCCTGTTAAAAGTACTTTTTCTCTAGACACAGATTGGTCTATTTTTGAATTCAAAATAGGCCTCCCAAGTTTTTTTATTTCTGCCTGATCAAATGATGATCGACTACAGAATGGCTTTGAAACTAAATTTTCAACAGAATTCATATTTCACAACAAAAAACTGATAAAAATGCAAACATATAAGACACGTCAATCTAAAATCAGTTATCAGCGGGCAAAATGAACAACAAGTTTGCCGTCGGCCTGCAACCTCTTTCAGCTTACGGGGACGGAACTCAAATCCACGCGTAGAAAATCAATCCCCGCAACTATAATATAGCCGGGCTGGTCTGCATTCGCGATGCAAGCTGCATGGAATCGTCGAAAACATCGGAGGCGGGGGACGCGAGAATTTTGAAGATAATTAGGGAAAGTTGGTGGAGTCTCAATAATAATCCACTGCTTTTCTCGTTTTAATGTTGATTTGTTGATACGGACTTTTGTCATGACAAAGAATTGAACAAACAGGGTGTCCGGAAATGATAAGCAAAAAGAATCAGGGGAGCATTGTGACGCTCCCCGAGATTTGCCGGGTTCGATTTTCGACGAGGATGAGGAAAATCGTGGATGTCATTGAAACTCGAGCGCCACGCTCTGTATTTGACGTGGTAGAGAAGCCTCTCTGTATTAGTTTTTTGAAAATATCTCAAGAATGTAATTGAGATTTAAAATATTCCGGCAACAAACGCGATTTTGAACTTTTTGACTGAAATGTCCCAACCGGCAAAATTCGTTCCCCTGAAAATACATTATTCAAGCACACTAGAAAACCCATTGAAAATAGTAAGAATCTGAAGGATTTGGCGGGTTTGAGCTTTGACAATAAATTTTTTCGATGCCAAAGCCTTCCGAAAATTCCCAGGTTATTGGTAACTTTGTCAAAAAAAAGCCTCCATGAGTTTTCCCAGAATCGGACAATCATGTTTAACTTCCACCCGGTTGATTACTTTACATTAACCCGGTTCCACTTGAGAGAATTTCGACACAAATCAGACACATTTACGGGTGAAAAAGACTTACCTCGTGGCAAAAGAATTGAAAGATAGAGAAATACGCGAGTTTTGAGTATCTCGTAACGGGTTGGCACATGTGGAGGGTACCACTGTTCGCGTGTCAGTGCCAAACCACATGAAATTGAACCCAATAAAAATCTAAATGGCCAAGGTCAAATGCTAAGATTTACGCAAATTAGTACGAGGCAGTACGCGATGTACAGCGATACAGTACGCACCGTATAGACCTGCTTCTCCACAACGCGAGCGATCGTTTTTTGTTGGCAGACGCCTCTAGCCGAGCCTTTTTCGCTGACCTTTTTAACCTTGTGATTTAAACCTCGTGGCATAGTTTATTGCTCAATTGAGCAACTGAACGACTTTTTTGCTGGGTGTGGTGCTTTGTGACCACCCCAATTCGGGCACAACCGCATCCGCGGCTTTTCAGCGTGTTTTGGTGTTATTTCCGGACGTAATCGGAACCGGGGTGTGGTATCGCCGTGATCACCCCGTTTGGACATTTTGCGATTACAGTGAAGTGCTAGTGTAGTGCAAACACTGTGATATATCCAGCAAACCCCCTGAAACTCGAAGAGGAAGGGATGGAGCCCCATCCGTGGGTCCATCGCAGAATCAGAGAGTGAAAGAGGGCGAGGTGGATCGAAGATGAACACCGAAGAGGGCGCATCATCAAAAGACCCAGGACGAGGGGAAGCACCCTCTTCTTCAAACCTTATAATCAAATTAACCAACCGGAGAGTCGACCTAGGAAGCAATTCAGGAACCATACCGAAAGTTTCAACAGGTATGGACAACTCACGAAAAAGTTACGGATACGCGTCTGACGGATCAAACACATCAAATAATTCGAACGGAACACACAGAACCATGAGCATGGATAAACTCACTATTTCATCAGTACAAGACTACCTAAGAAAATACAGAATCACATGTAGTGTCTTTGCATCGATGGAAACATCAATGACAGAGGTTGTTCACATAATACATAAAATACAATATACATAAAAAAAGGAACTCCAAACGCATATCAAAAAACGTCACGCATATCAAAAAACGTCACGACAAAGACGCACCATTCACACCCCTTGCACCCAGAACACTGACAGGACGAAAAGTCCCACCGAAAACAAACAGAGGAATTTACCACTGCACATCCACCACGAATAATAAAGATAAACATGGACACAGACATCCTGAACGCAAAAGACAACGCAGCCCAGACAACGAGGCAGAAGACGACCCAAAAAGACCCTTTCTGCGCCTCACCAACCGGTACATAGCTCCTAGCTCTGGAAAATAGTGACGACGACGATGACGTCAACACAGTATCAGTAGTGACGTCAAAGGCGCGCAACACGCTCCAAAAAAAGGCAGCAGACCCAACTGGGGGAAATCCACCGACAACAAAGTCAAGCTCACCCGAGCTGACGACGACCGGAACACAGACGGCAGCCAGAGCCAGTAGTACGAAGCAAGCCACCAAGAAAGAACGAGACCCCCTTCCCATTGTTGTGAACGGCGTTGCGACAACAAGAGCAGCACATGCGGAATTACTTAGACAAATCAAGGTAAATGCGCCTAGTGGTTTTTCCAGCAAATATACCAAGAACAATACTATAATACTAGTTAATAAATCAGACGAGCATAAAGCAGTTCAAAATAAACTAGAAAATGATAATACAATGCAATGGCATACGTACAGCGACAGGAGCAAGAAAACTCACGCATTTGTACTCAAGGGCCTGAAACACGCACCAGAACCAGCAGAGGTCAAAGCGGCATTGGCCGATGAACTCAAATTAAAAGTGGTGTACCAAATGACAGCAAAGTACAGGCCCTTATACATGGTGGTTCTCGCTCCTGAGTATAAGTTAAGTCAATTAAACAAAATAATGCGATATCTGGATCATACCCGTATTACCTGGGAAAGGAAACAGAAAAATACGGATATGATCCAGTGTCGACAATGCGTAATGTGTGGGAACGCAGCTGCAAACTGCCACCGTGCGCCGAAATGCGCTAAATGTGCACACACGCACCAAACGCGATATTCTACTTTTGATGAACATACAGTAAAAATCAAATGCGCCGATTGTAAGGAAGATCATCGAGCCACCTCTACTTAGTGCCCAGTTTATGTCTACAAAGAAAACAAGTTAGAGGAGGCTCGAAGACCCCCCAAAAAATACGTCCCAGCACCATTATCAAGCACGAATGCCTGAAAAAACCAAGCACAACAAAGTGGACCTGGCAGACAGATGAAACACTTCCCACTCCTTCCCTCGAGGGTCAATCAAGCCCATGAACATGCGCAACAGCAGTGACAAAGGCCAGCACAGGGTGAGTCCATCGATTCAATTAATGTTTTCGGGTGTATGTCTGACATAAACAAAATGGTCAACATGTCCGAGATATTTCGTTGCTTGTTCGATCTTCGGACAAAATTATTGAACACTCCACAAGGACAACGTGAACTGGCAACACTCACCTTCATGAGTACCGCTGACAGAATATACAACTAAGAACCGTAATGGGGGAAAAGGCGTATATTCGAATAGTTGAGTGGAACGCAAACAGCGTTACTCAGAGGGTGGGTGAACTAATCCACTTTTTGAATTTGCATAGAAAAGATGTCATGGTCATAACTGAGACAAAACTAATTCCCGATCAAAAGTTGAATATCAGGAATTACATTGTCCACCGGGTCGATGGGACACTGCGTGGTGGAGGCATCGCAATGCTCGTCAATCGGAGTATCCCGCATACTCGGATTGACGTAGATTCAGCTAAAGCAAGTATAGCAGTCGAATAACGTAATGCCAGCGTTATCGTGGGCGCCTACGCGAGACACAACATGTGCATTGTACCCAACGACTTGGACTCATTTTTTCGGATGAACAGAGGAAGTTTGGTTGTATGTGATTTTAACGCCAGACACACAATGTGGAATGAACATAGGTGTAAAAGAAATGAAAATTTTCTGCATGATTATATTGCAGAAAACAACATTCAGCTGTTGGAACCCCCAATTCCAGCGCATTACCCTACCAACGGCACAACTCCAACGTACATTGATCTGGCAATTGCAAAAGATATCCTTAATCTACCAGATTTGCGTGACCTCAACGAGCTCTCCTCTGATCACTTGCCAATCTTGATTGATTGAAAAATTGAGATCAAGGGAGATGAAGTGGGACCGCCCACCTACATACACTGTGTTCCAAATTCGTTTCTCTTCACAGGGATCTTATACCTACATCGAAGGCTAAATGGGAAAAGTTTTAGAAGAAACTTAGTGCATTCGATATTCGGTTCCAGATTTGCGATCGGTCAATTGGTTTTGGAAACATCGGCGAAAAACCAAAAATGATGGATTTTGTTTTTTGCCAGTAAATCCAAAACGGCTAATTAGACAGCTATGAAAATGTGACATTATCTGGACCCTTTTTTAAAGACAAATAAAATGGTGTGCATGACATGTCCCAATCATCTTTTGTTTTTCCGCAACCCACCTCAACTTTAACTTTTCATATGGCCGCCATATTGGATTTTTTGATTTTTGGAAAGAGTGTAAAATTTCCAGTCTAGTGATGTCCCACAAGTGCATAAAAGATTTAAGTATCATCGAAATATCACACTTCGTAGCTGGGACTCAATCTTTTCTGAGGAAGCCATGATTTATTTGTCGCAAAACATCATTGATAGGTACTGTATCAACCTGAGGTCACCTTATTTGGTGTGCAGCGAACGTGTTGAACTCATTGAATTCTCAATAGAACATGGACGTTAATAATGACTTCTCAACGAGTCTATGAGTGTATTGAATAAAAAGTCGGAAAAATCATTGTTTATTCAATCAACACTTGAGCTTTTGAATAACTTACAGGTAGATACACATATATTGAAAATGAAAAAACTGTAATGTGTTCTCAACTGTCTCGGTATTGATTTACAAGTTTGCAAAATGACGGCATTTTTGACAATTAATAACTGTTTTTCGTACAACCCTCGCAAGTATGTTTCTGTTGATATTTGTAAATGTGTCAAAAACCCTTTGTCTCAGGATTTCTATAGTCGCAGGAGGATCAAGTTTATAGACCTCATTCTTTGTATGATCCCAGAGATAAAAATCCAAGGGCGAAAGGTCGGGGGATCTAGGAGGCCAGGGTATTGTACCATTTAATAAAATGATCCTTTTCTCAAACTGCTCTATCAAGAAGTTCCTGACTTGAATGGTGTTGTGAGCCAGACATCCATTCTGTTAAAATCAGGTTCTTATGAACTCATCTTCGGTTAGAGTAGCTCGTAATGCCGGCACAACTTGATTTCGCAAAAGCTCTAGGTATCTCTGTCCGTTCAGGCTGTGGTCAAATGAAAATGGTCCCATAAGTCGATTTCCTGAAATGATTGATTGATAGTTGCCCAATTGAGAAAGGTAAGTTGGAATAAATTACCCATGACTCCACACCAAACGTTAAACCCAAATCTGGTCTAAAGACGTCTCGCTGCCACTTCGGGAGGGTTTTCCACAGCCCAATGATGAGTGTTGTGCTGATTTAAAACTCCACAATTCGTAAACCTACTTTCATCGGACCACAAGACATGATTTACAAAATCGGTATTGTCATTACACTTCCTTGTATACGACTCACAGAAGCGCATTCATCTTGGAAAATTAGTTTCTGCAAGTCCTTGAACTACTGTGGGTCTGTATGGATGGTACTTATTCTTTTTTAGCACTCTCTGTACTGTTGATTTTGACTTACCAATTTCCCGTTCTACAGTTCTTACCGATTCGTTGACAGCTTGTAAAATGTTTCTGTTGCGATTTTTATTTTCAATGTTGTATCCGCTTCTAGGTTGTTCCAAGGCCCCAAAGTTGATCAAATTAACAACCATTTTTCTGAATTGGGTTTTATGAGGCTGCCGTCGTTCAGGGTACATCTCCAAATACCTTGCTGAGGTAATGTTGGCATTTCACTGTGACTGCAGGTACAGCGCTAACATATCCAACTTTTCTTCATTCGAATACCGGGCATTTTTAATAGGTTTCGACAATTTGTTCATCAGACTTATTATTTTAATGACAGAGAAGCGTACTACTATTCACGTTAACACAACTTTCATACTGAATTATTATTTGCGGGGTGTTATAGACCACAACGCCATCTTTTGGCAGAATTATTGAACGACATATTAGAGCCTCCCAGGATTTTGCTTTTAAACCAGTTTTCTGTCAAATAAATCATGGCTTCTTCAGAAAAGATTGAGTCCTAAATACGAAATGTGATATTCCGAAGATACTTTAATCTTTTATGCACTTGTGAGACATCACTAGATTGGAAATTTCACACTCGAAAAATCCAATATGGCGGCCATGAGAAAACTGAAAGTTGAGGCGGGTTGCAGGAAATCAAAAGACGATTGAGACATGTCATACACACCATTTTATTTGTCTTGAAAAAGTGTCCAGATAATGTCACATTTTCATGGCTGTCCAATTCGCCGTTTCGGATTTACTGGCAAAAAACAAAATCCGCCATTTTCGGTTTTTCGACGATATATCCAAAACCAATTTATCGATCGCAAATCTGGAACCAAATATCGAATGGACTGAGTTTCCTCTAAAACTTTTCCCATTTAACCTTTGATGTAGGTATAATAGGAGCCAAGATCCCTGTATAGAAACGAATCTGGGACACACTGTATACAAAAATTTGAATTGGAGATATTTCAAAGAAATGGTAAATGAGCGAATCCAGATCGTCAACGACTTTCCGTCACCAAACGATCTGGAACGACAGCTGTCACGTTTTTCTGAAACGCTACAATACGCACGCGATAAGGTTAGCCAAAAAACTAATCTTAAGCACGCTGAGGACATGCTACCTGACGAGATTTTGGAGCTTATCAAGCTCAAAAATCAAAAAAGACGAGAGTGGCAGAGGTCTGGGTTGAGGGAGAAGCGTGACGAATTTTAAATTTGACACGCAGAATTCGGAGGGAGATCTCCGAATTCCGATGCAAAACCTGGACCAAAACACTGACTGGACTGTCCACACAGGATAACTCTCTCTGGAAAATCAGCAAACGGCGCAAAAACAAATTCAATAAAATCCCTTCACTGGAAGGTGTCCCTCAGACATCAGAAGAAATTGCTGAGACGTTGGCTGATCATCTTGCGAGAGCCTCTGGGGAGAACCCAGACGTCACGCAGTTTTAATCGGAGGTTACAAAGTCTGTGAGGCAACTCACGGCCGCTGACTGTGTTATTCCAGAACGAATGCTTGGAAAAATTTTGTTCTCTTCTTTAGAAGTTGCCAGAATACTTGAAACACTCCCGAACAATAAGGCCCTCGGGAAAGACTGCATAGCTAACATGTTGTTGAAGAATCTTCCTAGAAAGGCTTTTGTACAACTCATGTACTTAATCAATGGCATGTTACGATTGCAGCATTTTCCATGCGCATGGAAAAATGCCGTAATCGTACCAATTCAGAAACCGGGTAAGGACCCCTCAAATGTGGCCTCCCATCGTCCAATTGCATTGTTGAGCAACTTATCCAAAGTTGCTGAACGAGTAATACTCCGGTTGTATGAAACCGACCCTGGCACAGGATCATGATTTATCATTTGTTCTTGATTTTAGAAAGCCCAGCTCTAGTAGCAACACTTGTCATTTGTCTATGTCAATTATGTCATGTCAATTGTTGACAACTCATCCCTAGTTGCGCGGAACAATGAATTCAGCTGATCGTATCGTTAAGAAATATTGCTTTTTCTGTATTAAACAATTCGAAATAGTTTGCCAAGTTTTCTTCAATCGCAAAAGGAAATTCGAGCGCACATTTGGTCCTTCGAGCCGGATTGCGGAAAGCCGAGTCGTAGTGGCAATCGACAGTCTGCACCGAAACGTGAAACGTGTTTTACATAACCTATCCTCAACACCACCGCCAAGAAAAAAGACATTGGAATTTTCTGATAAGTTTACATCGAACGCAGTGGACTTGCATTCATCGAACGAACGACCCATCACTCATCGTCAGGTAAGTGGGCTTCCATTTTCCGTTATATTCCATATTTCAATCCTTTATCGTCATCGAAAAGCTTCGCTTTTTCTGGTTCTGTTAGCGCTGATTAGTAATTCATTATCAATCAATATCGAGCATCGAACGATTTATCGCAAAAATGTCGTTGGCAGATCTTAAGAGGCTAGTCATTACAAAGAATTGCATTAAGTCCAAATTGACTAATATCGAGACTTTTTCGAGACATTTTGTGGAGGGGTCTGACACTAATGAAATCAAAAATCGAATCGCAGAAATGTATAAAATTCGTCAAGGATTCGAAATCGTGAACGTCGACATCATGTGCTGCGAAGACACCTCCGAATCTCCTAACGAAACCAAAACCGATTTTTCCGAATCTACCGATTTTGATAAACAATGGTATCGAGTATTAAGTTCATTGCAATAGTTAATTGATCGAATCACTCCTACCGGGGCTACCAACCAGTCGCCAGCTTCACGACCGATTAATCAACTGAACGTGAAATTGCCTGTCATATCTTTGCCTGTTTTCACCGGAAAGCATACGGATTGGCTGCCATTCTATGATGCTTTTCAGAGCCTAGTGCACAACAACGATTCACTGGACGACTGTCAAAAATTTCACTATTTGAAATCGTGTCTAAAAGATGAGGCTGCACGTGCCGTCGAGTCCTTATCGATATCAAGCGACAATTATCAGTCTGCTTGGTCAATTCTACAAAAACGTTACAAAAATACTCGATTGATCATACAAGGCCATGTTCAAGCTATTTTGAACTCCCCTGAGGTGAATAAATGCTCATCGGTAGCACTTCAAAAACTCATCGAAGACATAACTAACAACCTAGAAGCTCTGAAAGTTCTCAAGATTCCTGTAGATAGCTGGGATGCAATTTTGGTCATGATAATTTTAAATAAGCTTGACTATCAGACGAGGAGGGAATTTGAAATCACTTTAGATTCAAATCCGATAGCTCTTGTCGAAGTTTTAGATTTCCTGGAAAAAAAGCGTAATGTCCTTGAATCTCTCAATCAAAACGTGAAACACACATCATATGACAAATCGAACATCCATACCCACAATAGCCATAAAAAACCGCCTCTAAATCGTGCGTCGAATGCGGCTTCATTTAACAAAATTTCATGCTACTTTTGCAAGGGTCAGCATTTCATCAACCAATGTGAAACTTTTCTTCGTTTGAGCGTTGCCCAGAGAACCAACGAAGTAAGAAAACGTAATCTTTGTCTAAACTGCCTTAGATCGAATCACAAATTATCGGACTGCAAAGCCTCAGGTTGCATGACTTGCCAATCGCGTCAACATCATACGTTAATTCATACATCCACGCCGGTCGAGATGCCCGCAATTGAACAGCCATCGAATGTCTCATCAAACAGTTGTACATCACCATCAGAAATGCGTGTGGTTTTGTCTACTGCAATCGTGTTAATCGGAGACTCTTCGGGAACCTTTCACAGATGCAGGGCTCTATTGGACGTAGGCTCTCAAGTGAACTTATTATCGGAATCAATGGCTAGATCATTAAATCTAAAAACGAAGCAGCGAAAAATTTGCATATCGGGTATAAGCAATACTTGCAGCAGTACTACGAAATGTGCAAAGGTTAAATTGAGGTCGTTTGATCAAAACTTCGAAACGTCAATAGATTGCTTCATTTTAAGTAAAGTGACAGCTGACGTTCCTACGGAATCCTTCGATAAAGGGGTGCTCAAAATACCAACAGACGTGCAGTTGGCCGATCCACATTTCAACGAACACGGTCCTATCGATTTATTACTGGGCGCTGAAGCTTTCTGGACTCTTTTGTGTGATGAGAAGATCAAGCTGTCAAATCCCCATCTGTATCTTCCAAAAACCTTGTTAGGCTGGATGATAGGAGGAGCCTATGAAGAAAAACTTACGTCAACCGCGTCATGTAATGTAGTTATAACACAAACGAACGATTTAAGCGACTTGCTAGAACGATTTTGGATTCAGGAAAGCGTCTATCCTGGTACAAATAACTGGTCTAAAGAGGAAATCGAATGCGAAAACCAATTTATGGATACCTTTCAACAAGACAACGATGACGGAAGATTTATAATTAAACTGCCATTCAAAAATAATGATGTCAATCTAGGCAATTCAGAGCAGGGCGCAATGAGGCGATTCATTTCTCTGGAGAAGAAATTTAGAAAGTGTGGAGACTTCAAGACGACATATTCGAAGGCGATAGCTGACTTGTTGGGGAGTGGATATTTAGAGGAGGTAGATCCTTGAAAAATCGAAAATATTCCTGACAAATATTATCTACCGCATTCTGGAGTGTTCAAGCACGACATCAACAATCCTAAAATTCGAATCGTTTATGACGGCTCAGCACAATCAAGTAACAGTTTGAGTCTCAACGACAACCTAATGACCGGTCCTAACCTCCAGAATGATTCCTTTGCGATTTTGTTACGTTTCCGTACTCACCCAATAGTGATAGCTTGTGACATGGAGAAGATGTTTCTGGAAATTAAAATAAACCCCGAAGATGTGAACTTCCAGCTGCTGTTTTGGCGTTTCAACGAAGATGAACCCATCAAGGTATTACGACTCACTAGGCTCGTGTTTGGGTTAACCAATTCTCCCTATACAGTCAACAAAAGTACTCGGATTATGGTGGAATCCAGCGAGCGACACGTTGAATTATCGTCTGCAGTCACACCTTTCTACCGAAAAAATCACTAAAAGGACGATTCTCAGTTCTATCGCAAAAATTTATGACCCTATCGGCCTTATTTCTCCCATCGTCATAAGAGCAAAGATCTTGATGCAGAAATTATGGATTTTAAAACTGGACTGGGATGAATTAGTCCCTCAGGGTATCTGCCAGGAATGGACAACATTTGTGAACGACCTTGAATGTATAAACAAGATTCAAATTCCACGCATAATAATTGCAAATTCAGATGTCAAGATCGATCTTGTGATGTTCTGTGATGCTTCTCTTAGCGCCTACGGAGCTGCAATATATTCTAGAACCAAAGCAGGAGATGACAGCTTTTCTACCAAATTGATTTGTACCAAATCTCGAGTGAGCCCAGTCAAAGTTATTTCCCTGCCAAGATTGGAATTATCGGCAGCCGTACTAGGAGCTGAGTTGATGGACCGAGTCTCCAGAGAACTACAGCTGAGTATCGATAAAAAATATTATTTCACAGACTCTATGATCGTTCTCCATTATCTAAACGCCAATGCCAATACCTGGCAGATATTTGTTGCTAATCGCGTATCCAAAATTCAAAGTCTGAGTGACATCGAGAGTTGGCTTCATGTAGAAGGTACTAATAATCCAGCAGATGTTATTTCTCGAGGAATTAGTGCAGAAAGAATGAACTCTAAACTCTATTGGAAGGGTCCAGAATTTTTGTCAACCGATGAGACCAATTGGCCTGAAAACCGCTTCAAGCCAACAATGAAAACGGACTCGCTACCCGAAACACGAAAACATGTTTTAGAAGCTTCAATCGTCACTCAATTTTCGTTACTGACCAGGTTCTCATCATTCACGAAGCTACAAGGAGTTACCGCGTATTGACTTAGGTTCGCCTATAATTTACGAAGAAGAAACAATAAACGTACAGGATTTTTATTCTCCCAGGAGCTTATCGAATCTCATAATGTCATCATCAAAGCTGTTCAAAGTCAGGAGTTTCCAGAGGAGCAAGTGGCGCTTCAGAATCTTAAACCGTGTCCAAGAAACAGTAAACTTCTTCCTTTAGATCCCTTTATCGACAGTGGTGGACTTATAAGACTTGGCGGAAGATTGCGACAGTCTTTGTTCAACTTTGATAAAAAATTCTCTATAATTCTACCTGCCAAAAATCACGTCACGGAATTGCTTATTCGAAAAGAACACATTTCCTTACTTCACGCAGGAGCAACACAAACTTTAGCCTCACTAAGAGAAAGATATTGGCCTTTGAAGGGTCGTAACGAAGTCAAGAAAGTAATCCACTCATGTATTTCTTGTTTTCGAGTATCGCCGCGTTTACTTCATCAGAAGATGGGAGACTTGCCGCAAGATAGACTAGTACCATGCAGGCCCTTTACAAAAGTCGGCTTGGATTATTTCGGACCCATATTTCTTAAAATCGGGGGGAAACGAAGCTCAAAGGTAACGAAGGCTTGGGTTGCTCTTTTCGTATGCTTGGTAACGAGAGCTATTCATTTGGAAGTGGTTAGTGACCTTACCACGGAAAGTTTCATCAACGCACTGAAGAGATTTTGTTCCAGACGAGGTAGAGTCTCACATATCTACTGTGACAACGCAAAAACATTTGTTGGGGCCAAACGCTACATCGACGATATTTTTAAAATTTTCAATCATCCCGAATTTCAGTCAAGTTTAGCTCAAGATAATATAACGTGGAAATTTATACCCCCTAGATCACCGAACTTTGGAGGCCTATGGGAAAGACTCGTTCGATCGACTAAACAACATTTAAAACGAATTACTATGAACTCTAACTTAACCTTTGAAGAAGCTATAACCTTGATGTCTCAAATCGAAGCAGTTATCAATTCCCGTCCTCTAACTCCTATTTCTAACGACCCTTCCGACCTGCAAATCCTAACCCCTGCCCACTTCTTGATTGGGGAAAGCATCACGTCTCTTCCGGAGGAAACGCTGGAGCCTGGAGGTGGTATCCCAGCTCCAATCAAAGTCAAAATGGCATCAACCCATTCCTGACCTTGCAGTGGGGACAATGGTGCTAATAGCTGAGGACAATTTGCCGCCTATGGTATGGAGAGTGGGACGAGTTGAAGCCGTCCATCCAGGAGCAGATGGGCTCGTGCGAGTAGCCACCATTCGAACCAATCACGGAGTATAAACTCGCTCAGTGCGTAAGTTGGCTGCCATCTCAATCGACAAGGACTGAAAGTGTTAGTGAGTCAGTGTGAAATGCATAATATGCAGTATTTTGTTTGAGTGACTCTTCTATGTCTAGTTTAAGTGTTTTATATTTTTCGATGTTAATTTTTTTTGAGTTGTCATTGATATGCCAAAGGGGGGAGGAAAATGTATGAAACCGACCCTGGCACAGGATCATAATTTATCATTTGTTCTTGATTTTAGAAAGCCCAGCTCTAGTAGCAACACTTGTCATTTGTCTATGTCAATTATGTCATGTCAATTGTGGACAACTCATCCCTAGTTGCGCGGAACAATGAATTCAGCTGATCGTATCGTTAGGAAATATTGCTTTTTCTGTATTAAACAATTCGAAATAGTTTGCCAAGTTTTCTTTAATCGCAAAAGGAAATTCGAGCGCACACCGGTCATTCCACAAACTCCACTTGCTCGACAAAATCCCCCTTTAACAATTTGGCTACCAAAAGGGACTTGACACCTCTCTTGCAGTAGCCAAAGTTGCGCAAGAATCCATGGACGGGTTTAACAAACAGCTGAACACCGTCATGCTGACGCTGGACATCGCCCAGGCGTTCGACACAGTCTGGCTTGACGGTCTTCTGTGGAGGTTACACCACATCCATAAATTCCCACCACTTCTGGTCAAACTCATCCAGTCCTACCTCAAAAACCGCTCCATAGAAGTCCGCGTTGAGGTGTCACTATCTGTCCCTAGAAATATCTATGCAGGAGTCCCCCAGGGAACGGTATTATCGCCAGTACTGTTAAACTTGTTCACAGCCGACATTCCAACTGCCGATCCAATCCAAATGGTAATGTACGCAGATGACGTAATAGTCTATTTACGATCATACTACGCACAAGCCGCCAAACAGCGCATCAATGCATACTGTTCGAATACATTCGTTCCATGGTACCATAAATGGAAACTCAAAATCAACAGTAAAAAGTGTGAATCTCTAGTGCTTAGTAGAAAATTCATGAATAACCGGATTATTGACCCGATGAAAATCAATAACGAACCAATTGCCGTGGTAAAGAAACTGCAGTATCCGAGTTTGTTATCGACTCACGACTTTCATTGGTGCAAAATACATCCTTCATAATGCAAAAGTCTTTCGTGGCCGGACAGCGATTGTATCCAATTCTGTGTCCGCGTTCAAAATTGTCGTAAGTTCTTAAGGTCACCCTGTATAAGACAGTCATAAGACCCACTATGATCTATGCATGCTCTGTATGGTGCAGCATGTCAAACTTACAATTTGCACGCATACAAAGGTTACAGAATTTGTATCTAAGGGCTGCCCTCAATTTGCCACGTAGGACACCAATTCCCGAGTTACATCAACTCGCGAAAATACCGCTACTGCAGGATCATGTTGTACAAATGTCTGATCGTTTTTACCGCTTCAAAACAGGGAATTCACCCGTAACTTCAAATGTAACAAGCACCAGACGTTCAAACAATGTCACACATATCCCTATTTATTGTAAATTACCAATTTACAACGAAAATAGAGAAAATGTTGATGATACTCATTAATCTGTGAATTTAATAAATCCTCAAGTTTTTTTTTTCTTCGTAGTCAGGTCAGGTAGATTATTTCCAACACTAGTCTGATCCGTCCGCGTCGATCGTGACGCCGCAGTGGCTCCGCCCCTCCCATGTTGGGAGGGTGGTCCTACATGCAGGAGACGTCCCACTCGCTCCACCTGAGGTTCCAGTCGATTTCTCATCTACTCGCTGATGAACTCCTGATACCTAAAATTGCCGCGAGGTTAATTTTGTCGAGATTAACTGCGCTAATTGACGCTGATTTATGACAGAATCAATGTCGAGTGGTGCGGTTATGATCGAAGGTGTTAATGGGGATGTAGGCGAGTGATGGGGAACTGTGAAGTTGGCTGGTTCGAGGAGTGACGTCGTGGTAGCGCTGACAAGAGTGCCCCCTGATGAGGATCGCCGGCAGCTGTTAGTGATCGATGGGACGAAACTTAGACAAACTGTGGTGAGAGAGCTCTGCCTGATGTGATGTGAAGAATGTTATGCTATTTCTCCGACAAATCGGCAGATGGCGAGCCGCGCTTGCCATTCTGACTATTTGGTGGAGACATGGCAACTTATAATGAACGATTATTCATTATTTTCACAAATAAATATGAGCATCTATGGACAACGTTCCGGTCCATGATAAGTGTACATCTGGTCAAACGCAATTTCAACAAGGTTTTAGTTCAATTTTTCCTTGGACGACATCGGATATGCAACTAACTAACTCGGACCGCGCTGCTTTTAAACTAAGATTGTCTTAAGTCATTTTCGAATGGCCATACCCCTCTGACGTGCATCCGAAAGCATTGTTAATGTAGGAGGGATGCGACTCGCCCTGTTTTAAGGAAGGCTGTAGGTTCTTGGGGCTACCACCAGTCCGCAGGCCTTTGTTGCCTGTCTCCTTGGATGGTGAGTTTCTTCACTCGTGGTGAAGGAGCCACCATCATACTCATATGGACAATAGGTTGGGAAACTGTTAGTAACGTTTAACCAACAACCCTCCCAGCCTGTTGGGGGAAGAAACATTGTCACCAATTGTAATATATGTAATGAATAAACTTGTTCAAAGAGTACGAGGCCGAGTCACAAAATAGGGGGCGCTAGTCATGTCCACTAAATGATATTTTTGGTCTCCGCCAAAATCACAAGAGTTTCTCGAATTTGCAATTGCAGTGTAATTCGTTATTCAGTCCGTGTAGCTAATAGCTTGGGTCATGTGACCAGACATCAATAGGGCGCAAAACACCCACGTGATAGAGCAAATCTACAAGGAAAGATATGTGAGTTTCGTAAGAAAAGAACAAGCGTCTAGGTATAGCAGATGAATTGTAAGTATATGACTAAAAAACATTTTCGAGGTCAAGGTTATGTATCAAATTTGTAAACAAAAGTAATTGTTGAATTCGTTAATGTGGTTTGTCTATATCGTGTATGTGATGTGGTTCATGCTTTTTAGCTTTTTGCGATATATCCTTACTGTTTTTTGAAACGTTCGGTGTGTAATAGGTATAGTGTCTTATATCCAGTTTGTTTCCAGTGCCTACTTCATAGTTGTAGCTTCATCAGTGAGTGGAAGGACATTTTATTTGAGTTGATTTTTGCTGTTTTTCCGGTTCATTTTATGTCAAGTGAGGCGCCTAGGTACTCGATGCAAAACCAGATTATGAGAGGTTAGGTGTAAAGAAACCTTGGGTTAAATCTCGCCTCTCCTCACTTCTTATTCTCATCAATAAAGATGATAGATATTCATTTATTTATTTATTTCCATTTTTCAAGGCTTTGCGGTAAATGTAAGAATCCTATTTTCAGTTTCATAACACATGGATTAAAAGCAAGATGCATATAAAACATGCAAATACAGATATATCCAGAAATGTACAGGGTTTTTTTTATATATTGAATTGACACCCCCTTCATCTTTTTTATTTGACGTTTTTAAAAAAATTGTCTCAAAAAATATAAGTGTAATGGTTTTAAATAAGATGTTTTTGAAAAATATCTATTTCGCATAAACCGGGTTCCTCAGAAAGTCAATATCAAATACCTATTATTTTAATACCTGGGTTGTTCTCACAAATTTCTCCAATTTGAAGTATTCGTGTTCTAAATACTTGAGTAACAGAAATTAGATTATTTACATACCTTGACTCCCAAAAGTATTCGGACAGTTAAGGCTAACTATACAAATTTGTCTATGGAACTAAACAACCTTATAATTTACTGACAGAAGTTTATTCAACACATAATTTATGATTTTGGTAAACACAATTTCAAAGTTATAAATAATTATCTAAGAAAATCAGCTGAGAATAAGCCATGAAACAACTGAAATGCAAACTTCATAATATCATAATCACAAAAATATTCGGACATAAGAGTTGTAATGGACAATTTACATACATTTTCAAATGACTTGAAATTTTGTATACGTATTCTAGACATTATTCGAAAGTCACCAGCAAAAACATTTTTCCGAAATACTCAATAATATACTTAATAAAAGAATAAGAAGACGCGAATTTCACTGCATGATCGCAAAAGAGTTGGGGCCATATTACCCTCCCGAGAGAGAGAGAGTCATCTCAGTCAATACATCAGACGGAGACTATCTGTATTCTGTATTCTGTGGCGTATTGCATGTTGATTGGCGGTCTTTAATCGGTGACCACTACATTAAAAGAGGTCGTGGGTTGATTCTTCAAACATCAATGGCATCAGTACTTTGATCCTCATATTTTTTATATTTTCAAAAAATGTGCAAATTGTCCATTGTGATAATATGATTAGCTTATTATTTAAAACACACTTACTAGTATTTAGTATGACCACCCTTTGCTAAAATTACTTTTTCTAAACGGGTAGGCACAGATGCTATAACTTTTTTTGAATAATTGATGTCAATTTTATTCCACTCTTCTTGTGTTTTAGTTATCAATGTTTCCTTATTTGTTATTTCATGTTTCCTTATCTGTAACTCCAGATAATGCCAAACATTTTCTATAGGTTTCAGGTCGGGAGATTGTGGAGGGGTTTTAATCACTTTTGGACAATTATACAATAACCATTCGCGAACAACATGGGCACTATGCTTTGGGTCAAAGATTTTCTTTCTTCAGCTCCTCGTTTGTTTTTTTCCAGACTAGGGGGCGTCCATCTGTATTCTGTGTCAAAGTCTAATCGTACTTTCACGTTTTTACTGCTAAGCCATGGTTTTTTCTGGCAACTCGTCCATGATATCCATGACTCCTGATGCACCGACGGATTGTCTCGGTACTAACTACTTTGTTAAAGTAATTCTCCAATAAATCTCTAAGCTTTGGAGCACTTACCTTGAGGTTCTGTTTAACTTCTCTCAAAATGAAGTGACCGTCTCTCTGATCCAGCAATTTTGGGCGGCCAGTTTGTTTTTTGGAAATATTCTATCTTTGTTTCTATAGCGCTGCACTATGCCTCCAACTGTGCTTTTACTTAAACGAAGCATTTTTGAAATTTTTCGGTAAGATTTTCCATTCTCATAATGGAATATCACTAACTGCCGATAATCAAAGCTATTTTTTTTTTATTCGGTACACGGCCCTTTATTAGAAGTTCCTTCGATAACACAAAACATTGTATATGCTTGTCGTGAAACACAGATGCATGAGAAATGTCGCGCATTTTTTTTGTCTATAACGTCATTCAGTTTCAATATTTATCCGAATATTTTTGTGACGCGATAAAAATATTTGTTTAGATGTTGTGTCCAAATTTCTCATCAGAAATATCGATTTCGAGTAATTTTCTGGAGACTGTTAGAAGAATAGATAATTGATAATAAAACGTGAACTTGGATAGTTTTCTTTGCATATTTTAATCATTTACCTGCAAAATGATCAAAAAACATAGAATGTCCGAAAATTTTTGAGAGCCACCCAGCAAACATGCCATGCCGGCAATGTAACTCTATAGTAACGGCATTGCCTGCAATTCTCATTGGCAATGTACAGGCAGTTATCACCTGAGGAGTATCAATTTGGCACGCCGGCCGTCATTTGGCCGCAAGACATTTTGCCATGATGGATAATTGATGGCAAATCTCTACTCCACCATCAAATGTCAAGGAGTGATAAAAAACACCACCAATTCAGTGCAATATATTTATTGGCATATTTCAGTTCTGGTTCTGATATAAAAAAAATGTGGTTAGGATAACAATAACCGGGACAATATCTAAAACTGAATGCAATTCATTGTCTTTTTCCGTTTGTGCGTCCTCCTATGCGAGGCCCTTCAAGAAAACGGGAAATTGTTGACTGGAAGTGGATTAGCCTTGAGTGAGTCTGCAATCTGCAATAAAAAAATGGAGATTTCATGTTTGAGTGCTTGAATGGCACATTTTAGCAATGTATGTTGAGCTGATGAACGCCTTCCTATGCTTCATTCACCATTGTTGATATAAGTACAGTACTTTCATCAAGTATCAGAAGATGATAGGTACAAAATCAGTTGATGCATTTCTAAGAAATAGTTAGATATAAAACTTAAAATTCTTACCACAAATAAGTCGAACCATACCACTAAAAGCATATGAAAGGGTGGCTTTTTATTCCGTCTTGCCTATTGTCCAGTTTTGATGTTGATAAACTGAGCCATTCGTGTCTAATGAGTTCGGACATAACCTTTTTTTCTGTAGCATGTGCATATGTAGCTTCTTGTGTTCTTTCCCCAATAAGTTTTAGAAAGTAATCAACTGCACGAATAACCACCAGTACTGTGAATGAATTTGTTTCAATTGCATGTGATGGATATGGAATTATTTTGATTTATCTATAACTTTTAAAATAGCATGCTTTGGAATCAAAGTTTTAACTGTTGGTAATTTTCCACATTTTTATATTATTTTTATTTTCAGTATTTTAGTCATTGACCACCATCAGCGTGACAACAAATTTTCAAAAAATTATCAACTTTCAAAACTATTTTTTCCAAAACTTGTTTCTACGGCAAATATAGCATATGTTTCCAAAGCATGCTATGTTTAAGGTTGAAAATAAATTAAAATGATTTCGTATTCATTACATGCAAGCAAAGTTATTTTAGCGTTTTTCTCGAAAACGGTTAGATTTATCGCAACAAAAGAAGTATCCCTTTCTTATGTCAAAATGTCGAGAGAATGAAAATGTCTGGTCAAAAGTCACATACAGAAAGTTGTTTAGGAGTTATGGCCGAGTCTCAGTTATTACACAAATTGGCCTATTTTATGTATTTGGGGCTTGAGTCACAAAAAAACTAGAGTAGGTCATTACTGTTTATTCCAAATAACTTTCTTTCATAACTTTTTTCGATATCTCTTTAAACAAAGGTACTTTACTCTTGGCCATTTTTTATAAAATCGCCCCAGAATCACTCTGAATATTAATTTATTTGACTAATTCTTTCCACATCTTAGGTTCGGACCATGCGAGAGCGATTCGCAGAAAATCGTTATCGAACTCGAACATTTTTGGTCTTTCACACCTTAGAAAAACTCAATCCGTGGAGACACTGTAGATTCAAAACCATTATCTTTTTATTGCAGTTCATCGACAGAATATCCTTCCGAAACCCGATAGAGGACATTTGACAGTTTTTACCAATCTTTGTGAATCAGTTGGTATTCTATATATGTTTCCAACCATAACTCGAACTCAAGTAAGTCGGTTTTAGTATGAATACTAGGTAATTCAATACATGTGTGATGTGATTTATGTAAAATAGAAAAACAATTTACCAATGGAGGGAAAATAGTTCCGAAAACCATTTCCTCAGACAAACCAATCTATGAACGTTGCTGCCCACTAGGCGTCATCAGCGTAGCTTGGGCTTGCCCATAGAAAAGTGATTAAAACATACTGATATTCAGCATCAACTCCTGTACAATTTCAGAAAATCGTCCATATCCTTTAGAGATTTACTTATGCCCGATTGCACCGTTCGTGTCTTAAACATTAGTTAACTAATCATTTGTTCAATTTAATCATTGATTAGATTTCATGATGTTTGTACCGCGAAAAATTAAACGTCGTTTAGGTAATAAGCGAAAACAACTTGTCAACAACGCATTTCACATGTGTTGCTAACTTCAGGGTGGAAGCTAACCTAACTTAGTAAGTTGACATTTTCACTGATTATTTCCGTTCGGTCCCCGGTTTCATCGTGAATTTGTGAAATATTTGTAAGTGGGGGTCTTAAGTTGTGGATTTTTAAACAAGGAACAGGAGACAAAATGAAGAGCGGTGTATGCGTTTTTTGAACTATGAAAAAGTCCTAACAGCAAACATTTATAAACATAATCACGTTACCAATGAGGTAAAGCAGAAGACTTGGGTGAAAATTGCGGCTGAGGTAGACTCTGCAGCTGTCAACAATACTTTCAGAACTTTAGAAGTACTGATACCTACGTTTTAAAACGATTATATGAAAAAAGTAAAAGAGAAGTTAAAAAGCTCGTAGCTAATGAAAAGAAGGAGCCTTGAAAAATGTATATCATCCAGATCGTGAAAACAGTTTTTCCCTTATAAATTTTTTGAGACCCGAAATTCATTATCAATGATGTCAAAAAATATCCAAATCATCATTTATGAAAATATCCAAATCGTCAGGATTCATTTTATCTCACCAGCTATAAAAATATTCCAAATAAAACCAGGAAAAAATTATGCACGCACTGCGCACAGGAAAAGTTGCTATGCTAATCATACGATTGAAATTTAAACGTCCAAATATGGTTGTTTAGTTTAATCATCGTTTAGTCGTCGATAAACATTGTTTACTAGACGGTGCAATATGTTTCTCAAATAATCACTGTTTATATTCTTAAACAGTTGTTGAGAGGAACGGTGCAAACTTGCATTAAAATCTTAACTGTTTTTAAGATCCTGTACAATTTTCGAACACTATTTACACTGTCAAACGGTGCTGCCACCATACGATGTAGTATGTAGTCATGGAACTAAGGCTGCGACAATTTGGTGGGTAATTTGAATGACCGGTTTGATAGTGCTCATCATACAGTTCGCCAATAGCAAAGTTTAAGGTCATGTAAGTCGAAACTCCTTCGTTCGATTTTGAAGTTTCTTTTTTGGTTTTGGAGCTCATTTCATGGGCCTTGAGTAAAATCATCCGAATCGAACGAAGGATTTTTGAGTAACACAGACTCAAACTTTGCTGTAAAAGTTCGCTATGGGCGAACTTTATGCTGAGCAGTTTATAATACCTACCTTATAATAATATAGTTTCGTCTCCGTGTGTACCTACCTATGCTACTTGGTTGACTTGGTAAGTGTTCATTTTTATTTCATTTTAGTTCATTTTTTCATTACATAGTAATATAACGATAGATAAATGACTACGACAAAACAAATTTAATATTCATGTATATTTTTTATGAGGTACATTTATATAACATGTTACACAGAGTTTATCGAGACAAACTTAACAAGAAGTTTGCAATGTATAAATACAATATATGATCTGTGTACAGAGCCTAATAATTTGAGGTGATGTTGAAATTGAAACACGACTTTCCATTTGTCTGATTTTTCTGGGATTCATTCATCATTACGGTTTCAATCAATTTCTCGCCCCTTCTTCAATAATCGAAGACTGAACATCTTCATCTGCAGGCTTGATCTGGGTATAAAATGAATTTGATCATTTTTTAGAATCATCATGAAATCCTGAAAGTTATTATAGATAGTGGACTTTTTAGTTGAAAAAATTGTAGTGAAATAGACTTTATACAGTGAGGACGCGTAGGTTGAAATAGATTCATTCAAAATTCAGGGACCGGCTAGGTGGGAAAAAGCTCGGAAACATCGATTATTATTTTTGAATGCGTTTTTTTATGATAGTTTTATCATGAATAGTTTACGATTATCAACTTTTTTTTTTAATCAGAAACCCACATTTTTCACTTCATTTTGGAATTCTACATCAAATTCTAGGTAAGTTGCATGTACCATGTCCTCAACCTCACTCCAACAGTTATCGCGAAATTTACGATTGTTCAGAAACACAGTCCATTTTTTTATCAATCGTAAATTTCTTGATAACTGTTGGGTATAAGGATATGATACATGAAATCTTCTTGAAATTTGATGTAGAAGTGGAAAATGAAATAAAAAAAGGGGGTTTCCATTTTAAAACATGAATTTGATGGTCATAACTTATTTTTGGTTCATCCTGCAGGTGAGGTGTGGTCATTTTGTCTTGATACCATTTTTATTTTGAAAGATGGATCAAACAACAAAATTATCAGATAAACCTACCTCACCTAGTTTTTTTTTCATAGGAAAAAAAAGGTCAACGTCGCTGCTATATTTTTGTATTGATTAACGAATATTATCATGTAATGATTATATTGAACTTTTGAGGTATCACATTGAAAAGTAGAACGTTTAGATCATAATAATTTCATAGTATAAGGAATTTTTTGAATTTCTAATCGGCATTTTACTGTGTACCAAAATGCGCAAATTTGCCATGATTCAAATGATTTTCATGGGCATAGACAAAAATTATTCAGCGTCGAGCAACTGAAAAGAATGTTTCAATTGGAATAGTTGATGTATTCTTCCAGTACTCCTATCAGTTTATTAAATAATTACATACATCGTCGAAACTTACCAGGCAGACAGTTTCAGAGGTACTTTTGGGAATCGTTCGTCCATACAAAATGATGTTCACATATTCTGTAAGTCGTATGAACTGGATCAAGCTGCTGCAGTGTCCTGTTTTTAATTCGTGAGATCCAAATAGAAAATATCTGTAAAATGAAATTTTTTATCAAATATTATTTGAAATGCGAAAATGCCATTCGAAAGATTCATAAAGTACCTAACATCATGATAATGATTGATATTTTGACTAATAAAGTAGTGTATAAAAAGTGAGTAGATGGTGTTAAGGCAGTAATAAAAAAAAAGTGTAGTAGGTGATATATTATATTTGTGAAGCAGCGTCCAGAACAAGCGGAGGTTGATGTTACGAATAAAAAGAACTACTTACCGTTTCATCAAAGTATGGAAATCTAATATAGGGCAAGATTTATTTGAGTTTTTACATGACGCAACAGAACTATAAAGCATATTTTTGAATTTAATTCAAAACGCAACATAAAAACTCAAGATCGAATGACAACGAACAATTTCAAGATGACGTTTATTTCAAAATTGTTTGATGTCCCCCATGATCATTGAACTCGATGCTACATCGAGTTCAATGCCCATGATACTATGATATCCCCATGGCACCAAAGGAGCCATAGAAAAAAGAAAAAAAGAAAGTGGTTGATTCTATATTGACAGTTGGAACCGTATGACGTCACAGGGATACTAGCGCCACCGGTGACTACAGGACGATTTATTTGATTTGGCGGGCTATTCAACTTATATCAGTATTCTTTATTTCTACAGTATGTCCGCTGGTGCGATCAACAAGAAAGCAAATGGACCAAAAATAGAAAAAAAAGCCATTTTTCATAAAAAAGTTTCCTTGTTGAAAAACTAAGAACTACGATCAGAAAATTGTTTCTTATTATACAGGGCTTATCAAAAATGCAAAAACATGAATTTGGACAATTCATTTTTTGGTGTTTTACCGTGAAACGATTAATAAAAAACTTGCTCCAAATCAAGTCCTAACTCTGATATTAAAATGGATAAAAATTTAAATTTTTTGTAAGTCCACGTTTGACTACTTTCATATTGATACTATGATTTCCATACCTGTACATTAATATCATGAAAGTAGTGAAATGCGAGGTTGCAAATATATATTTTTTTTTTTAGGGGTGACTTTTCATATTTTTCAATTCTTGGTCCATTTGTCCTCTTGTTTAGCACATTCGCGAATATACTGTATACAGGGTGTGTAAAAACATGCGGCCAAAATGTAAGCGACTATTTTATTTCCCAAGTCATTCTATGAATATTTTGTCCCCTGGTTATTATTGAAGTACCGGTTTATTGCAAGCCCATGGGTAATCAAAGTTTTGGGGAAAAAAATTAAATTAATTGATCTCTCTTTAGTGATATTTTTTACGTACTCACAGTTGATAAAGCTCCATATTCTGCGTCACAAACTTGATTTTTGGATGCGCCATTTTTAGTAAAAATGGTTAAAACTTCGGAAAATACGAAAAGAATGAATGTTATCAACTGAGTGCATTTTTTTAAATTTTTCTACAAAGACTTGACAAAAAAAATATGTTCCAAATGGATGTTGGAACTCAAAATCAAATTTCATTTGAAAGAAAACCATTTCAGTACATTAAAATTTGCAGTAAATTTAACTCTTGAAATAGGAAAAAGGATCCAAAGGCGCTTATACTTTCAAAATAAAGAAAGGGATAGGAGAAAACAAACTTTTGAAAATCAAATATAACTTTATTGAAGCTCACAACGTGGATCTTTATAGAACAAAATCATAATACATCTCCAGCCACAAAACAAAATAGGTTGATAATGAGATGATGTCAAAAATTAACATAATAGTAGGTAGATAATGTTCTAACGTAATCAGCGACCTACGTACCATGGGATTGGACTACGACCCTTAGGTGATAATGGACCGACAGGGGTGGAGAAGCATTGTGCAGTCAGCCAGAACCACATAGGGTGATAGAGCTACGGAAAGAAGAAAGAAGATAATGTTCTTTGCGGAAAAATCATAATAAATAAATTCTATTTCTATTTTGATGATGAACTGATTATTTCAAAATCACACTATACCTATTACGTATCTATTATCAAATAACCAGAAAGTCAACTCGGTTAACAAAACCAAGACATCAGACTACTTGGAACTGAATTTTAAAACAAAACCAAATAGTCTCTTTGCTTAACACATCACAGCTTTAATCCCAATAGGTATTCGAGTTCTACAGTGCGTTTTTTTTTAAAGCGAAACATAGGGATTCCCATGTTAAGTTTTCAATCACATGTTAGCAGTATTCGTAGTACACAGCTGAAACTTGCCGTAGATGAACTTTGGTGCTTCGAGATTGAGTAAGTTCATCAATTACGCCAGAATAACTTCGAAAAAGACTCAAAAATGCTTTGATTTATCAGAAAGTTATACTTTTAATATGCCTCAATTGTATATGACGATGACAACCAATTATCTGACGTGACTTGCTTCATTGTCGATTTGTTTAACCAAAAAATGTGTTTTCTATTTTTATGTCCATTAAGGATATACCGCTTGGACGTTAATAGGGGACATTTTGAACAGTTTATCTGAAAAATAATGTTTCATTTTTATTATCGAATTATACTGTTAATAAATGGAATCACAATTTGACAATGAAGTTGTTGGTTGACAGAAGGCTAGTGAAAAAGTATTACTTTCCAATTGATAAAAGCATTTTTTGATCTTTGTCAATTCATTCTGTGTTGATTGATGAAAAAACATAATCTCTAGCCACCAGAGTTTATCTACGTCAAATTTCAGCCGTGTATTTTGAATAGAAGTACTGCTAACACGGGACTGAATATTTAACATGGGAATCCCTATGTTCCGTCTTAAAAAAAACGCACTGTATATAAAAATAATAATATTATATTTAACCACTTCAATTCTACTTTAGCATAATAAGGTCTTTGAAAAAATTGTCAAAAGTGACAGAAATACAAATTTATGGACCCCTGAAAGTAAGTATTTGGAAGAATTGAAGCAAGAACACATTCAATCTTTAGAAGTCAGTCTTCAAATTATTTGGTGAATCACTATCACAATTATTATTGTCATAAATTATATATTATCATTGTCTTTGGTTAAGTACGTACAACTATAATAATACTACCAACATTTTTCTTTGGAATAAATTGCAGCAATGGTACGTTACATCTAAAAATTAAGTTGAACTTCTCGAAATGCTGATGGATCAAATTGGAATCAAAAACAGTTAACATTTTTAAAAAAAGGTACAACAAATATTGGTCGAACAAAAACGTTATTTGTGTCGAAAGTAGTTCAATTTCTTTTTATTATATTTTGCACGACTGATTTCATGTTGCTTATCTCTATACAAATCATCACAATATTTTCTCATAACTAAACTTGTACTATACGAAATAAAATCTTGTATGACATCGTCCAAATATTGTTTGCATGAGAACCAATCAAAATAGAGATTTTGTTTAACATATACCACCATTTTTTTGGAAAGATGTGAGACATTTCCGAAATTTGTAAAAGAAACATCATCATGTCATAAATAGTTCAAAGTAGAGATGATATATGTTCAGTTACATATGTTAATCTGTTTTTGTTATCAGTATGTTTCCTAAACATTGTGTATGTGTGACAAGGTGCAATGAGGTCTGTCTTCAAGTTTTTTTCACATTCCTCACAGTTCATATCTCTAGTTTTTTTTACAAGAAATCCTGCCACGTATGCAGTAAATTGTGTGTCATAGTCATAATCATCAGTTTTCTGAGAGACTTCTAAAGGGAGTTCAAGATTCATGAACTCACGGTCAGTGATAATATCAAGATGAGTAAAATCTATGTTGGTATCTTCTGATAGGAATGATTATCCAATATGGAACTTTCGTCTTTTTCACAGTTCCTGCCGTAATTGTGGGCATCAACAAAATTATTGAGAACTGATGTCGTGAATGCACTTATAAACTGATAACACTTTGGATTTGTATTTGCAGCATTCAAACTTCAAATTTGGGCAAACAAATTCTCCAGCGGATCTTGGTGCAATGATCTCGTCCTAAGAAATTCAAAACCCATTTTTTCACATTCCTCAAACAGCTCCAAAGTAGCTTTAATTGTTGTGATCCAACCAGATTTAAATGGAATTTGTTTTTTTTTAGAAAATCATCTGTAGATAAAAACTCCCAACTATTTATTTTAGGCAATAATTTATACCAGAATATTCGGTGGGGTGATTTTCGTAACAGACATCTTCTTTATGGTTTTCCAAGTTCGGGTTTTGGGCTTCTACCATGCATCTAAAGTGTCAAAAAGACAATCTATATCATGTATGAATTCAGCAGTTTGCAGTGCTCCTACCGGCAATTTGTCATCTACTAAGTTTGTGCTAATCATGCTCTCCATTGCTGCAGCCATCGTGTTGCTAAAAATGCGAGCTGCTACACATACCTTAATTTTCAGTGGATTCCTTCGCTGAAGCGTCAAATACGGTTCTCTAATTTTTCGTAATTTTTGAAATCTCTTCAGTTTGTCTATCATGAAACATTTTTTTATGTGAGAAAATTTGGCTACCCGACCTTGGCCAGAGCGAATGTTGTACTTAAAAAATGCATTTCTCGTTGATTTTAAAAGATGAGGGGGATCGTAAATGGTAAACATTTTTTGCCCATTCACAAAAATGAACTGCCCAGGTCTAGCAATTGACTTGTCATTAGATAATTGCCTCAATGCAGCTCGATTGGTAGAGCCTTGGTCACATATAGTCGCAAGTACTCTCAGGCCTGTGTTTTGCAAGGAGGCTATTATACTTTTTATCAGATAGATAAGGTCATTTGTACTAACCGTACCCCTGGTAAAATAGTATGCTAATGGCTGCTTCCACTTCTTTCGTAAGCCAGAAATCATGAGCACCAAAGCATGGTTAGCATATTCGTTTTTTTTTCCAAGTTCTCCAAGATCTACATATCCTACAATTTTATCATGTCCTTTATTGAATACACGTTGTTCTGCTAAAGCAATTTCATCAAAAATCAGGGAGTAAATTCTATCTTGAGGCAACATTGAATACACCCTTTTAGACAATTTTTTTTAAAGTAGTTCATTAAAACCAGGTTCAAAAAGAACATTTTTCAAAATCGCTTGGAAAGTGCTCCTAGATGGTAAAGGAATACATTTTTTTTAATAAACTATAGCATTTAGGACACTTCTTATAAAGTGCTAAGGCAAGAGCTTTATCTTGAGATTTCCAAGTTGGTCTTTTCGCATTTGAATTTCTTAGAACAGTTCTTGGGAAAGAGACACCAGCAGGATCAAAATTGGCTTTCAGTTCCTCAAATATCTTTGATTTAGACAAAATAAAAGTTTTGTTTGATTTTTTTCTTCGAATTAAGCAAATCCTTTTTTAATTTCGAAATTGTACGACTTTGAGATCTGTTACGATCAAACAGTTTTTTTTTCTTGGTGTTAAATTGGCAATTCTAGTTTCATTAATGGATGATTAAACTGATTCGTGTATATTTTTTCTATGAAATGGAGAGACATCAGACTGTAGCTTTTTGAAATCTTCAAGATCTAGTTTATGGTTGAGTTGATGTGTTGATGTTTCCTGTTCTCTTATGAGAGTGTCCTTTCGTAAAATAGATGTTCCCAAACCAAGATCATTCATGTTTGATTTACTGGAATCTTCTAAAGGAGCAAAGAAAGGTTGCAACCTTATATCACCGATAATATTTATCAAGTGAGATCTCTTATTGAATGTTATATAGCGGATTTAGTTCATCTTCTGCTTGTAGAATCACAAAAATATTTGTTCTCAAAATGGTTTTCACACATGTATAATCTACTTTCTGTCACAGTTAAATTCATTATCTCAAATCATTTGATTCTCCTGTTGAAGTCTTTTTCTGGAAAACGAGAAAAACTTTTATTTTTGTATTCTATATCAACAATATTTGTGTAATAAGCATTAGGAAAATGTTGAGCACAACAACGATATGTCAGTTTTCCTTTGTTTGGCTTGGGCATTGTTGAACCTTGTCACACATACACATATATTTATCGATTATCTATGCATGTGGGCAGTAATATACATATTAAGTAGGTGAAAAATACATAAACATGTCAACACAATCTGATTCTTCAAATAACTGGTTTATCAAGGTACATACCCATCTAAAATGGCGATTAATCTATACCAATAATCGAATAAAAGGCAACATTTCTCCACAATCCACAAGTTTAGTAATAATAAGCAGCCAATAAGTTGCCGTCAAATTCCTTAAGAAACAGTTTATGTGTGGAGGCTACTCTGAAAATAAGGATGGGTATACGATACGTCAACCAATACTTAGGTAATGTTATAAGTCGTAAGAAAAGAACCAACTAAACCTACCTTGGTTCCTAGTAAGACATCTATCTCTAGTCCTTTCTGCAGTAAATTCAGAAACTTGATTCAATGAGATCCATAAGTGTCCAGATATTCCAGATATTATTCTTGTATACAATCAGACACTTTCTCAAGTGGTTTCTGAAATAGTACAAGTATATTATATCACAAATTCATAAACACATTACAGACAATAGTGTCACCCTTGAAGGCCGCACCATATGGGATTTTTTCTGCTTCTGTAGTAATCGAGGTAGATAGCTAAGTTAATTTTTTTTAAGAACTAGGGCGCTCTCAATTGTAGGTATGTCAATACAGGGTGTTTTGCAGAGGGTTAGCCAAACTTGTTGGGGTATAGATAGATAGACACATTTTCAACATACTTTATTTGCAAACTTGTGCTCTAAAACGTCGAAAATAATGCATAGTGAATTAGATTTAAATATATATAATAAAAGGTCTGTTCGAAGAACAATCACAGACCAGTCAAAGCCAATCAGCATTCAGCATTTGCAGTTTGCAAGCTATTTCTGATTATTTTGACCAATCGATGAAGCGCTGATCGATTTGTGATTGTTCTACGAACATACCTATTATCCTAAATTACCCATTTATAGTCTTTAAAACATTCAAAAACATGGAAATAATATGTCCAGCAAATAAGAGTATCAAATTGAGAATGTTTAATTTAGGTTTTATTACATTTGAATGAGGCAATGAATTAAAACCTTAAGAAAACGTGATGAAAATCAAGGATATTCCTCAATTGTTTTTTTGGTCATATCTCAGTTCACCGACTATTCAATAAAATAACTACTCACTGATTCTCAAGAACATCCACAATTAGATTTATATATTGACATGCTGCGCAAATGTTTATGAGCATTAAAAAACAATTTTTTCTTTTTGACATTTTTTCCTTGCCCTCAAATATTAAAATATTTATTCCAGTTTTTGCCAATTGTGTCAAAAACGTTGTGCCTTAATCTTATTTTATTGAAACAACAAGCACATTCTAGTGTCTTTAAGGATTGCAAATTTACGGGTGGAGACACGGGTGAAAAGATTTTTTTTCAGGTTAGATTGGGCTAGCTTGGTTTAGTTTTGGTCAGTATGGGTTAGTTTTGGTTAGTTTGGATTAGTTTGAGTTAGTTTTTCTGGCATTATTGGATGCCGCGTGATACGTTTTTTTTTATAATAAAAATCCAATGACATAATTTTTTCCCTCCGCCAGTAAATTTGCAATCCTTGAAGAAACTAGGATGTGACTATATCTATCTCATCCTATATAAAATTTGAAAAACATCAAAAAATAGCAGAAAACCGTATAAGCAATTGTTACCCAAACAAGACAGTGAAATGTGAGTTTGGGTTAGGTTGGGTTAGTTTGAGATAGTAGTTCAAAATAAATTAATCAAAAATTTGAGTATTCTTTGCGATTTTTGCGCTTTTCTCCACCCACCCAGCACCCCTATATTCGCTCCCAGCCCCGTAAGATTGTCACATAACCACACATTTGCGCAACATTTCAATGGTTGCAAACACCTTCTAGAAGGGTCTTAATAAAGGTAATGCAAAAAGAAAAGAAAAATTGCAATAGTCGGTGAACTGAAAAATTACCGTTTCTTTTTTATTTTGAGAACTAACCCAACTTTTTATAAAAGTTCTTGATTTGCGCCCTACTTTTAAGAAAATCATCCATAAACATGAAATTTGTATAGACTGAATAATCAACAAAATAACATACGAGCTTGAACGGTAGGATTTATCCTAAGACTACACTATTTAAGAATCTGAGGATTAAACCATATTGAAATACATTAACTTATTTCAAGGTTAGAATTAGATTTTAATGAAGTTCGAAATAGGTAGGTACATTTTTGTAGCTTTCAACAACAGATAGTGTCAGGGGAAAATATTCAAGATGAATCAATCTCTGATGATGAAAAAAATGATTTCAGATTTACCTATATTATGGCTAAAGAAAAATCATGACTCTCTTATACTTATACTTTGTAATAAGCCGAGGACAATAATAATAATGCTTATCTCCTGCAAATTCCACACGTCGCGTCGGTTTAATGTTATTTATGCAAATAATAAGTTTGTCTTTAGCTGGTTAATGGCACTTTTTCGTCACTTTGTTCTATCACAGGTCACAGCCTCCCAGAAAGTCACAAAGAAACCGACATCAGACACAACCGACATTAACGCCCATAAAAATGGCAGTAAAATGCACTGTTTAATTAATGACAAATCAAAACACAAAACACAAAATGATTGCAAATCGTCAAAGCAAACAACAGCACAAAATTCGAAATGGTGGATATTTGCATTGGTTGGAGGTCCGATCCGAATGTGAAATGTTTAGATATTTTAGTAAATGATAAGCGTGTATTCTTTATCTCTTTCTGAAACAGAGGATTCTATTTCGTACCAGAAAGAGACAGATAATAAGACCGGACGTCTTTGATTAGGTGTAGCGAGGTTCACGATTTATCGACAAACCGCTTTGCGCTACAGGAATGCACTTCTTTATTTTGTCTCTGAAAGGAACCAACCAATGTACCGGGGGGTGTGTATTGAGCTAACCTTCTATATCATAATATCCTGTTCACTTTTCTATGGGCTTGCCTGAAGAACTGGTTTCGAAATGGGCTTTGCGTCTATCCGACAAGTGAACGAGTTACGAGATATCATAGATCACAACGTCATCTGTCGGCAGATTCATCAACCACTAAATGCATTTTTCACCATCATAATGCGGTAGATTTCCACCGGATCAATCCTCCTGGGAAAGCAAAGAAAATAATTTCGAAAACCATTTCCTCAGACAAACCTATCCATGCCTACTAGGCGTCATCAGCATAGATTGGGCTTGCCTGGAGAACTGGTCTTGAAATGGGGTTTGCGTCTATCCGACAAGTAAACGAGTTACACGATGGTGGAGATCTACCACATTATGATGCTAAAAATTGGATTGAGTGGTTGATGAATCTGCCGATAGATGACGTTGTGATCTATAACCTCTGGTAACTCGTTAACTCATCGGTTAGACGCTAACCCCATTTCGATACCAGTTCTTCCCACAGGCAAACCCATACTAAGACACAAAAGATATGATCGATTGCTGGACGAAATTAGAACCAACTCGCGCATGTGGAACATCAAAACCGAGGCCAAGTAACCATTTGCTGGTCGAAATTTCAACTGGCTCACGCATGAAGTCCCCGCGTGAGACTGATTGTATACAGGGTGTCCGGGAAAATGTGGGAGATCTCTCGGATTCAGATAGAACATTAAAAAATAAGATGACAAGTTCCCATAAATTTTTTTCCTAGCGGCCCTCCCTACGGAGATACGGCCCCCTAAAGGACCCCACTGGAAATCGGTTTTTCTTGAATAACTTTTAAACGACTTAATATAATTCAATGAAAATTTAATATGATAAACAGTAGTAAGGACCTCTCAAAATACTTCCCTTAAAACATAATTAGCTTGTTTAGTTTACCAGGGACGGACTAGATTGTACATTTTAACGCTCAAATTTTTAACACCCTGTATGATAAGGAGTTAAAAAAAATAAATTTGGCTACCTTGAACATTAAGCTAAAGAAAAGGTACTCTTGTTCATTGTTGATAAAATGAATCATTTTCGAGAAAAAACAATTTTTATTAAACAAAACCTCGAAAAAAGCCATGACGAAGTGGTGCTCTTGACGTAACTGTGAGTTTAAAAGTTATTCAAGAAAAACCGATTTCCAGTGGGATCCTTTAGGGGGCCGTATCTCCGTAGGGAGGGCCGGTAGGAAAAAAAATTATGGGATCTTGTCATCTTATTTTTTAATGTTCTATCTGAATCCGAGAGATCTCCCACATTTTCTCGGACACCCTGTATAGCTCAATTTATAAAGAAGATGCTCTTACCCAAGTGGACTGAGTGAGCAATTTCTCCAGAAACTTGTTATTAGGGGGCAAACATACTAAAAGTCCTGAGGTCTAGGTGGTGAACCGGGGTGAGGGGCGCACAACGTTAGCCCCATCTTTGATTTGTTCGCTTAAATCTTGAAAACAATGCATCATACAAAAACTTGATTTTATCTGGAATCAAAGGGCATGAAATAGTCTACAAGTTCTATTTCACATGACTGGAAAAGAATATACCTTTTTTTAAGAATCCCTACATTTTGATGAAACGTTCCTTTATATCGTTCAAACTATAACTATGATAAAGTGCTGGAAAGTTGATTTGCAATATAGAATTTTTAACCCATATTCAAATCACGATATTCTCGAAACGAAAAGAGATATCGAGTTGCGGTCCTTGGAAGGTCCTTGACGAATTCTTCGAGAACACACACATGGTTGTAGTGGTGTATATCTTTTATTCATCCACATATACAGGGTGGATAAAGGAGGTCATGTTTTCTATCAAAGTTTGGTGCTATGTCAGATTCCTAATTTTTGATCTTGAAAGTTTTTAAATCCATATTCTGACATTCCTACAAAAAGTAATTTTTAAAATTATTGAGAAGTTGACTATAACTGAGCCACACCTCAATTTATCGAATTTTCAAAAAGGTGTGTCACTTATTCATTTTTAAATTTTAATATACTTCTTTTATTTTTTCCACACTGTTGCATAGGACATTTTGGACCAGCACACATTGAACGTTATTGACTCCAGTGGCGTGCAGTAAAAATGTTCAAGCAATGTTCAAGCAATTTTAACCAAAGCAACCCCTTGAGTAAAGGGTTGTAGATAGATGTAGATGTTGAAGTGAGTGGCTCACGCCAAAACCTGCTAAGGACTCCTGGTGCTCAATTCTCCAATTAGTCCGTATACGAATATGCATTTGATTTTCTACACCATTCGTATATGGATTCAATTGGAGAATTGAGCACCTGGGCCAGTTGCAACCCACATGTGATAGAAGTGAGATTATTGAGGGCACGACGCTTTCGCGAAGCTCAGCAGGTCCCTCATATAGATCCCTTCCAATTCCTGGAGTGTTGTGGGTTCGGCTCCGAAGTATTCCATCCTAGTGCTACGACGAGCCGGAAATTCCACTACGACGTGGGCTACGGTCCCTACGTCTTCAAGGCACCACCTGCAGTAAAGAGTAATGTAACTTGGATTTGCCTATCAAGCTGATAATTTGCATTTGCAATAATTTAAAAATTTGGTTTAAATCAGATCTTGTTAAAGAGGCAAATTTTTACTGCGTGCCACTGGTGTCAATAACGTTTAATGTGTACCTAAGTCTTTTCTGTGGTCCAAAATTGATCCACTTCATGGAACACTAGTGTGGAAAAAAATACCGATTCTCAAAAGACGGCACTTTTTGACAATGACTGTACTTGAAGTGAGGTTAGGTTGATAACACAATGTGACAATGACTATAAAACAAGTATGGGCTGTCAATTGGGCTGTTTCATAATGATGGATTTGAAGGTTAACATTTTGTCGAATGTTCTGATTGGCTCTAAAACAGTGAAGTAATGACATCGGATCATTTGATTGGTTAAAAACAATTGAGTAATGAGAAAAAATGTCACTGGTATTAGTAACGAGTTACATTAATCAATAGAAACTGGATGTATAATACATCTATTATTGAATAGTCATAGAAAAAGTTCTTTCTTAAGTGATACACTGATAAAAATTCGGTAAT
The DNA here is from genome assembly GCA_958502075.1 of Orchestes rusci. Classification (NCBI taxonomy): domain Eukaryota; kingdom Metazoa; phylum Arthropoda; class Insecta; order Coleoptera; family Curculionidae; genus Orchestes; species Orchestes rusci. Next base: position 61,603,637 of record OY293304.1, read on the forward strand.
TGAGTAAGATTTAGTCAACTTTTGAATAATTTTAGAAATTACTTTTTTAAAAGGATAGTCAAAATATGGATTGGGAAATTTTCAAGATCAAAAATTGGTAATCTGACATAGCATCAAACTTTGCTAAGAAAACCTCTTTGTCCACAATGTACGTGTTCTCGAAGAATTGGTTGAAGACCTTCCGAACACCTCCACTCGATTTCTTTTTCCGTTTCGAAAATATCGAGATTTGAATTTGGGTAAACATTTCTATGTTGCAAAGAAACTTTCCAGCACTTAACATTGAACAGCAGAAGGACCACACCATCGCATAGTCATAAAAACGATTCCATTATAGGTAAGATACACTCACCGTCAATAAATTCGGGACAAGAATAATTTGAGTCAAATTGATATCCTTATTACTTTTTTATTTGTTGTCCGATTTTAGTAAAATCTGTACCAAAGTGTAGCCCTATCTCTTGAGATATTACTCTTGATTTTGGTGTTGGAAAAATACCGATTGCCTGGTCATTATACAGGGAGGAACAGAAGCTACTTTTTTACCCTCAAGTTTTCAACACCCTGTGGAAAAATTGAGCGGCAAAAACTAGCTCCATCATTTTCTGTTGTGAAGTGCGATCTTTTCTCAACAAAATGTTTTTTTGGTCATGTCAATATCTGCTTTTTTAGAAAAGATACAGATATTTAAAAAAAATGCTGCAGTTTGTCGGTATTTTTACCAACAACGAATGAAAACATTTTCATAGATTTGCATGAACAAAATGTTTTCAAATTAATAGCGCGTATTGTCACATCGTATTCCTATGACTTCTGCCATGCGAATGGCATGCTTTTGATGCATCTTGACAAATATTTGTTATTTTTCAAGAAGTGCTTCTCGCAAATCGGACCAGGTTTTCTGACGTCTATTGCGAACATGTCTACCTAGCAATCCTAGCATACCTATCCCATGTGCTTGATTTCCCATTCTCAATAATTACAAGATCTGCACTTCCATGTAGTGATACCCCAGACCACACCATGATACTACCACCTCCAAAGAGTGTTCGGGGTGAACAATTTGCTCAATATGGAACATTGGGTAAATTGGGACAATATGGAATGACCAAGTCATCAGTATTTTTCGAAAAAAGAAATCAAGGGTAATATCTCAAGACATAGGGCTGAACTTCATGCAAGTCTATAAGAATGATTTGGTTCATTGTTTATAAAATATCGGAAAACTGCAGCATTTTTTTAAAACATCTGTATCTTTTCTAAAAAAGCAGATATTGACATGACCAAAAAAACATTTTGTTGAGAAAAGATCGCACTTCAACAGTAAATGATGGAGCTTGCCGGTCAAGTCTTCGACAGGGTGTTGAAAACTTAAGGGTAAAAAAATAGCTGTTCCTCCCTGTATAACGACCAAGCCATCGGTATTTTTCCAAAACCAAAATCAAGAGTAGTATCTCAAGACATAGGGCTACACTTTGGTATAAATTTCACTAAAATCGGTCAACAAATAAAAAAGTTATATGGATATCAATTCTACTCAGATTATTCTTGTCCCGAATTTATTGTCGGTGAGTGTAGGTCTTGAATTTGAGTTAGATCACCATGTCCATTCACTACAAATCACGCATTAATATCTGTGTAGACGTACAGTTTTACGCCTTTGTTCAGTTGTTGTGGACACAAATTCACAAAGTGAGTACCCATGTGGTTTTAAAAAAATATATCTTCCATAATATAATATTGTCTTTTATATAAATGAGAAGGAAACAGTGGTGGGAAGCAGTCGAAATGAAAGGACTACGATGCGTGAGTTCTCATATATTGTTGAATCGAGCTTTCGGAACTGATTTGTTCCTTCTTCAGGATGACTATAAGTACTTTAAGAAACTTGGAAATAAGTATAGGTGAACATAATTTGAGTAAATACTTACCAATTAGAAATACATCAAGATAGCACATATAACAAACAGAGGATTTGACATGGTTGCTCATTGGTAGTATGAATGCACTTGAAACAATCAATGTTCCAAGTGTTTAATTCACCTAGTGTTCAAATCATCATTTCTATTGTCTATGTACAAGATCGCTATCCTAGAGTGGATATATCTGCTTATTTTACCACGCGAAGGTTTCCTCACAATGTCATTTATAACGAATAACACAAAGTCCCCCGTACAACGTGGTATTTTCAAAGTGATACATATAGTCGTGAAACTTTGTGAACTGTCTCCTTATGTCAAGTGTAGTAACACCTGAAAATAGTAACTTACGAGGCGATATATATTTTGGTGGCCGGGTATACCATTCTTTCAGGAGAAATATAGAGAATAATTTTTCAAAAAATCAGAACTGTATGTATGTAATTCCATAACATCCAAATGTTTAACATATTGAGGTTTCGGTGGCCATCAAACCATGCGTGATTTTTGGTGGCCAAATATTTCCGTCAAAAATGATTCATTATTTTGTGTTTGAAAAAATGGTGTACTTGGCCACCAAAATATATATCGCCTCGTTATACCGTAAGGTGATAAAAATTAAGAGGTTGCGTGTGCGAAGACATGGCAACCCCCAAAGGTACTATGTTCAGGGATCAGTACACTTGACACAAGGAAACAAGAAAGTTTCACGACTATATGTATCACTTCGAAAATACCACGCTGTACTGGAGACTAACAGCTTTCTCAGCAATACATGCAAATTGCACCAAAAATTTTGAAACTTGGCATACTTTGATTGCTGTCGAAATACTACTTTTTGATGTTACTGACGTACTTTTAGTATTCAAGATGGCGTCTGGGCGCCATTTTGAAACATTTTTTTTTTAATGGGAAGGGGGGTCGTGTGACACATCATTCACACAATAATCTACTCGATAAGACCTTTCGAATGATGTGTCACACGACCCCCCTTTCCATTTGAAAAAAATGTTTCAAAATGGCGCCCATCCGCCATCTTGAATACTAAAAGTACGTCAGTACCATCAAAAAGTATTATTTTGACAGCAATTGAAGTATGTCAAGTTTCAAAATTTTTGGGGCACACATAAAAAAAAGGGGGGGACCTTTTAGAGCCGCATTGTATACAATAAACGTGCACCCAACTATGTATTCATTATAATGAGATTTCGGATCACAGAAGACTATTTTCTGTGTAATAGACGATGGAGGATCACTTTCGCGTGGCATATGGTTGACTGGATATTTCGAATCTTTTGAATGTTGACATACCTGATTAGCAAATCAATAACTTTTTGATAATCATAATTTCTAGGCAGCCCAGAACTGTCACTTTTGGATTAGTAAAACACATTTTTTCATATATTTATTTCCGTTTTGTAGTTCAACCAAAATATTTCAGCAAGTATAATAATTAAAATAAAAAATCTTCTAGCTCTTGTCATTCCTGGAGCCAACGTTAGAAGGTGTGGTGCTCGTGGTGTATGGAGCTGGAAATATAGCGTCTCAGCGGCAAGATCTCCTTGACGTTCTTAGAAATGCTGTTGGTCGAGGTGTGACTGTCGTCTGCGTCTCACAATGTCCCAAGGGTAATGTTACCTTTAGCTATGAAACTGGGAAGGTATGACAGGCAGACACGATTCGACATAGTTAATCAGACTAAATAAACGTATTTTCAGTGTATGGAAGAAATTGGCATCTTACAGTGTCATGATATAACACTTGAGGCTGCATATACTAAGCTTATTGTAGTATGCGGCATGACACGTCAGTCTGAGGAGAGAGCCGAGGTTGTAGCTTTGTTCAAAGATTTATATTGCGTTTTTGAATCTAGTCAAACAATTCATTTTTGTGACTTGAATATTATTGCGGTTGATAATTTTTTATCCAGGAGGTCTTGGTCTCGGTCTTGTCTCGGTCTTGACCGAGACCAAGACTTGCAAATCTGAATCGAGACCAAGACCTAGTTTCAACATCGAGATCGAGACCTATACCGAGACCAAGGTACCAAAACTCTTGGTCTCGGTCTCGAAAAATACATTTGGTTTGTTGACTAGTTGGGAAAATGTTTTGTACAAAAAAATATTTTTTTCAAGACGGATAGACACTTATGCTTAAAAGATGATGTTTTCAGCATTTGTCTTAGCTGCCTTAGCGTCGCTATCTTCCGACATTTTGCGGTGGAACAAACAAACGCACAAGTTGACGAGTGAATCAGCAATATGGATACTCAAAATTTTAGAACTGTACTGAAAATATTGAATAATAATCTGACGCACTTATTGGACATACAGTCACAAAACAACCATATCTTTTGCAAGGCTAGATGAACCGGTGAGCGTGACGCATTTCTTTTCTTTAAACTTGAAACGGTCATAGTGAAGTACCAATATTCAGTGTTATCAATTCGAAGAGGTTTTCTTTGTTGTGCTCTAGATAGGATGATCATATGTAATCTTCGATGAACTTCCATTATTGAAACTCTGATCTTTCCTGGATCAAAGTACGTACACGCTATTCAGTATAAGAAATCAAAAGTGCGTAGAAATGATAGGAATGACATTTTTGATAATTTTTTGTTTGAATTAATATCGTTTACAGAAACTTGATAATAATTTGATCTTGAAAACGAAAAGATTTGCTGAACGAAAAACTGAAGTAGAAATACATGGCTTTGAATTGCCTAAAAAAATACCGCTTAAGTCTGTAGGGGTTGTTTTGCAGCAATCCTCTCAAAATACAACTATTTTGAGTTTTTTGAATCTGCTTTTATCGTGAAAATCTGCAATGCAAATATTATGACTCCATTGAACATTGTATATTATGTATAAATCATTTCGTATCATCATGATGTTGAAAAAATATTGCACTATGAAATGTCATAATATACTTATTCCATTTTCATTCTGAAAAATACTTGAGTTAACGAAAGCAATCAATTGTTATATCACTTTATAAAATTGATCTCGTTAGGTTGTGTCTATGGGCCAGATTCACCTCGCGCAAATCCTAGTTGCTTGGAATTTTATATCACTTTCAATTTAACTGAGTATGATAATAATATCTGTTATTGAAATATTATATTATCATAAGACTATTACCAAAGCGGACATATTTAGAGACCAAGACCGAGAATACGTTAGTCTGGGTCTCGCGAACACCTAGTTACAACAAATGTAGACGCCCGATTGCTAAACAGCTCAAAGCTCCCAGAACACAATAAGCCGCAAATTGAATGTTAAAAAGACAAAGATTTACGAGGCTCATTCAAAAGAAATACATTTTTCAAAATGATTCTCCACGAGTAATCTGTACCTGTTTGTTAATGATCAAAGTCACAGTATTGTTCTTTCTAATGCACATGGACTCATCATTCATTAGTTTCATCAGATCGATCGAATTTATTCCATTTGACTATTTCACACTGTATAAAAGAGAATGAGCCCTTTTTGCGAAAACGTAGCAGGTGGGGATAGACATCAAATTTCAGTTGACTTTCATAAAGACTGTGGCTTATCGGTCTGTATTAATGATTATTCGAGATAGTCGGGGTTTCGAAATTCACAAAATTATAAATAAGTCAAGGCCTTCCAAAGTTTGCATCCACGATTAAAAACTACTTTTTTGGAGCCCTTCAAATCTTGATCTTGATACATTGGAGGGATCGAGAAAGTTCAACTCTACATTTTCTTGTATTCCCTACAAAATGGCATTTGAATGGACCCTCCACCTTGAAAATTGAGGGACACATGATCAACAAGTCAAACGCATGTTCTAAACATTCCAAGCACGTGGATTGAATTTTGGAGCTGTCATGAATGCACATTGTATATTTTCAAATATTGTATTATTAATCTCTTGATCCTGAATAAGGAAATATTCAATAAGTTGTGAAGCAGTTCAAGCTTTTAATGAACTATATATTGAAGATCAATATCAAACAGCCAACGTTTCGCAACTGGTACGTTGCAACATCAGGGCTGAAAAACATGGAACATGGAAGTTAACATACAGCATCTTTCTCGAAAACGAAGTATTGTACATATATTAAAACTTCTTAAAATCTAACAACAAAATACACAGGAATGATCACATAACATGACTTGTGTGACTAGAACTAAGAACTGTGGAGACTCACCTAGAAAATGAATGTTCTGTTTAATACAAAAAATGAGATATTTAAAATGTTTTTCGAGTGGATATGGCGCGCTCCAGCATTTGCTCCGCTGTCGGTCCTAACAGTACTGACTGTCACAAAGAATCCCCCTTTTCTTTGTGCTGACTGTCTGGTCTCCAGTGCAAACTTATTGCGAATTCCCCTTTCCACTCTACTGATGATTCAAATATTGTATTTCAATTTTGGAAATTGGTGACCAAGATATCGGAGATGATACTTAGGTTTTGCATATCTTGGTTGAGGTTCACATTCGGCTTGTTTGTATGTATATGTTACAGTAAATGTTAGGAATTCACTGAAAGCTAGCTTTTACTAGTTGATGCTAGCAATTACTTGATCCGTTAGGAAATGTTAAATTTTGAAGAATATTGTACACTTTCACTAGTGAATGTTGGAGAAACTTTATCAAATCAACTTTTACTGAAAGCAGTTAGGAAAAGTTCTTTTTAAAACTTATTTCCGCCATTTCACTATCCCAAGGTGTACGGGGCACTAAATGATGTCGCTCACGCGACATCAAAATTTTTGCCAAACCCAAACTAACCCAAACTAACCCAAACTAACCCAAACTAACCCAAACTAACCCAGACTAACCCCTACTGAGAATACTTGAGTATTTTCTATAATACGGTATCTGAACAATGTTCACATTGTACACCTGCGATTCATAAGTCTCGTATTTTCCAGAGCGTCTAATCTGTCGGCGAATTCCAACTCGGACCAAAAAGGATATTTATAATTACGATAATAATTTTCAGTGTATCAGCTTTCACTAGAAAAGTTACGTGAATGCTAACAATTACTAGTAAAAGTATGATGAAGTCGATCGAATTCAACTTTCACTAGCTAAATGTTTCCAAATCAGGAAAAGCTTACTTTTCCTAGTAACAGTTAGCTTTTACTGATTACCAGGTTTCACTGTAACATATATAACACTATAACACATTAAAAAAATAGTCTTTCATATTAATTGTTCTCGTTGTCCATTATTTCCACAGCGTTAAAATTCAATTTGTGTCCTTCTTGAAAATGGTGTCTGGCCAATTCTGTCTTTTGATTTTCAATGTTGGTTATATTACAATCACGAAGATGTTTTGATGATCTATTTTTGACATATTGTTTTGTTTGTCGTATGTAGCATGTATTACATCCTTCGCATGGAATTTTATAAAAAGTTATGTTGCTCAGCTCAGGCACCGACGACCAAAAAATGCCCTATAGAGAAAAAAATTGGTGTATTTGCGAATATTGGTATAGGTGTAGGTTTGAGGGTCTTGAAGAACATACTAAAAGTCCTGATCGGTGGGGTGCGAGCTAAAGTGAACCGGGGTCTCTGTAGGTAGTTTTTCTACATTTCTCTTGAATAACTTGAGAATGAGACCACCCAGCGAAAAAATACTAGATTACTAAATTATTCTATGTAGAATTCCCTACAAAAAAGGTTGTTTGTATTTTTTCGCTAGAAGGAAAATATAAACTGGAGAAAATGGATTTATGTTAAAAAAAAAACAAATTTTCATATTATGACAATATAAATGAAAATATAAATTGAGTTTTAACTCAGTGGCGGCTCGTGCCGCCTATATTTGGGTAGGCAGAATCCAGTGGCGTGGCGTGACTAAATGATGAAGGGATGTGATCGGCAGAGTTTAGCGCCGGAGGCGAATTTTTCGTGAGATTTTTCTTCATTAATAAATAATTTCCCCTCATTTCCAGTAAGTGGAGAATGCACAGCAGACAAATCATTGTTCGAGACCCTGCCCAAACTTTGACTAATAATTAATATTGCGGTCATTTTATTTTAGTTTTTGAATATTACAATGAATGCATCTTGATTGCGTAAAAAAAAGGCCTCCTCCTCCCCATACAGCCTTCCTGAACCTCACCATACACTAATATTATCATAGAAAAAAAAAATATTTTTTATAAATTAGATTTATTCTCCTATCCTTTATAAGCGAAAATGTCTGGATTATATCAGCTTCAAAACTCACTGGCCTGGATTTAAGGAAACAATTCTTTTTCTATAGCAAACAATGCCAGTGAAGACAAACGTTCATTTTTCATGGAGTTACGACTGTATGTTTTGATACGTTTAAGGCACGAGAAATGACGCTCAACAGCGACTCTTGTTACGGGAATCGTAGCAATCAAAACAAACATTTTATAGGCCTCAGAAAATATTTGTCGAAGTTTTTATTGACCAGGTTTTGAAAAATTGATTCTAAATTTAACTTTTCGAATGGTTCATCCTGATAGATAACAGACAACTCATTTATTTATCTTTGTTTATCAAAAACATCTTTATAAAAATCGACCAAACTAGTTACCAAATCTTGGGGAAAGTTATTATTGAAATTTATAAATTTTGACGAATCAGCTAACGCAAAAAATGTCATTTGTGACAAATCCGCAAATCGCACCTCTATTTGCGTTACGACGTTGTCTAAGATTTCATAAAATAAAATACGCAATAAGGCGTTTTTGTTATCTGAAATAGCATCAAATAATCTAGCTCGTTTTTGTGCAGGTGGTAAGCACGCAGATTTATTTATTCTCCCCTCCGCTTTTTCAAAAATCTCGTCAAACTTCTCTTTAGTTCTCAGCAGTTTTATGCGATCCCTGGCAGAAAAAACTTGACTTTTGCAGTAAGTTATATCCAGACTTTTTTTGTAAAATGTCAAATAATAAATCGGTAATATCAAATATATTTTTGAAAGCAGCCGTTAAAAATGAAAATTCAATATCTTCTAAAAAATTCAAGTAGCCCCTTGCGCAAAAAATGGACTCTTTTCCTGATGACGTATCGTTAATAATTTCAGTAAAAAATGTACGCAAATTTTCCCACTCTGAATCTATGATATTGATGGTTTTAGAGCGGGAGGACCACCTTGTTTCCACGGAGGAAGGAATTTTCCAAGCCATTACCGAATCTAAAACAAATGTTCGTCTCGCTGATTGAAAAATCCCGATAATGAAGTAGCGCTGGCAAAAAAGATACGACAGCTTTTATGGCGTGTTGTTCCGTCTTGCAAAACTAAATTAAATCTATGAGCGCTGCAGTGTGTAAATGAAGCGTTTGGTGCATCAGATTTGATTTTCATCTGTAAGCCATTTAATGAACCAGCCATGACACTCGCACCATCGTAAAACTGACCAACTAACTTGGCTTTGTAGTCAAACGTACGCAGAACCGACGATACCAGTTCGTACATTGCAAGAGCAGTTCTATCTTGGCTCATGTCATGAAATCCTAAAAATCTTTTTTGAATTTTTCCCGATTCATTGACAAAACGAACCGATGCACACTGCGATTTTTCAACTATATCGGTTGTATCATCCGCCTGTACCGCAAAAAAAATAGAATCTTTGATTTCCCGGTTGATGCGTTCCATAAGATGCTCGGAAATGCATACAATTAAATCATTCTGAATAGTTTTAGAAAATCCCATCCCCATATGTTACCAATTTTTTTCAAATGTTCTTGCATCTCCACATCGCGTTTAATCAGAACCTTGAAAAATTCTTTGAAATTTCCAACGTTTGAAGATCCATTTTTCTCGTTATGTCCCCTAAATGCCAATTCCTGCCTTGCTAGTAAACATGTTATGTCTATTAGATACATCATCAAATTTCTATTTTTTCGAACGTCTTCGTTATAAAGTCTTGAAGAAAGAGCGGTTTGAATTTGAAGAGCGTCTTTTATCGTTGAAGAATTTGTCTGTAATCGTTTTTAAGTCAAGTAACTGCTCAGATGTTCTTTAGAGCTGTCATGTTTTTTAATACTTGCAGACAAATTTTTCAAATCTATATATCCTTGCAGTACCCAAACGTTATTCCTTCCTTTCGCGAGCAATAAACAGGGCCAACAAAAAAGGCTCTGTTTATAGAAACTACCGCATAACCATCCGTGGCTTTTATACCATTGGGCGTTAAAAGTGCGAGAAAAATGTTGCCCTTGTTTTTTATCCGGTTACAAAATGTCAAGTGAGGGTGTAGGGCGATTAATTTATTTCGATCTTCAACCTATAGCCTAGAAAACGGTTCCTCCAATACGTAAAAATGCCAAAAATAAATAATGAATATTCTGAAAAAACGACAACCACTAAACAAACCAAACCCCACCTCTATGTGTGGACAAATCCTGTCCCAAAAAATGCAAATATCAAAACAAAAATTCTAATTTACTAATTTCTAAAACTTATCTGATAATCTGTGATTATATGCATAATCGTTATCCAAATCTTGCTAGTTGCTAGTTCCAAAATCACAAAACAAACACCACCTGATAGAGATAACAATACAGTCTAATTAGGTTTGGTTTTTCTCGAGCTCAAGCAGGCCTAGGATGGATAATCGCAACCGATATCCCCAATAACGACTATTTACTGCAGTCATCACTGCAATTGCATAAACTTACAGAGTATAGATAAAATAACGCTCGGGCTAGCTTTTTTATTCCAAAAGTGTGTTTAGAAAAGTTCGATAATCTATATTGATGAATTAATTCATAATCGCTAGCTGGGAAAAGAGTATTGACTATCGATATATTTATACGCTTCATTCGTCTCATCCCTATGCTTCATGTGGAGTGGGATGACTGATGGTTATTGCGCGTCGGCACCGAATACACTCGAAGTCGCCAAAAGGCGGGAATCGTGCCGCCTTAGTGTCTCATATATCTTGCCTATGTTCACCCCTTCTCGTGCCCACAAGAACCGGCAACTGAGACTGTTGCCTATTTTAAATGCGCCAGCGGTCGGTTTTGGCTGGACTTGGTCCTCTTGTGGGTGTTTAGGAATGAGTTTCGCACCACTGGTAGGTGGAATTAATGAAGAATACTATAAGCATTGTTTTTAAATGGAAATCTTCTTGATTAATTGTGATTCAATTATTTAATTCACAATAATAATTTTATTCGGTACAAATGTCTAGGAAACACCCTGTATAATCATATAGTTTTTCCTTCATCCATCATATCTCTTTACCTGTCAATCCTAGTGACAATATATACTCAACCTTTTTTAATGAGAATTTCATGAAGAATAATTAAGTATTCTTATGTTTATATTGAAGGTCCTGGTTCTCCCGCTATTCATGAAAAGCCAAAAAAAAAAAATCTTCAGACACCCTCCACCACCTTAGCTCGCCCTCCACTGATCAGGACTTTCAGTATAGTAATTGTAGGTGGCCGTTGGTTCAATATTCTGTTGACTGAGCCCTTAGGCTTAGGACCTTAGGATAGCTAATCAATCATTAGTCCTCATCAGAGTCATGCTCAGTGGAGCGGAGTCTTTAGACCAAAACTTTTTGTTAGAAATTGTTTGAATCTCATTGGTCATATGCTTGATTATATTTATCTTTTGATGAATGGGGTGGCAGCAATTGTAGTTCAGTAGCCTGTTGGAGCTTCTTGGTCTTGGTTTCTTGTACAACTGAATGATTATGTCTTGATTGTTATTAATCATAATTAAGTCTAAAAATGGTGGTTTGTTTTTCGATCTTTAGAGTGAACTCCAAATTAATGTTCATTTATGCAAAATGTTGTTGATTATTCCTAAAGTCCCCTTCACTTTCTCCTTTGGGACCGCTGTTAAAAAATCACCGACATACAGAAAAAAGACAGAGACATTGAACTCTATTTGGTCCATTGTCTTATTGCGTATTATACAGGGTTTGGCTTTGGAGAAATCACCAGAACGATCAATTATTTGAAAAGATACACGAGTCAGAAAAAACTGTCTCAAATGAAAGTTATGGGGTTTTCAAAAATCTACATATTTGTCACAAATTGGAATATACAGGGTGTCCCGAAATCAGACGTCAATATTTCAACCACGTATTCTACGCCCCAAAATGAAAATGAAACTTCAAATTAACTAGTATCCACCTACTCTTCGTTTTCAAGATACAGGGTGTTGAAGGTGAAGACCGACCTGATGACGGTTTTTCGTGGATATTTACGAAACCTGTAAAGATAATTGGATGAAATTTATTACAGTAATCAACCGTTTTACACCCTACTTGATGAACGGAAACTATTTTTATCACTTTAATGGCTAGGCAATACAGTGACAGGCTTGGGGAGAGTGTGCCCTACATTTTTTGGTTGTCGAATTTAAGTATTTTTGCGTGCACAATTTCAAAATCTAGACATTTTTAGATAAGGTACTTCTCTTCTTCCTCGCTGGGACGCACCATTTTCGAAAAAAATGCATTTGAAAATCATATCACAAACAAAATTGCATACAGGGTGTCTCACGGTGACCGTCCATTAGAATATCTCGGGAAATGGAGCAATTGGGATTCTGAAAATTTGTATGGTGAGATATTCATAGATGTTCTTCTCAAATGAAAAAAAGCAACGTAGCACGACTTCCGGTTATACCGGAAGTAGGTGTCAACTCGCTTATTTTAAATGGAACACCCTATATATTATTACATTTTTGGATTCTACGTTATATTCTAGGCCCTAATTTTTATAATCTCATCTTATTTTGCATTGAAAATAAAGGTGAGTGTGTATAAGATTGTCCTCTCCAAAAATTCTTTTTTTTTTTTTTAAATTTTTGGAATGAACAATATTAGGTAAACTCACTCTTATTTTTAATGCACAATAAGATGAAGTGGTTTCCATTCAAAAAAATTGATTTTTGGCTGTTTTCTGAATTTAATTTTTGATCCTATTTTTGGCCCACCCTGTAATATTAGTTTTCATATTGCTGTGAAAAATCTATCAAAGTAGGTCCTCCTCAACAAGAAATCCAATACAAATTAAATAATGAAGGCGCTCTTATAGGTGAAATTGACATTTGAATAGGAGCCTTCAAACGTCATTTTTGACATAAAAACTAAAAATTTCAATAACGCTCATTCTTAGGTATAGGACATGATACATGAAATTTGCCTAGAATTTTACGTAGAATCCAAAAATGTAATAATTTATAGGGTGTTCCATTTAAAAGAAGCGAGTTGACACCTACTTCCGGTATAACCGGAAGTCGTGCAACGTTGCCTTTATTTCATTTGAGAAGAACATCTATGAATATCACACCATACAAATTTTCAGAAGCCCAATTGCTTTATTTCCCGAGATATTCTAATGGACGGTCACCGTGAGACACCCTGTATACCGAGACTCTCAGCGAAAGCAAGGGTTTATCTGTGATAGCCTGGGGGTCAATTCTTGACCGTTCGCAAATTTGAAACGTATTCGCAAAAATGCGACCACCATGTTATTTCAAATGATGCTGATCGCAGAATTGCGTATACGTTCCTATACGAAGGCTCAAAAATTGACCCCCTGGCAAGATGCACACGACTAAAATCACTATGTCAAAAGATTTTCAAATGCGTTTTTCGCGAAAATAGTGCGTCTCAGCGAGTTACAAGAAGAGTACCTCTTTTGTGTAGAAAACTCCAGATTTTCAAAATTTGTAGGCAAAAATACTAAAAATCAGAAACAAAAAAATGTGGGACCTATTTTTCTAAAACCCGCACGTTTAAATCCCATTCATAAAGGATATACGATACTAAGTTCTCGTTCATTAGATAGAGTGTGAAAATTTTAGTAACTGTAACAAATTTTATTCAATTATCTTGACAGGTTTCGAAAATATCTACAAGAAAACCTTCATCAGGTCTTCACCTACAACACCCTATATCTTGAAAACGGAGAGTTTGTGGATACTAGTTTATATGATGTTTTATCTCTATTTTGGGGCGTAGAATACGTGGTTGAAATATTGACGTCTAATTTCGGGACACCCTGTATTGGACTGGACATAGAGTTATTGCAGATCAAAGTTTTATTATTTTGAATAGGACTCCCTTTATATTAATGGATATTTTACTTATCCTGCTATTATGAGCAAAGATTGTGATATACATATTGTTCCTTGATTCAACCTACCGAGATATCGCGATTTGAAAATGTTATTTTTGCACATTTGACATGCTATTAAACTATAGAGGAAAAATGGTGTAAACTCACCATCAACTATCAATTTTTATCATCACATTTTTTAGTTCAGTCATTTGGTGCGAAAACAAGAGGTTACCGGGAAAGTTTTCCGGGAGTTATGAAAATTTGTGATTATATAGATTTTGATGTGCTCCTTCTGAGTTTCAACGCTCACGCCAAAGAAAGGTACATGGAGGCAGATTTTTGACATTATATTTTTCCCGACCCATTTCACGATAAAAACATGTATATACAAAATGAAACTGGAGAAAATCTTCTACAATTCATGTTAAAAAAATTTTTCGTAGATTGAATAGATTCGACGTACCTACGCGCGCCACAGTCAAGTTAATCATGCGTTTTGGCCAAAAAACAAATTTCCACACTACCATAAAGAAGAGTGAACGACGCATTTTCTTTAATCGTGATATTTCCAGTTGAGCTCACATTTCCAAAATGTATCGTATTCTCCCTCGTGTCTCTGTTCTTCATTGACCAAGTGTTACGAGATAATTATTGTCCTTAATACGATCGAATCTTCATATATTATATACCGAAATATTTTCCACAAAATCCTTTATGGTAACATAAGTTTAATCGCAATCCTCTTCGTTTTTGTTTCCATCAAACGTTTGCTCGAAAATAGTCTCCGTTTCTTTCTGTTCCATTTCAAGATAGCGATGAACCGCGACATCTTATATCCGGGACTGTTGATACATGAAACAATAGAACGTAGTGGTCTCCCAGGGGCCCGATCCTCTAGTCAGGAATTTTGTGGCCAACATGTAGCTTTACATATTTTATTGTTTTAGCTTGTCGTTGTACAGTCTTGTGATTTTCAAAGTGATGTACAATAGTGTATTATCACAGAACACATATACAAAGTTTAGTACAAAAACGTAAATGGAGGGCGGAGCCTGAGTGAAAGCTTTGATTCGCATCCACGGAGCGGCGCTGATGTGCGTGAGGTTCGTTAGATCTCGAAAAGATGGCGGTATGTGGAATGCCACATGACAGCTTATTAGCTTGTCATGATGATAGATGAAGTCATTTGAACGTCACCCTTTATCTTCATGTTGTCTTTCATGCTTTGATTCCTTTCTAAGTGAAAAAATGCCCTGGTAATCCTCATCAAAAAACCTATAAGAACGCAGAATACAACCTGGAATACGAGAGGCTCATCATTGTTTCAGCCGCCATCGGAAAAGTTCCGGAGAAATGCATCCTTCACAAAATAAGGAATGCCACGATCGCAAAAAAAATTCTGCCAGAAGAACAAATGGGATTTCGCCCAGTGTATTCTACAACAAATCAAACAGTGAGGCTAAGTGACACCATCCTAAAAAGGTCGAACAAAGGGGAAAAAACAGACGAAGTGTTCCTCGACGAGTTTCGTACAGCCCAGCCGTCACACACCACATCAAATCAAATCAAATCAAATCCAATATGCTTTATTGCCACAGAAAAATTTAAATAAATTTTATGGTCAAAGCAAATACAAAATGCTAAACGAAAAAAACACACGTACATGGTGGCCAACTAAGAATGCGAGGTACTGTATCTCGGAAACTATACATCGTAGAGGCTTGCGGCAAAAAAATTTATTACTAAAACGTCCAAGAGAAAAACCTGGAGAATATTTTCAAGTTTCTGAAATGGTCGCTAGGGGGCGTAACAACCAACACCAAGTAGAAAAATATGATTTTTATGGAATTTTGTCCAATGAAAATATATCGATGAGCTCTTTTTCGGATTAACTGACTATTTACCTACACTTTTTGTCCAAAACGTTTTTTTTCGATCTATCATAATAAAGTGGTGGGGGAAGTTCAATTGTTTTATTAAACAAACGGAGATTTCTCCCGTTTCGCTTGACGGATTTCAACGAACTTGGGCTCATATGAAAGAGAATAGTCTGCGCTATAAATGCTCATTTGCTTTTTAATTTGTAACATTCGCCGTCGCCACTAGATGGCGTTGACTGAAATGGTAGCATAATTTTGAGTTTTTTCCGAAAAACTCAAACGTAATGGTATATCCATTTTCATATATTTCAAAAGGGGACACATTTTCCTAAAAAAAAATTAAAAAAAAACAAAAAAAATCAAAAAAAAAAAAAAACAATAATTTGTTTGTTTTTTTTTAAGGAAAATGTATCCCCTTTTAAAATATATGAAAATGAATATATCATTACATTTGATTTTTTTGGAAAAAACTCAAAAACATGCTACCATTTCAGTTAACGCCATCTAGCCGCGACGGCGAAGGTCAAAAATTCAAAACCAAAAAAGTTTTTTGAAGTGCAGATCATGCTCTTTCATATGAGCCCAAGCCATTGATTTAAATAACTATGGATAAACAGTGAGTAAACCAAACACGGCGAATTCAGGACCGGTGAATGTAAACAACGAAGTTCAGATTTCGTCTTGCGCGTTAACAAACTTGCGGGGCGGCGAATCATGACGTATGGTGAAGCCCATTTAACAGGTCCGGACCCCAAAATTTTTATTAGAACTATTATAAGGGTACAATCATTTTTTGGCATAATTACTTAATGTGGGTAAAACTATGTTTGTCAAGGTATAAATAGGTAAGCTTATATAGTATGTAGGTATAATTATTATGAATTTTGTAGTACGAACTCTGAGGAAAGGGAGTATAAGAAGATTTTTGTAATGCAAAACAAGTACATTAGTTCTCAATCGTTGACAAAAGATTGGAAAAAACTAAGGGCAAAATTATTGTTGAAATTTAATTATCAGTAGACTTGTTTGATTTTGATAAAATCACGCTTTATATGAGAAACAAATCATAAATAGGTTTGAAAGGATTTAAAGAGTGACCCATTTGAAAGCGGGTAACATTTTAATTTATGGATCGATTTTGACATTTTTTTTTTAAATGTAGGAAGGGGAAAGGTTTATTTTGAGGCCATATGTCGCCCAGTTTTTTTCAAAAACCAAGGCTACTAGAGCATATTCAGAGGCTGAAAAATCCAGAAAACATATTAGCGATTTTTTTAGAGAAAATCTGCCAATGCCACTGGATTTTTCATCCACTGAAAGGGATCTGTACCAAATTTCATGAAAAAATATTCAATTGAAAAAATTCTGTGTATATTTTTGTCAATTTCGTTTGTTTTCATTGTATTTTAACATAAGAATATGGAGATGCTGTCTCCAAACCTTCGTATAAGAATATCTATCAAATGTTGTTATTTAATAACTTTGTTGTGCTGGATTTGCTATCGCAAAAGTTACGAGATAAAATGCTTCTTGGTGCATTATAAAATAATTCGTTAATTTTGAATATTTTTCATGAAATTTGGTACAGATCCATTTCAGGGTGTGACGAATCCAGTGGCGTAGGCAGATTTTTTTCTAAAAAAAACGCTAATATTAATTTTGAATTTTTCAGCCTCTAAATATGATCTAGTAGTCCTTGAATTTTGGAAAAACTTGATGCCGTCTGGCCACAAAATAAACCTTTCGACCCTCCACATTTAAAAAAAAACGTCAAAATCGCTCAATAAATAAAAATGTTATGGGAGTGGCCCGCTTACAAATGGGTCACTCTGTACAGTTGTCTAAAAATTTGAAGATACGACAAAAAGTCATTCTTGATAAAAGTTTTTGCCTGATTCAAAAATTACATCTGTCGAAAAAAATTCTTAAATATAAGGTATACAAAAAACTAACCGAATGTAAAAATTACTCAGTAGAAAATGCTGCTATTTATTATTGTTGTGATTTTAGACGGAAAACGATTAAAGAAAGAAAGGTATAATACAAGGCTGGTCAAAAAATTCGTGTAACTTCAGAAAATTTCAGATCGGTTTTCCGAACAAATATTTTATGAGTATCGATAAATCACTTTATGGGGCAGTATCATCAGCGTGTCTTACAATATCTCTACCTCTACAAACACAGAATAAAAAGGGAGGTAAACAATCCTATTTTGAATACTATATAAGTATAAAAGTATTCTATCTTGTCTTCGTCAAAAGCAATAAACAAAAAAAACAAAATCTTTCACTCATCACCGTCAAATGATGGATGTGAAATATCGCTGAACAAATCATAACTTTCGGGAATTCCGCTACATATTGATCTATTTTGAGCTATCAGCGAAAAATCCCCTACAAATGATAGCGAAATTCCGCCCCAATCGGCAACACTGTAACAGATGACAATGATTCACGTGCTTTGCATAGTCCGGTTCTGTTCGCTGTCAGCTTATCCTCAAGACCGTTGCGATAGTATGAAACGCACCTAGTGTTCCAGTGCGCAATTCGAAAACGGAACGGTCTTATTTACATTTTTCTAGTTTGCGTCGATTTTTACGTGCGCTGAAACCCGTTTTTTCACCCATAGGCTGCCACTTTTGTATAGCTCAAGAGGCGGCCATTGCTTATCCATAGTTATTTAAATCAATGGCCCAAGCTCGTTTAAATCGGTCGAGCGAAACGGGAGAAATCTCCGTTTGTTTAAAAAAACAATTGAACTTCCCCCACCACTTTATTTTGATAGATAGAAAAAAACGTTTTCGACAAAAAGTGTAGGTGAATAGTCAGTTTATCCGAAAATGAGCTCATCGATATATTTTCATTGGACAAAATTCCATAAAAATCCTATTTTTCTACTTGGTGTTGGTTGTTACGCCCCCTAGCGACCATTTCAGAAACTTGAAAATATTTTCCAGGTTTTTCTCTTGGCCGTTTCAGTACTAAAATTTTTTGCCGCAAGCCTCTACGATAAATAGTTTCCGAAAAACGGTACTTCGCATTCTTGGTTTGCCACCCGGTACGGAGTAGTAGACTGACCGCGAAAATTCACAACAAACAAAACCCATGCACCCGAACGGAGCACGACAAACTCAACCGAACGGTACGACGGTCGAACTACAACTACACATGGTCCATGGTCCATGTGACATGGAGCCATGCACCGCTTCCCGAGACCTACGGAGTGAGTGGCATTTTCTCATAGTCACCATCACACAGGGTCAGCGCCCCGCAGCGCAGATATGAAGCCCACACTGACCCCATCACCAGATGGTCCTGGACATTCAAGAAAAATGGAAAAAACTACATTTATCCAAGGTTTTTGTCTTTATTTAATAAATAAAGACATTTTTAACGTCAAAGTCAATGTCAGTGCTTTTATGTAAAGGGAACTGTATAATATATTACAGAAATCTTCAATAATACATCATCCAAGTCTGATAGTTCGATTCGCAACCACTTCATTCCGTGGCGCATTGTTCCGTAAAATTTTATACGTCAGTTTGTCTTCTAGACTTTGTATATGTGTTTTGTGGTGTATTATGCTGTATGTATTATAGTGTTAAAGTCAATGATTGTGTGTAATCGTCATTGTATATTTTTCATTGCTGTATTTCTTAGTGTTAAAACTTTTGCCCTCCTTCAGCGTATATTTTAAATTTATTATTATACAGGGTGTCCCGGAAATGACTGTACAACGTTCAACCACAAATTCCTTGATCAAAAATTAGGCGACCTAGGCAAACTTACCTATATCCAAAAATGCTTTGTTGAGCCTACAGAAGGCGCCAAAGATTCAGAAAAAATTTGGTTTTTTCTACATTTTTCGACAACGTGCAGATCGATATTGATTATTTTTGATAACCAGTCTTGGACCATGAAATAACCTTTTTTGTTTCTGTAGCGACCGGTTTTAATAAACCGGATGTGTTATAAACGTGACGTCACATGCAGTTACTTGTTCTGGTTTTTTTTGGAATTGACTTTTTCATAATTCAGATGCTTGTATCTGATGGTTCAATGTATTAGAGAGTTTTTCTCTCTTTTGAGAAATTTTGCTGGGATGAGTGGTTGTGCCAGAAAAAAAATATTTTCAATAAGCTGCACAGATATTTTATTATTGATTTAATTTTTTCTAGCATAACTACTTATCCCAGCAAATTTTTTCAAGAGAGGAAAAAACTTTCTCACATACTGCATTATTATTATTTTATTTTTCCTCTCTTGAAAAAAATGCTGGGATAAGTGGTTATGCTAGAAAAAAATGATTCAATAATAACATATCTGTGTACCTAATTGAATATGTTTTTTTCTTGGCACAACCACTTATCCCAACGAAATTTCTCAAGTGAAAGAAAAACTCCTTAATGCATTGAACTATCAGATAAAAGCATCGGAATTATCATAAAGTCAATTAAAAAAAAAATCAAAACAAATAACTACATGTGACGTCACGTTTCATTTCAGGGACACTCTGTATTGTATTGGTATGGTTTTTTTATAGCCATTTTCTGTTAAAGGATACCAATAATATTATTAGTATCTATAATATCTACTAAAGCTAACTATCGACCTTTCTATTTTCTCAGCAGTTTTTAAGGATGATATTCCAATGTCACTTTTAAAGTGACATATTTTAGCTAAAGTATACTTTACGTTGATGTGAATTTCAAAATTGACTACCAAAAGTGCCTTATTTCAGTTGCGCCACTCATTTAATTTAGTTAAGGATATAATGTGAGTGTCGCAAATGAAACGCGGCACTCATGGCAGACAATAAATTCAAGGTCCAAAATAACCCTTGAGTGTACCTCAGTCTCAAATGGACATTGAAATATCGGCCCATAGTGTTCAACAAAGAAACCTGGAAAGTTTTTTTGTTAGCTTGACTCACCCAACTTCACAATCCAAGCATTTTTGGTTGTTCATATTTTCTATTAAATGATCGGTTGACGGTTTTATTTGACTGAACTTCTTTACACGGATTCGTCTTATTGCAGTTTGTAGCTGGATAAGTAGGTAAGTGTTTCAACTCCTTATTTTTCTTGCTGCATTGAATTTTTATGAATTTCAATACAATCATTTTGTTTGCACTCTTGTTAATTTCAACAAAAATTTGGCACAAAAATGATGCCGGCGCATTCATTATGAGTTAATTGAAAATATGTATAATAGTATCAATGATCGAATATTATTTTGTGTATTAAATAAAATGAGTCGATCTGACGGATCAAGTTTGTATACTGTTTTTATCCGAATATTCCGAATCCCCTAACCTTAAAACGAGCATTCTTAGTTCCGCGCAAGCCCCAATACTTCATTTGAATCCGTTCTACATAGACGTTCTAATAACCTCAAGTCAATAGAACAGATTTCTATAAAAAATGAGAAGAACATTTTTGATCCCGCTTTCAAGAATAGGCAGGTATCATTATTTTCGAGAGAACCACGAGTTTTGGAAGCCCATAATATAACTTTGAAGAGTACAGTTATAAGATCTCAGCCGTTCCGCTTCTTGTTGGTCAGGTGCTGGAGCGCGCCATACTCACTTGAAAAACATTTTATATGTATTATACAAAACATCAATTATCTAGGTGAGTCACCACCGTTTTTGGTTCTAGTTACACATGTCATGTTATGTTATCATTCCTGTGTATTTTGTTGTTAGATTTTAAAGAAGTTTTAGTATAAAGTGTGTCGCAGATAAATGAATTCGTCACCCTAATATTACATGGCCCATGTAGCCATTTTTGAACATCGAGAAAAACGGCTTCAATAAACTGGAATTCTGGGAAGAGATCCCTGTCGCATGTTCCACTTTTTCTTTTAAATATTGAAGCTTTCCAGATATATATGGTCACTTTTGAATGGAAACACAAAAAAAAGATTCTTCATTCTTTCAGTTTTCAGTTTTGCCCCTCTTTAGAATGGTGCTAGCCATTTTTATCAGAAGTAACACAGAACAGTTTTTTCATTGACAACTTTTAAACGTGATAAAAGGGCCCTATTTTTTTTAAATCAACAGTTTCCGTATACTGACAAATGGATTGAAGTTTTAAAATGCACCAATACTTCTTTGTTAACTGATGTATCAAGGTTTTATCAAATTCGACGGCTGTGCTATGTATCTAACCATGAGTGTAGGTGCATTATCGTTTCAAAAAAATGCTCCAGATCTGCAAAAACCGTAGAAACCAAAAATCTATTCATTGCAGAGTTACAACATTTGAAACATCGGGTCCCCCTCCTTGATGTTTCTTAGCGTATCTGCTGACTACAAGCTTGAATTCAAAAACTGACAAAAATGTCTGGAGCCCTTTTCTACCTCCATGGTGTGGAGATTAAAATTACCATGGTAACAAATCATATTGTATTGCCTGAAATCAATGCTCACTGAAATGGCAAACCTACTACAGTGGCGGCTCGAGGTTAATTCAATAGGGAGGTCAAAATGATATGATTTGTGAGGTCAGACAACGCAAACATTCGGAGACGAAAAAAACGTCAAGAGCCCCCAACCTCTAACATTCAACGCGATATCTTATGTTAAATATGAAAAAACATGATTAAAGAAAATCGTCCTGAGCGAAAAAAAGTGAACAGCACCAGTATAAAGTCTCGGCAATATTTAAAAACTCTCCTAGTCATGAAATGTAGTCTAGAATCATTCCTCGAGTCATTTCTCATTATAGAAAGTTCTAACAGTCATGAAATTGACCCAAAATCGTGGCGTTTCTCAAATTAATGTCAAACCATCTTCATCTTTTAAATTCAAAATTTCACACATAACACAACGATTCGACGGATCCGACATTTTAAAAACAAAATTCGCGACCGATTACCGATGTCATGTAAACAGAATAAAGTCAATAGAGATCTATCAGCATCAGCTGACTTAACATTTCTCGACAACCCCTCAAAATGTGCTCAAAATGTGTGACGAAGAAGGAAGAGGTCGAAAATTAACCCCGTGCCGATGTGAGGGTTGTCAATGCCTAACATGACATATTTTTCCTCACTCTTATGCACTGATGATGAGCCAGTCACTTTTCTCTCTCTTTCTGTGCCTCCAGCCGCTTATGCGTAATTGCATTGAAACTGCAAGCGATTTTTCGTCAATGCTGAATTTTGAACCAAATAATCTGTGCGACGCTTGAGATGTGTTGGTGGGGAGTTTTTCTTGGATATCATAACGTGCGCGCATTAATAGGATGTATTGATGGATTTTTTTTTTTTGAAAAAGTTCATCAAACTAGATCAATATGAAATCTTGTTGATTATTTGGGAGGTCAATGACCATTTGACCCTACTATAAAGTCGCCGTTGACCTACTTACAATTTTTTTTTTTCGCATGACTCCATGGATCACCCTGTATATCATGATTCTTTGATTTCACGAAAGATCCATTGCATCTCAATCCGGACGAAACTAGCTTCAAAAATCCGCAAACCGCATCAAAATATCTCTTTTCTCGGTAAAGATATTGAACTTTGAATTTCACCAAAAAATGTATCCAGCAGTTTACTCATAAACTAAGAGAACTAAATATACATACATACAGTAGAACATGGAAAACATATAAAAAATGAACTTGAAGCAACGAAAAGTTATTCTAGATAGAATCTCTGAATTTCATGACTATACAAGACAAAACAGACTTAAAACAAATTTTTGATATCACAGAAGAGAAAAATCACTGCTTAATTTTGTGAGACTCTCCATTCTTCACAAAATTTGAGGTATCATCGTTTGTAGACGCAGATTCCAAACGAAAATGACTCTTAGAGTTCGATGGAGATCTCATAGGATTGGCGGATTTCCCAATTTGAAACGTTGTACTTTTTATCGAACCGGTAGCTTTATTGTCGCAGGATCCTAACAACCAGTAGGCATATTTAGTAAAATACACATTTTTCCTCGCATTTTCCAAAAACACCCGACAAAGTTTCATGTCAGTGTATTTTCACCATTCTTGGCAAGAAACACTCCTTCCTGAGAAATATGCTTTTGAAATAAAAAAAAAACCGCAACACCCCTCTTTTTCACCAAAGATTTATCGTAACTCAAAACCGTAAAATTCTAGCTAATTCAAAGGCATTCAGATTCAGAGAAATTCATCTCAAAAATATTTAAACTAAATAATTTTGAAAAATAAAATAAACTACTTACCCCAGATTTCTATGATTATTCCAGTTGGATTTCAAATTTGTCTCAGGTTCACTATCAGAACTACTATCGATATCGGATCCACTAATATTTGGAATATAAAAAACTTTCCACGAATACATATCTCAAAACAATGGGGAATACATTTCTAATCTAACCTCACTTTCATATTTTTCCTACATTTTTCCAGTGATCTTGGTCCGAGTCGTAGCCAAAACCATCACTGATAATACTACTTTCCATTGATACATTTTTATTGAAAACTCCACTCGAAAACGTTTTTGCACCTACTCAGAATAACACCGTTACCTAACTGAAAAATATGTACAGGGTGTTCACGTATATTTTGGCCAATAGCTATCTTCGTTGATACTTTCCCTAGAGAGTGGTTTGAATCAGAAAAGTTGTGGTAATTTTTCTTAATTATTATCAGAATTTATCAAAAAAAACAATTGAGCATCAGAAAACCAAAAAAATCAGTCTTCCTCATTTTTTTCCAAATAGGACACCCTGTATTTTATCCCATAGTTCGATAGGGATTTTTTTCGTGATTTCAAATATTCAAGGGCTGGGGATGTTATTTCTGACGGTAATAAAGACATCGTTTTTCTGTACAAAAAATAATGATAATAAATTGGACAAAAGTTGTTGATCAGTGAAGACCAGCCAACTATTCCATGTATAGAGAAACGTTGATATCCTTATGACCTTTAAACATAACACGAACAACCCTCATATTAGAATCAGAATTCTCTATCGAACCAGGGGATGGAATTTAAAAAAAAAATGAAGAAGTATGTTTTTTTTTCACTTCTGATGCTCAATTGTTTTTTCTGATAACAAATTCTGATAATTCAGAAAAAATACTACAACTTTGCTGATTTGATCCTCTTTCTAGGGTTATTATTAAAGGAGATGGCTGTTGGCCAAAAAATACGTGAATACCCTGTACTACCATAGAATAACACGGTGGTATGTTGTGCAGGTTGGGCAACTAAGAATGCGAGGTACTGTATCTGGGAGACTTTCTATCGTAGAAACTTGCGGCAAAAAAGTCTATGACTAGAACGACCAAGAGAAATACCTGGAAAATATTTTCAAGTTTCTGAAATGGTCGCTAAAGCCCCCTAGCGACCATTTCAGAAGCTTGTATAAAAATAGGATTTTTATAGAATTTTGCCCAATGGAAATATATCGATGATGTTATTTTTATATCAACTGATTTTTCACCTACACTTTTTGTCCCAATAGTTTTTCCTATTAATCAAAATGAAGGGTGGAGAAAGTATAATTATTATGTTTTTAAATAAATGGAGATTTCTCCCGTTTCGCTCGACAAATTTTAACGAGCTTGGACTCATATTGTCATCGCAAGAGCATAGTCTGCACTTCAAAATGCTAAGTTTTGCATTTGTCACCTTCGCCGTGGCCCCTAGATGGCGTTACCTGGAATTGTAGCATGTTTTTGAGTTTTTTTCATAAAAAGTAGGTCAGATTTGGAATATTTGCGGCAAAAAAATTGATGACTAGAACGGCCAAGAGAAATACCTGGAAAATATTTTCAAGTTTCTGAAATGGTCGCTAGGGGGCGTAACATTCAACACCAAGTGGAAAAATAGGAATTTCATAGAATTTTGCCCAATGAAAATATATCGATGATATTATTTCCAAATTAACCGACTTTTTACCTTCACTTTTTGTCTAAAACGTTTTTTTTTAATCTACATATCAAAATAAAGGGATAGGGGTAGTACGGGAAGTTCAATTATTTTTTTAAACGAACGGAGATTTCTCCCGTTTCTCTTGACCGATTCTGACGAACTTGGGCTCATATGAAAGAGCATAATCTGCAATACAAAATGCTTATTTCGTTTTGAATGTGTTACCTTCGCCGTCGCCGCTAGTTGGCGTTAATTAAAATGGAAGCATATTTTTGTGTTTTTTCCAAAAAAATCAAATGTAATGGTGTATTCATCTCTGTATATTTTGAAGGAAAATACATTTTGCAATGATACAAATCATGATTTTCTTTGTTTTTTTTTACATTTTTTAATAAAAAAATGTATCCTTTTTTGAAATATATAAAAATGAATTTATCATTACATTTGATTTTTTTTAAAAAAACTCAAAACATGCCACTATCTCAGTTACCTCCACCTAGCGGCGACGGCGGAGGTAACAAATGCAAAATCAAATCAGCATTTTGTAGTGCAGATTATTCTTTTTCATATGAGCACAAGCTCGCTGAAATCGGTCGAGCGAAACAAAAAAAATCTCCTTTTATTTAAAAACAATAATTATACTTCCTCCATCCTTCATTTTTATAGATAGGAGAAAATGTTTTGGACAAAAAGTGTAGGTGAAAATCAGTAAATATAAAAATAATATCATTGATATATTTTCATTGGGCAAAATTGTATGAAAATCCTATTTTTCTACTTGGTGTTGGTTGTTACGCCCCCTAGCGACCACTTCAAAAACTTGAAAATATATTCCAGGTATTTCTCTTGGCCGTCTCAGTCATACATTTTTTTGCCGCAAATATTCCAAATCTAACCTACTTTTTATGGAAAAAACTCAAAAACATGCTACAATTCCAGGTAACGCCATCTAGCGGCCACGGCAAAGGCAAATGCAAAACTTAGCATTTTGTAGTGCAGATTATGCTCTTGCGATGACAATATGAGCCCAAGCTCGTTAAAATTGGTCGAGCGAAAGAGAAGAAATCTCCATTTATTTAAAAAAAATAATTATGTGACGAAACATTGTTCAGTACATGGTGAAGGCGCCGAATCGATTGGCTTCGGGTACATTCTAGCGAGGCTAGATGGCGTCGAATATTCTTCGCTTTTCTACAAATCTCTGGAATGTTCTTTCAATCCTGGCGAAGGTATATAATGAGATCCGTCATTTTAGCGGGTTAGCTTATTTAAAAAAAATAATTATACTGTAGTATAACATACCCGGGTTCGTTCAACAAAGTTGAATGAGGTAAGTTTATTGACGTTTATGACGAATACCCACGTTGGACCTACGTTGTGATGACTCCACCTTTCAAAAATTTACTTACCTCGAATGCGCCCGACAAGTACAAAATTAGGGAAATTTGAGGATATTGGGATGTTAATTAAAACGCAACATCCGTAATACACCTACTTCATTACAAATGTGAATGAAAAAGTGAAAAATAGTGCCGTACTCAGCCTGGAATTCCTGAGAGAAAAGAGCACGGCAGAGAAACCCTCAGTCTTGATTTCGAAAAACCGAAAAAATGCTGCACCAACCTTTGTTTTCATTGCAATCAATAAATTACTGTTTTTCCGCGTCTAAATTGCAGTTCTACATTTCAAAAACACAATACCTACAAGCAAAACTGAAGAGTTGTTTGTTACTGATCCTTTATAGACTTCTGAGGTCCCTGGGTTGCGTAAAACCACTCAGCCACTGTGTGGGTCTTGGGAAAAATATCTCTTACTTTTGTTTACTTGTTTGTTGGGGTATTCATCCATCACGGTGTATAGGAAAATGTTAGTAGATTTATCAAGGCTCACACATACCCTCAATCATACTATAACTACAATCCCAGTACGGAAACTTAAGTAATTATTGAGTTTTCCTACTTGGCGTCCATTTTGACCCGTAGTCGTGAACAGCATTAAACGGTTTTTTTTTAACACTCACATGTTATTCAAAACAAGACAAATTATACATCACAGATTAAATGAAATATAAGTACAATTTCCACGACATATTATAGTATTGATATAGAGTTTTACTGACCTGTAATAACACGTTGTAACACAATTTTTAATTCCGTATCAACTTTTTCACAGCCCTTTCTCAACGCCCCTATCACCCATCACCTCTGGCTGACCGGTACAATCGTAAACCGATGCGCGCGTATCACGTGACAGGAAATTGATAAAAGGATGCGCGCGTATAATAAAGTATGTTCGCAAAGTATTTGCATACCAGTGTAATATGGGTCGTTCATAAGGTATATGGGTTAACGACTATATTTGATTGATTTTAACTGACAGTGTGATTGATGATAATCACAGAGGACGGAATTCCTCAATACTTTCTCTATCCTTTATTTTGATAGATAGGAAAAAACGTGTTGGACAAAAAGTGTAGATGGAAATCAGTAAATATAAAAATAATATCATCGATATATTTTCATTGGACAAAATTTTATAAAAATCCCATTTTTCTACTTGGTGTTGGTTGTTACGCCCCCTAGCGATCATTTCAGAAACTTGAAATTATTTTCCAGGTAATTCTCTTGGCCGTTTTGGTCATAAATTTTTTTGCCGCAAATATTCCAAATACAACCTACTTTTTATGGAAAAAACTCAAAAACATGCTACAATTCCAGGTTACGCCATCTAGCGGCCACGGCGAAGGTGGCAAATGCAAAACTAAGCATTTTGTAGTGCAGATTATACTCTTGGCGATGACAATATGAGCCCAAGCTTGTTAAAATTGGTCGAGCGAAAGGAGAAAAATCTCCATTTATTAAAAAAAAAAGTTATGTGACTAAACATTGTTCAGTACATGGTGAAGGCGCTCAATCTATTGTATTCGGGTACATTCTAGCGAGGCTAGATGGCGTCGTATATTCTTCGCTTTTCTACAAATCTCTGGAATGTTCTCTCAATCCTGGCGATGGTATATAATGAGATCCGTCATTTGAGCGGGTTAGTTCAGTTCAGTTAGTTATCGGTTAGTCGCGAAATATAAATCGTTAGAACATAAATACGCTGCGATTGCAATTAAAATTGTTTGTAAATAGTAAGTGCTGTACATAGTGACTTAAAATTAATAAATTGAAACTGGACAGTGTTTTCTATAGCGAAACTTGCTACATTGGTGTCAGAAGTGGAATTTATTGTGTGCTATGGAAACGGACATAAATATTTGCTGCAATGGCTACGAAACAAGTGTTTTTAACAGGATTGAAGGTTACCGAGTTGAAGAGGGAGCTGGAGGAGCGTGATTTGGATTTACGTGGGAAGAAAGCTGATCTACAACAACGGCTTCGTGAGGCTTCAATGGAAGATTGCATGGATCCTGAAGCGTTCCAATTTGAAATTCCTGATCCGAACGCTGTGGAGAAATTTTCAAAAACTTGAAAGATGAGCCGAAGGATCCACTTCAAGAAAATTCGAGGAAAATGGAAGAGAAGCTCGAAGAATCTTCTAGAGCTATGGAAGAGAACTCGAGGAAATTGGAGAAGTAGAATCTTCCAGAGCTTTGGAAGAAAAGTTCAAAGAATCCTATAGAGCTATGGAAGAGAGATTGGAAGAGAAGCTCAAAGAAACTTATAGAGCTATGAAGGATCAGGTTGCAGAAGAAATCGGGAAACAGCTAGAAGATACAGTGAAGACTCTGGAAGAAGAAATAGAGCAAATGAAAAGGCAAGTAACAGTGATCATGAAGCAACCAGACGTCCCATTCAAGAGGCAGTTCGAGGCAGCAGCAAGGGCAAAAGGATGGACTGGACCAGAAAAAGCCCTGGCATTAACTCTGGCACTTCGTGGGGAGGCTACAGAAATCCTGCAGACGCTCAACACCTAGGAGCAGGAGGACTACGATGTACCAGTCAAGCATCTGGAACTGCGATATGGGCAAACTCACTTGGAGCACGTCTACCACTCTCAGTTGAAAAATCGCATTCAGAAGACCAACGAGACCATGCAGGAGTTTGAAGCGGATGTTGCTCGCCTTGCACGACTGGCTTCTCCAACCACGCCAGAGAACGTTATGGAGAAGCTTGCAGTTCAGGCCTTCTTGGATGGACTGCGAGACCAGGAGATAAGGATGTCCTTGTTTCTCATCGTCCTGACAATCTGGTGGATGATCTGGTAAAAGTGTTGGAACTCGAAGCGGCGAAGCAGTGCTGCAAGCTTCCTGTGCGAAGGATGGAGGAACAGGATGTTCCGGAGGAGGACAGCTTCGACGCAAATGTGAGGGAAGTCCTCAAGGAAATGGAGGTATCCAAGTGAAAGCAGCTGCGATGCTGGAATTGTGGAGAGCTTGGGCATATGCGTAGCCACTGTAGGAAAGAGATACGGGCATCTGCGTTGGCATCGGAAAACAAGGATCATCGAGCGAGATCAAGCCTCAAGAGCTTTGATGGCTTGTCCAGAAGACCAGAGCTCTATCACAAAGCCGAGGAAAAGGAAGCAAGCGTTCGCAGGACAGCTGTAGTGGATGATTCCTGGCAATCCAAGGTGCTTCGCGACGACCAGGGGAAAGATCTAGATCTTAAGCTCATCATTGGATGGAAGCTAGCAGGCCAACGACTAACTTGGCAAGAAGTCTCACGATTTTCAACTACAGTGAAATCCTACTGGGCTCAATGGGACTCACTGGTAATTAGCGACGGCATCCTGATGAGACTGGTGAAAAATCTGGATGGCACGAATCGGAGTCAGATAGTGGTTCCTCAAAGCCGACAGACAGAAGTGATGAGGGAAGTCCACGATGGCGTCACGGGTGGGCATCTAGGAGTGACGGGAACGCTGGGAAAACTTCAAGAGCGGTTCCACTGGATCAACTGTCAGGCCGATGTGAAGTAATGGTGCAGAAAATGTGCCGTATGTGCGGCAAGTGATGGACCACAGAAACCCAAAAGGTCCCATGCGCCAGTACAATGTGGCAAGCCCGTTCGAGAGGATCGCCATAGATGTTGCTGGACAATTTCCTGAGTTGAACGGAGAAAATCAATACATCCTGGTCGCGATGGATTACTTCAGTAAGTGGACCGAAGCGTATGCCTTACCAAACCAAGAAGCGACAACGGTAGCTGATTTACTGGTCAAGGAATGGATATACCGTTTTGATGTCCCATTGGAGCTGCATTCGGACCAGGGCAGAAACTTTGAATCGGCATTGTTCCAGAATGTTTGTGATGTCTTGAAGATCAAAAAGACAAAAACAACTGCGCTGCACCCACAATCGGATGGCATGGTGGAGCGAATGAACAGGACCATCAACCGTCACTTGGCCAAGGTTGTCTCTGACCATTAAACAGACTGGGACGAACACCCCCACCTATTCCTCTTGGCATACCGATCTGCAGTTCACGAATCAACAGGCGAAACCCCAGCAAGGATCATCATGGGTCGTAAACTCCGACTGCCCTGCGACCTGAAGTTTGGCTGTCCACCTGGTGAAGATGTCGATGAAGAAGACTACGCAAGTTTTTCGCAGAAAGATGGACGACATACATCAACGGGTCCGTTTGAACATCCAGAGTGCCAGCGACCGAGTGAAGAATACCTATGACGTGAACGCCGAGGAAGGCGGGTTCCAGGTTGGGGATTAAGTTTGGCTGCACAAACCACAGAGGCGACGTTGATTCTCCCCAAAACTGCAAAGTTCTTGAGAGGGACCGTATGAGATTTAGGAGCTAATCAATGACGTCGTCTACAAGATTCGAAAGCCACCACGAGGAAAACCATGGGTTATTCTCTTCAACCGTTTAGCTCGGTATGCTGGGAACCATGACGATCAGGACGCCGAAGTGAGGCAGATCAGGTCACCCGAGGGTGACATGTCTCAGGATAGGCAGCTGGATTTGTTCGAAGCACCGGCCGAATACTCGTTGGCTCACTGAAGACCTCAGTATAAGGATTGAACTTGCTGCAGCTTTTAAACGAAAATTCGGAAGACTGGACCATCTGCGACGACAAAAGCCAGAGGTGGAGAAGCTGCTCCAAATCACGGATGGGACACGATACCTATTCTACCTTGTGACGAAGAAGCTTCCGCAACATCCGACCACCTGCAGTGATGTCTGGAAAGCCCTCAGTCATCTCCGAGACTTGATGCAGTCACGGGCCCTGACTCATTTGGCAATTCCGAAGATGACCAATGACCAAGTGGACTGGCGAGTGGTGAGAAGCATGCTGGAAGTGATCTTCAAGGAAAGTGCCGTTGACAACCTGGTGTGCTGCTATCTCTTCCGGAGGATGAACCAGAGGACACTGGACTGTTATTTCCACCAAACATCACACTGCTGGTTTGGGGACAGATGCCGATACCGACATGAGGGCAATTCGGGACGAATTGCCTTGAGAGGGGGGCAAAGTGACGAAACATTGTTCAGTACATGGTGAAGGCACCGAATCGATTGGCTTCTGGTACATTCTAGCGAGGCTAGATGGCGTCGAATATTCTTCGCTTTTCCACAAATCTCTGGAGTGTTCTTTCAATCCTGGCGAGGGTATCCCAACTAACACAGATTGTGCCTTAATAAACTAAAATGCTATATAACTGATATATTAGGGTCCATCAATATACAATTTTATCATTTAGTGACGTTAGTTGAGACAAAATACTCTCAGAGACAAAAAAGTGTTATAATCATGTAATATAGCTCTCTACAAAACCATTTGATAAATCTTTTATAAAACGGAAGAAATTGAATTCTTATAGCATACTATAGTACCAATGTTATAAGAGTAATTACTCTCTTAGTCTAATTTGTTGTATTATTGGTTCATTATTGTTTTAAAAAGAACTTATATGATGGTTACAAAATATTTTTATTAGAGATTTATTATATTATCATATAGCTATCTCTTATAAAACAGTTAACTCGCAAAAGTATTTGAGACTGAATTGGCTTAAGAGAATATCTTATAAAAATGTTTTATACAAAATAGCAACACTGTCTTATAGTTTATCCCAACTAACACAGATTGTGCCTTATCAAACTAAAATGCTATATATAACTGATTTATTAGGGTACTTCAATAACAATTGTATCATTTAGTGGCGGTAGTTGGCACAAAATATTCTCAGAGACAAAAAAGTGTTATAATCATGTTATATAGCTCTCTAGAAGACCATTTAATAAGCCTTTTACAAAACAAAAGAAATTGAATTCTTATAGCATATTATAGCACCAATTTCATAAGAGGAATTACTCTCAAGTCTAATTTGTTGTATAATTGGTTTATTAAGGTTTTATAGAGAACTTTATGAGATCGTTACAAAATATTTTTAATAGAGATTTATTATTTTATCGTTAAGTCGCAAACGTATTCAAATCTGAATTGGCTTACGAGAATATCTTATAGAAATGTTTTATAGAATTATTGATTTCGAACGTACAAGACAGCACTATAAAACAAATAAAATAAAAATGGGCACGAAATAGCAACATTGTCTTAAAACATGTCTTGCCCAAAGATCCCCACCCCGTTTGCGATCATACAGTGAAATTCGCGTCTTCTTTTTCATTTATTAAGTATATTTTTGGGTATTTTGGAAACATGTATTCGCTGGTGACTTTCAAATAATGTCTAGACCACGTACCTATATAAAATTTCAAGTCATTTGAAAATGTATGCAAATTGTCCAATTCCTATAATATAACAAATTTGTCGCAACAAGCACAGTTATAAGAGTTCGCCATATTTAGTTTTTGTTTGTAATTAAGATCTTGAGGTTATCAGGATAAAAAGTCTTGAATTGCCTCAAAATGCAGGCGCATGAAAATTTAGTTCATAATGTATTAACAGTAAAATCAAATTCGCAAGTCAAATCAACATATCATCATGCTTGAATTTTCAATATTTTGCAATATGCTACTTGTCTAATAGTAGGATAGACTCCATTCATGTTTCGTCATTCACAGTTGATATTCTTTTACAACAATTCTGATTTATTCTGCTCTGAATATACACAAAATTGCAGTGTAAATACTGCGAATATATCAACAACAAAATATATTTGTAACTGTTTTATAAATGTCTAACTTGGAACAACTTCACTCTTATAAGAGCTCTATAGCAGTAGTAAAGTAGCTTTATAGTTGTTACCTAGAACCCCTATAAACATTCTAATACGATTAGCCGCGTAATATAAATCGTTAAAACATGAATACGCTGCGATTGCAGTATAAATTGTTTGTAAATAGTGAGTGCTGTACATAGTGACTTAAAATAAATAAATTAAAACTAAACATTGTTTTCTATAGCGAAACATGGTAAAATAATATTATACTTTCTCAAACCCTTCATTTTGATAGATAGAAAAAAACGTTAGGGACAAAAAGTGTAGGTAACACATCAGTTAATATAAAAATAATATCATCGATATATTTTTATTGGGCAAAATTCTATAAAAATCCTATTTTTATACTTGGTGTTGGTTGTTATGGCCCCTAGCGACCATTTCATGAAAATATTTTCCAGGTATTTCTCCAGGCCGCTTTGATCATAATTTTTTTTGCCGCAAATATTCCTAATCTAACCTACTTGTTTTGGAAAATACTCAAAACGTGCTACCAATCCAGTTAACGCCATCTAGCGGCGAAGGTAACAAAAGTGCAAAACCAAATTAGCATTTTGTAGTGCAGATCATGCTCTTTTATATGAGCCCAAGCTCGTTAAAATCGGTCGAGCGGAACGGGAAAAATCTCCGTTTATTTAAAAAAATAATTATACTTCCTCCACCCTTTATTTTGATAGATAGAAAAAAACGTTTTTGACAAAAAGTGTAGGTAAAAAGTCAGTTAATATATAAATAATATCATCTATATATTTTCATTGGGCATTCTATATTCTATACAATTCTATAAAAATTGTATTTTTCTACTACCCTTAGCGACCATTTCAGAAACTTGAAAATATTTCCCAGGTATTTCTCTTGGCCGTTTTAGTCATATTTTTTTTGTCGCACGGGGAGTTCCTGGATAAATTGTATGTTGAAAAGGTCATATAAACTTGGGTCTAAAAGAAAAAATAAAAAAAAATGAATAAAATAAAATTAGATAAAATAAAATAAAAATGAAAAATAGAAAAAAGTTTGTTCCTATACCATAATATCCTGTGGCAAAATTCAGTTTAATATCTCAAACCCTTTTTGGAAAATGTATTAAAAACTTAAAATAAAATAAATCTTTAACACCCTGTATCTTAAAAACCAAGCATTTTAAGACTCAAGTTTATAGGAGCTTTTCGACTTGAAACTTATCCAGGAACTTCCCCTTAAAATTATGACACACCATTAAGTAACACCCTGTACAGTGTCCGCTATAAAGTTCGGTACATATGGGTTTTTTTTTTTATTATTAAAATTTTGGAAACATTTTTCTCTGGGATATTTTGTGCATGTCCTATAACCAAAAAATCAATTTTGATACATGTCATGAGCTCTTCGGTTTAGCGAGAATTTTAAAAAAAGTTCAATTTGTTGTTAGAAAATTGGTTAATTCGACGAGATATCGAAACATTTTATTAAAAAAAGTTGTTTAGAATCTACCAAGGACTCCACATGCCGATTTTGGAGCAAATAAAAGGAGAATAAGGCAAATCTTGGAACATTTATCTATCATGGTAACCCAGACACTAACTACTTTTTCTTTCCGATACAGCATTTTGAAAAAGAGTGATAGTGATCGAGAAAACCATCAATGCATTATTGTCAATATGATTATGCTTGAATTGGCCTTTTTATTTATTGTATCTAGCGTTCAGTAACATAATCATTGCATATTATATTCTTCCAGCTCATGAAGCAGAACTACAGAGGAGAGATGACAATATACCATTGAAATTCAATATCGTATCCTTGATCGCAGCCAACGAGAGGACTGACAAATGATCATTCATCCGAATGTGATGCGAAAAACATTGCTACAAGGAGAATGGAAAAAAGTTCCTCCATATCTTTTTTCCCAATGTATCAAATCATTTTATAGGTATACATAATAATATATAGCGGTTTCTCAAAACACTTTTTCACCTTAGGTACCAATTATTTCAATAATGATAATATGGGCATTTGGTAAAACTTTCGCAGGATGTAGACGACTCTATTTAACTTCTAGAACTTTTTTTCATATTTTGCAATTAGACTATTAGACCTATAAGACCCTCTAATCAGAGTTTGACGATGAAAACGCTATTTTCTTCTGACCATTTTCCCACTGTCATCATGATATTTTCGTGATTTCTTTCAATTTGGTTCTGCATAATTGGTATAAAGTGTGGAACAGCCAAATGAAATAAATTCGATAACTAATGAACAGGGACGTTTTCGTAAAAACGCTTGGACACGTCGATTGATATTTTTGATTGTAGATTTTTTCCAGCAAAAACATTTTGTACAGGGTGTGTAAGGTAGCAGTGGCTGATACCAACTTGGTTATTTTGAATACAACATCCTATACCTATACTATTCAATTTTTGGATTCTTCAGAGAATCTTAGACATATTTCATGCAATAATGTCTTATACCTATCTTCGACTTTTTCGAAAATATTCAGTGTTTTTTCAAATCCATTGAGAAAATAAGAAAAAGAGATACGCTGGAACACAGTCAATCCCTATCCTTATCTCTCATTTAGGTTTTTCTTCTGATATGGAGTTATACAAAAATAGGCCCGTTGCATGTATTTGTTTGATTGCATCAAAATGATCAATCAGACTTGAAAAGTATCCCTGCATTCTTTTTGCATACGAAAAATATTAACGTCACAATAAATAAGGTTCCTTCATCAGCGGATTATTGACGTTTGGCATGTCGTCCAGGGCAGGATTTTTCCTTGTTCAGTTTTTGTTCATTATGATTGTCTTGGAAACTGATTATTATTATTGGTATGTGTTTTGTGGTTTGTGTTTGATTTTGAGTCGAGTTTTATAATGGTTTATCATTATTGTATCGTGTCATATTATGAAAATACATCAACTTTCACTTCTAGAAAAACATTTATCAACCTATCATAGGAAGATGAACAAAAAGAAAGCTGGTTATTAGCCATAGAACGCCTGCCTTGTTTTTAGAAAAATGTGTATCAATCAATGATTTTTAATGTGACCTAGTGAGGTTATGTTTACATAGTTTTCTTATTTCCCAAAGGATTTTATTCCAATTGGGTATGTAGGTTCTATTCGGGATTTGATCGAAAAATGTTAAAAAATTATATAGCGGAGTTATGTTTCCATAGTTTTGTTATTTTTCAAAGGATTTTGTTCAAATTAGGAATGAAGGTTCTATCTGGGATCTGATCAAGGAATTGAAAAAAAAATACATAGTGTTATGTTTGCATAGTTTTGATATTTTCCAAAAGATTTGTTGTTCAAATTAGGCATGAGGGTTCCATTTGTGATCTGACTAAGGAATTAAGGAAACATACAAAGTGATGTTCTGTTTCCATATTTTTGCTATTTTCCAACGGATTTTTTTCAAAATAGGTATGTAGGTTAGATTTGGAATATTTGAACAAAAAACTTGAAAAAAAAATAACATAGTGAGGTTATGTTTCCATAGTTTTGTTATTTTCCAAAAGATTTAATTCAATTTGTGTATGTAGGTTCTATTTGAAATTTGATCAACAAATTTGGAAGAAAAATCAATAGTGAGGGACACTTCCGCCACGTGTACAATGCTGCATAGTATGATTTTTACTTTTTTATATTTGGATTATTCAACTATTAATGTATAAATGAGCTACTACTGTGAATTTTGTATCATAACAAACTCTCTTGAGTCTGTTTTTTTCCAATGAAGATTTTTTCTTCTCTCTTTTCATAAAAAAAATAAACCTTATCTTTATTTTGAAGCGGTCGTCAAAATGGAAATGCAGAAATTTGATGTGCGAAGCGGAATTCACATATTATTGATGGTTATAAATAACGGACAAATTTTATCCATTTGACAAAATTGATATTAGGTGTAATATTCAAAGTTGATGAAAAAATTAATTTACATATTTTTTTTCATCAAAGGTATTATAAACTATGCCTCAATTCATTGTTTCCGAGATATCGGCGTTTCAAGTGATAACTGATAACAATGCGAAATTCGTAGGAAGTTGAATTCACCATAGGAACAAAAGCAGAATATGACGTGACGCCATAATATGTTTTTTTACTTTTGTTAAAATCCAGGTAGAACTTATAAACAACTTATAGAACAATAAATTTGATTAAAGAATGAAAAATGGAACACACATCATAGACTATCAAGTCTGTTTTTTTTTTAATGCCTGACATGTGCCAAAATTGGAGGTTAAAGGTTGGCAATCTTGTATAAATTACTCGCAATTTGAAATGGAAAAGGTAGACTGAGTAAGAATTTACCGAACACCGAACTTCACCTGGACTATGATATGTCAACATTTGATGAAATTTTGTCATGCCGTATGGTAAAAATTTATCTGCAAAGTTAAAAGCTGCGATTTACAATGCGTTTCGGGCGTTTGGAGACATATGTAAGAACCGGAATGACTGCATAGATAGATTATCAAGAACATTCAAGGTAATATTTATTGGAAAACGAGTAATATTGTACTACTTTTTGATGTTTTTTGTCATTGAATTCGCTTTCATTCATTACAGAGCCGTGAGCCCTTACTTAATCTCATTAGTCCGAAAAATATCTAGGCACCATAGAAATACATGATATGTTAATATCACAGATCATA
Organism: Orchestes rusci; assembly: GCA_958502075.1. Classification (NCBI taxonomy): domain Eukaryota; kingdom Metazoa; phylum Arthropoda; class Insecta; order Coleoptera; family Curculionidae; genus Orchestes; species Orchestes rusci. The sequence continues at coordinate 61,642,131 of OY293304.1, forward strand.
TTAAATTATTTTCTACATTCATCAAAAGACTATTATGAAAGTTCTTGAAGAAAAGAAAACAACCGCAGAGAAAAGTAGCGTGAAAAAGGGAAAAAAAGCATCTTAAAACCGAGTGCATGTCCTAACCAAAATACGATATCTATAATTTAAATACAGGGTCTGGTAAAGTTGACGACCCACGGAATTTCGCAAAATTTTTTTTTAGTAGAAAGCTCTATTCATATAGAACAGATTGAGAGAAAAAAATATGTGGATGAACCACTTTTGTAAGAAAAAAAACTATTAAAAGTTTAATGAAATAAAGCGATTACGGAACGCAGTAGTGGAGGATGCTCTAAAACCTGACCCATCACTGGCAGTGTTGTCAAGTTTCATTTTTATTGACTTTTATAGATATTGTATACACATTCTTGAAAATTGCGGAAAATAGAAAAAAACGCACAAAAAGCGTAGGTATATGATTTGATTAACAGGATAGCGTGCGGCTATTTGCGTCAATATATTGTAAAACCGCTCAGTGGGAGTCGAACCGTACACTTGCCACCACATAAACTGGTCCACATATTCTGGAAGAAAATTGGACTGCATGACACCCGGACGTCGCAAAAACTGATTCAGGCATGACCAATGCCCTTCAGATTGGTTGGTGCATACACCAGTGTTTGGGTCAACAAAATTTCTAAAGTGGTTCACTGTTTCGTGGATGTGAGGCGAAACACCTCCCAATTTCATGAGGCCACTATAACCACGCCAGCAATCGGTCCAAATTTCAGTGCCCGGTAAAACATGTTCCGATATGAGACGCTCCAATGTTGCTGCCGACCTATCTCGTAGAAATATCACGTATCCGCGTTCTGAGGTTGTGTCATTTAAGCCGAGAACCCATTTCTCCGGAATAATGCGTCCGACATTCACATTATACTTTCTCTTCGTCACAACGGACTCGTCGATTTGCACAACGTGGCCTTCAGCACCTACAAAAATTCAAATAGCCAATCTTATATTCGAGCTAACCCAAACTAACCAAGACTTGTCCAAACTAGCCAAAACTAACCCAAATCAACCAAGACTAATCCAAACTAAGCAAAACTAACCAAGACTAACCCAAACTATTCACAACTAACTCAAACCAACCCAAACTAACCAAAACTAACCCAAACTAACCAAAACCAACCCAAATCAACCAACCCAAACTATTCAAAACTAACCCAAACCAACCAAAACAAACCCAAACTAACCAAAAATAACCCAAACTAACCAAGACTAACCAAAACTAACCCAAACTATCCCAAACTAAGCAAAACTAATCCAAACTAACCAACCGGAACCAGCCCAAACTATCCCAAATTAACCAAAACTAACCTGAACTAATCCGAACTAACTTAAACTTACCCAAACCAACTCAAACTGACACAAACTAACCAGACTAACTCAAACTAACACAGACTGATCCAAACAAACCCAAATTAACTAAACTGACCCAAAAGTATAGGTATGGTAAACGGTAAACGCCAAATAACCTTGAATCTACGTCATCGATGCCACCAAGCGCGTTGTTAAGTGATTCGCTGGAGATCAAATGTGGATATCAGCAAACTACAGATAAACACGCATGGTGGCATCGATGACGTAGCGTCAAAGTTGTTTGGCGTTTACTATACTTGAAGTAGCCCCAAATTACACAAACTTCTTACCAAATAAAAACAAATCAATTCTTTGAATTAACTGCCACGAGCAAATGTCTCGAAAGTATTTGTAGTACTGAGTTGCCACTACTTTTCTACATCCCACAGACATTGCGGCACATCCACTGCGTATTTCGCATACCCATTGCCACAACAGGTATAAAACAGTGCGTATGGGTACCCTGCACATCTCAAAAAGGGTTCCTTTCAATAAAGTGACTCTCGTTTTGCAACGAGAACACCAAAAACATTGTCCAAGAACGGCAGCTTCTCGTTTTTGGATAGAACATTGCCTGCGGCAACACCTTTCAGGGCAACGCATCACAGTTGGTAGTAAATTGATATTTCGCAACCGATGTACAATATTTTCATCACTCAAATTGATTATTTCAATTAATTCAAATACATTTGACACCTCCATCATTTTTATATTGTAATATTGATATTGATATTGAAATATTTAAATCAGAGGAACAAGAACAAAGCGAACGGTCCAATAATTACTAATGACAGCATACCTACAAGAGCAATCACTAGTTTTCATCAAGTCGTGTCGTGTTCCGTAGTAGTCTTCAAATCCTAAGTAAGTTATTCGTGAATTTATATTTCTTTATCTGTTTGTATCCTTGAAAACTTAGTCTTTATCATATTTATAAAAAAAAACATATAATAATAACACATCAAAAAATATAAAATTTGTATTGTATTCATCCATCTGAATACGATCCAACCAAACCGAAACTTCGTAATATTCTTAGTCCGTCACCGACTTCTGAACCGAATTAACATCAAGCGAGGTCAAACTTTTGTATTCAGAAAGAGGAAGGAGTGATACTGGTAGGTACTGATGGTTCTTGTATGACGCTATGGTACAATGCTAACATAACTGAACTTGTTAATAGAAAAAGGATATTCCGTTTTTCGTTAGAAACAAATTTAAACAACACAAATCCAATTGGCAACGTCGTCAATAGTAGCTAGCTTTCATCGCCCATCGCAATCTTGTCATTGTCAATACAAAAAGACAATATAACAATGGCGGCAATGCGTTCGTGTTTGATATTTTTTATGGATCTATTTTTCTTGAAATATTCATTTATTTAATTAAAAGTACTAGTTGTCGGTACCCACGGAACTTTAATGAGTGTGTATGTGTGTGTTTTGGGTGGGATCATGGATAATTATTAGGGGATAATGGGATAATGGTGTATTTCTGTTTATAAAATGTCGGAAACAGTTTAACATTTCTTGAGTTTATTTTGTGATTTAAGGAAAAAAACCAAATGATCCGCCGATTTTTATGATCCTTTCAAGTCTATTTGATGTGAGCTTTATATGAAGTTGAGAAAAACTGTAAAATTCTGTGGGTCGTCAACTTTACCAGAGCCTAAATACCTACATATTTTATAAAAAATTCTCAAAAAGTAAAAACATTTTATAGAAATTCCCAAGGTAGTGAAAGTATTGTATATTGTATAACATGGAAGCCATATTTTTTTATGTCTTCATTGCCCAGTGAGTCGGGCATTTTCAAAAGAGTTACAAAACATCATTTAACCAAGGATAGAATGCTATAGATAAGTATTTAGAATTTTATAATGATTCAAGATGGATCATCTGGATCATTCTCTCACAATACACAGGCCCAAATGAAAAAAAAAACAAAGAATTATATTTTTGGACTTTTCTCTTGAATCTTGAAAATTAATGATATACAGTGAGACCCATTTAGAATGGAAACACCCCTGTGAAATTTCAGGTTGTTAACCGATTTCAACTTTTTTTTTTTTTGAAATGTCAAGCTTTGAAGGGTCTACAGGACAAATTTTGAAATGTTTATTTTAATTTTCAAGGTATATTGCACTAACAATGAACTACAAATTGAATAACGAGATGTTCAAAATAACATAACATTTAATGAAATTAACGGAATAACATTTGTATTACAATACAGAACTGGTGAATTTTTTTAATAAAAAATAATAAAATTTTGGTTTGATAGGTTCAATATTGTTTTCTTTGAGTAATCAGAAAAAAAAAAAAAAAAAAAATCGAACACACTATGATTAAATATACATATTTTTGCCAATAAATAGGTGATTTTACATTGACACTAAGAAGTGGCAACAAAGTTACTCCATCTCCATGGCAACTGTTGATGCAGGATGTTCTTTTGTGACCGTTGACTTGTAAAATGTACGAATTTTAATTTGTCGTAACTTTGTTAATGTAATGAATATATTTTTTCAAAATTTTGGTCACAGCTATTTGGAAGCACTCCAAATCCAATTGCGTATTCATTAATGTAATAAAAAAATCGCTCATAAATATTCGCAATTTTCTATCACGAAAAAGTACCGTAATATGCCCTAAAAATTGAAATAAACATTTCAAAATTTGTCCTGTAGTAGACCCTTCAAAACTTGACATTTAAAAAAAAATGGTTCAAATCGGTTAATAACTTGAAATTTCACAGGTGTGTTTCCATTCTAAATGGGTCACACTGTATTTGTGGCGCTTGCAAATTTTTCCCTATACAGGGCTTTTCACTTAAAACTCCGCACGTCAATATCTCGGAAACGAATAGGAATATTTGATTTCTGTGAAAAGTAGTCAATGTATGGGGTCAAGTAGTTATTTTTCACAGTTAAAAAAATTCGACGCCTACCAAGAGTATAGCGTCGCGACGCATCGAAAATATCGATCGATTTCAGGGACTTTGAAATTAGGCGCATGCAAAAGTACGAGTTATTTATAAACTTTTTTGTTATTCTACTCAGTTTTGAGATATACAGTGTGTCCAAGATAAGGATGTCTATCACGGGGATCTTGGAAAACGTGAGAGATACAAGGTTGGTTAACTGGAGGCAAAGTTGCGTATTTTGATGCTTAACAAAATGCCGTTTTAAAAGCCAAGAAATTCCGACCAAGTCCGAAATTATCCGAAAAAAAACGAAATTTTTCAAAATTGTTTTCATTTTTTTCTGACCACATTTGAAGAGATATTTTGAAATTAATGGAACTTAACTACTAGTGTTATTTCTATGGTTTAGGGTGTATTCGATAAACACAATAAAAAATAAATGACATGTTCATCATATTTATATGTAAATTAAATATACAATACCAATAGGTACCGGGTGATACCTACCGTATAAACTGACACTCCCCTTAACTTTTTATCGTACAGCAAAATAAAAAATACTGGCTTCAAGAGAAAATTTTTTGCAGTTCAAATACCAATCGTGATTTTCTGTTGTTTAAAGCTATACGGGAAAGCGACAAAGAGCAGCAGATTTTGTTTCAACAAATCCTTCAGACATTATCGAAAATAATTTTCTTATATTACTGTTTGGATTTATTGATTTTGTAGTGATTTTTCACCAAAAATGATTTTTTCACATGTGCTAAACATCGGAGAGTTGAAGCTAAAAGGTTAGTAGGATAACAATAAGAAAGTTTTTTTCGTGTCACGTCAAATTCAAAGCTCCCAATTTTATCGTAATTCGAAGATTTCATGGAGAAAAAATATTGGAAGGGATATCTCTCAAATTTTAGAAGGTTTTTGACACAAAACATCCCTAATAGAAACCAATTTCCAATGATACGGGTGTAACCCATATACTTATTTGGTGTAACCATGATACTAAAACAAACATGATATGATCAAGCGCAGGTTTCGCTGACGTCATAGCTTGTCCAAACCTCAAAATTCATAGGTCACCTAGGTAACTGGGTTGCCATGATACGAAAAAAAAACAAGATACAACTCACGCCATAATACAATAGCTCTCGCACATCCCCCTCAGTTGTCATCACGTGACCTACCTCAAACCTATACAATCAATGTCACATGGGGACGTCATGCGTGAGCCAGTTCAAATTTCAATCAGCAAATGGTTACGGTATTGATGTTTTACATCTAACCTCACTTTTGGCTCGCAGTGATGACATTCGCGGCTTGGTTCTAATTTCGTTCAGCAATGGATTATATCTTGTTTGTTTTAGTATCATGGGTTGAAACTTTGTCTGAGGCGACATGCCGCATAAGTTTCGCCGTAAATTTCTTGACGATTTGGCGACGGAATTCAAATAATTACTTCTGATTAGCATACAAAAAAAAGTCCAGTTATGGAAGATTTTTAGACAAGGGACGAAATAGAAGGCGTTGGTCTTTTATGTCGTCCTATATCTTATAACCTTCCACAACTAGGTATATGTATGTTGATAATAATCAGATAGGGTCAAAAATCCATTTTACAATAAAAACCGGTGAAGTTAATCAAAAATATAATATATTTGCTAAAAAAAAATGAAATAAATAATGTGATATTAAAAATGTGGAATGTACCAGATAACCAAATTTATGATTCTCCATCTGCTCAGGTTCTTTCACAGCAGTCTCTGAAGCTGACTCCTCCTCCTCAATATTCTCAGTCAAACTTCCCTGCTTTTTTGGAAGAAGCAAAAACCTCTCTTCAACACCTATAATTTTTATAGTAGGTATGAGGAATGCAAAAAAACTATTTTCATGAAAAAAATTAGAGATAATGTCTTCTCCTTTTTTAGATTTTTCAGAAAGAAAATATTGGTAATCATTATATTTTTTTTCATATTGAACATTGTAATACATCAAACAAATACAAATTCGTGGTTTTGAATTTTCAATACAGTTTGTTTTATAACCAAAGCAAAAACCCAAATCTATTTATTTCTGAGCATTACGATCATCACAAAACCAACTTGAATTCACCATTTTTCCGAAAAACATAATTGTCCAGATTTTGATTAAAAAAACAGAAAATTGAATGTGGTTAATTTGTTGGGTTTGAGGATCAGTGAAATTGAAGTCCAATTTGTTTCAAAATGGCCGACGTTTCGCAATATATAATTGCATCGTCAGGGCGCTGAAAGTATATATTTATTTTATTTCAATGGAATTCATATTGGGGTACATTTCACACGTTACAGATAATAAAAACAGAAACTATTTTTTTTTATATATATGTATATACAAATGGGTGAAGCTTAACTCTATCAAAACAGCCAAGAAAAAAAAAGAAAAGAAGAAACAGAAAGAAATCAGATTACAAACAAACTTATACAATACTCACATTTTAACACTCTGGACTCTGGACTCAAGTCGCAAGAATACATATTTACACGACACACAAACAGGAAAACTTTTAGGTACATGGGACAAAATGCGGAAATACAGACAACTTATCTCCATTAAAGGTAGTGCAGTATTGAAGCTTGATAATAGTTTTGCCAAAGATTTATTTGGTTTTGCTTATCGAGATTGCCTGTGTTTATTTTGGTAGTTTTTTTTTTCCCTTGGTATATCTGGTGAATTTGATAAGACGACATATTATTATTCAATTTAATTGATTGAGTATATTGAAATAGGCTGAATTGAGGTTTTCTATATCAGTCCTTTTGTTTACGGTGTTATGTCTTTTTATATGTATCATTTCTGAGACTATTCTTTTTTTGTAATTAGTCTGTTTGTCCAGAATCGACGTACTCTCAAAATCAAATGAGTGCCCCGTGTCTTTTTTGTGTTGTACTAAGGCTGTAGGATTGGTTTTTAATAAGTAGTTTTTTTCATCATTTTTATGTTCCCTAATTCTGTCTTTTAAATATCGAGAAGTTTGTCCTATGTAGCGTTTATCGCAAGTTTTGCATGGAATACTATGAATTACATGTGACTTCAAAAGATTTTCAGTGCTGGCTTTTAATTTTGAGAAGTAGTTCGTTCGTATGGTGTTACAACATTTTTGAGAAATTATGACTTTCTTGTTGTCCGTGGTAGTGTAGTTCTCAATTGATCATCTCAGTTTTTCTGTGAGTCCATGTATACAGGGTGTTTCAGAATAACATGCTAATAATAAAGGGGGTGATTCTTGGGCTCATTTAAAGAAAAAGAAATTCATATGAACGTATGTCCTAAACGCCTTAACTTTTTTCCCAAAAAATATGCAAACCAAAACCCGCATGGACGGCACTGGTCAGAATAATTAAATTGTTGGTGCATCAAAGAATGAGTATTAATGCCTAAAATACATGACTCAAATTTCATAAAGATATCTACAGTAATGACAAAGTTATTGTAAAAAAAGTATCTATTTTTTAAAACTTTGACACCGTGTATCTCAAAAGTTAAGGCGTTTAGGACATACGTTCATATGAATTTTTTTTCTTATAATGAGCCCAAGAATCACCCCCTTTATTATTAGCATGTTATTCTGAAACACCCTGTATAAGGTAGTCTGAAAAATATCCTCAAACCCAACAAATTAACCACACTCGTCTACAAATTTGCTGGATCGTTAAATAAACAAAAGAAAATTGAATTTTCGCTGTTTTGTACCAAAGTGTAAAAGGAAAGAATTTTATTTTTCATTATCATTTTTTCTCCGACATATGATTCGAAAAAATCGATTCCTCTGCAACTCGGAGCAAACGTCGAGAAAATCGCTTTTCTACTACCTCACAAGAAAATGTAATTTTCTACCCTTAACTTGGCGAGGAAAAATCAGCTGGAGAAAGGAAAAATGTCTGCCAAGAAAGTACTCACTACAAGTGAAGGTTCATGGTAGTAGAAAAAACTATATATACATTCCGCTGGAGTAAAGTGCTTTTTCTCTCTTGGATTTTTAATAATAAATTATCCGCGGCAGAAGAAGAGACACTCTCCTCTCATGGTTTGTGAATATTGTAAATAGCTATTTCTCCAAGTTGGTATACGGGAAAATCAATTTTTCCTAGTTGTAAGTCGGAAAAATCGATTTCTCCGAGTCACAACTAGGAAGAATCGCTTCGTCTCAGTTGAAATTCGGAAAAATCGACCTAGTTTTTCTCCAAAGCAAACTTTTTTCTGACTTACAACTCGGAGGAATCGATTTTGCGACTTACAACTCAGAGTTCTCGAGTTTTCTTACTCACAACTCGGAACAATCGATTTTTCCGAAATACAACTCGGAGGAAACGATTTTTTCGACGGAGTAATCGATTTTCTTGACTTATAAGTCGGAAAAATCTGCATATTGGACTGGGCTCTTCTACGCCTCCATAGTTTTGTACTACGCTTATGAAAAAAGATTGTCATGGATTTGAATAAATCGAGGTTTTAGCTGAAACTACTTACAGTTAGTAGTTTAATCTCGTATAGGCATTGCATTGGGTCAAGGCATCGGCGAACAGCTAACAGTAGATTGTCTTCTCGAAAATGCTTGGACAAACTCGATGTGACTGTTGTATTTTTCGTAACAGCTTGGCACGTCACACTTCTTTCTGAATGATTGTACATCACCAAACAAAACAAGCATCGTGGTCACTTTGCCAACCAACATCATGAAATCGCAATATAATACTCGCAAAATATCACACAGACATAAAATATGAATTTCTCACAATTGAAAATGTCCAATTTCGCCACCATTCCAAAGACCACTCTCTCAAAATTGACACATGTCGCCTATTTATCAGCAACTAATAGTGGAGTAAAATCGCAGTGAAATTACGACTTTGAGTGATTCCGAGGTGTAACCAAATGAAACCAATACCATCTTGTAGGGGACATCTAGGGACACAGTAAATGGACATTCACAACTTTTTTTAGTAGTACCGAACTTTGAAAACGGCCCTTGAACGCGTCGGAGCTCGAATTATAGAAACTACGTTTTTCTTGACATACACCGCTGTATTAATTCGAAAAATCATGTTACGATTCTGATTTTTTGTACACTTATAAACAGAATGTGAGCGTTTGTGATGGTGATTGAGAAATTTTGAAAATGTTTAAGGTTTTTGAAAAAATAAATCAGGCACATAGAATTATAAAAGTTGTGTATTCAAAACTTCACCCTGCGGTGAGCTATGAGAAATATTGGAAATTTCTATACATATGTATCGACTCAAATGTAGTCAGAACATTGAAAAAGTTTTTAGAAAAAAAATTAAGTCCATTGGTGCAACGGTTTTAGAAATATAGATTTTCATAGAAGAGGCTTGGTATGCGCGCCAATCGGGCGCTGATTTCGGTTGCTGGTGGTGATAGGGGCTAGCAGCGATGATAGTCTGGTAATCTGTAATATAAAATATAGGGAAAGTAATTGAAGTGTCTTATATTTCGCTGAAGCGGACTTATTGGAAGTCTTTGTCAACTTATACCTTAATTGATTAAGGCTTTGGATCGTCTCGTTCTTATTTCTGAATAGTGCCAGTGCAAATTTAGTGGCAATATCAACAGCTTCCGTTGTAGACACAGAGTCCAGCTTTGATAAAATTTTGAAACTTCCGATATTTTTGGAAAATATATCAAAAGCTGTTTTTTTGCCGATCTTGAACATTGCATTTGTGGTATCACACCCTGTTAACACATGTAATGCTGACAGACAATCACAAATTTCATGTTTGAGTTTTTGCACTATTTCAGATACCGAGATTATCCGCCTTTTGGTTCCTGTACCTAATTCCATAAAAAGAGATGTTTCCTCCAAATTATTTGCTCTAATAAGATCAGAATAGTAGTAAATGAGTAATATTAGTACATCTGTATCGACAGACTTCACCAGAACTCTACTTTGGTGAACTTTCTGATACTCATATAAAACGTGGAGTATAAGTCGCGTATCAGCTTCATCGTGATTCGATTGCAAATCTTTTAATTCGGTTACACCTTCCTTGTTGATAGAAACACATGACTCTGGGTTTTCAAAACCACCAGCGATGATCAATGTTTCTTGTGTTACTAATTGATCAGCTGAGTTTTCCACTAGATAATTACTCACAAACTTTAATAGAGATCGTTTATTTTCTGACAACTTCAAAAAATCCCGAAACTTTATCACTCTTCTATTTCCAGAAACTTCATACACATACGCATCTTTCAAATCACCTCTTCTGCATCTCTCCAAAGACTTGACTGATTCGTCATACTTATCAAAAACGACTGTTATTCTGAGTGCTTCGTACTTTCGACTCAGCGAAAGAATTTGTTTCAGAAGAATAAAAGCAAGTTCATTAAAAGTGGAGAACGCTTTTTCATTAAGTCCTTGAATGAGTACCATGCCATCTATTAGAACTGAATTCACAATTTGAGGAGAGGCAATTGTTCCATATGGTTCCAGTTTTGTTGCTAAATCTGCCTTAGCTGTTTTTCGCATTCTTTCATCTTCGTGAAATAAGCACAACGGAACTGGAGTTAATTCATACGACAAATAGTCGCTCAAGTTTAGGGACTGAAATTTAGCTGCTGCTACTATTCTTCTGAACATAACTTCCGTTCCGACATATTTCTTGGGAAACATAGTATTTTTTGTTTTAATTTCCGCGAACGTTCTAACCTTCTCTTTCTTCACAGGTTCCCAGAAACTTTTGCAACCAGTAATGAGCACGTTTTCAATGAAATGCTTGCTTTTGCTTTCTGCAGTGGCGTAAAAGTTTGAAAGACTATGCTGAATTTCATCTGAAGCTTTTCTTCCTGTGCATATATTTATCAGGAAAGGAGGACCAGATAAATCGAATGGATTGCACCACTCTGTCTCAATATGTGTCATAATTTTGAGTACATCACTTTCATTTCGATTTCTTGAAGTAACACCATCATGGCGTGTTCTGCTTGCATTGTTAAAGAAAATATCTATAAATAAGAACAAAAAAATTAACCAGTGGATGGGTCACCGTGAATACAATACCTTCAAAATGTTGCGCATATGATCCTACAATATGGCGAGTTACCATCCATCTTAAAAGGGCAGTAGGTTTTTGAGTAAAACCGACAACACCCGAGGAACTTTTGCAATCTCTGTTAATGGATTGTTCCAGCGCCATGTCTGAAGCTACGCAATTAAATTTTTTTTCTGACGTTTTTTTTACTACAAAGTTTCCCCGTTTAAGGAATTCATACATCTTGGGATTTTCCAACTCAAGTTCCAACATATCCTTGAGATATAATGGGCACCCATTTTGCATATAGATGTCTTCCTCCAGCTACTAAATATGGTAAGAGTTGTTGGGTACACCTCAAATGCAATTCAAAATTTGCGGACCGCTTAGCTCTTAGGATATCAACAGCTTTTAAAAAAGAAAGCCAATAATCGAACGTGAATGATGATTCCTTTCCAATATCTTCAAATTGTGAGACTTTCTTCTTTAATGGTTCAAGCTTTTTCAACATATCCCTCAATGAGTTTTCGTCGAACCGTTCGTTTTTTATTTCTTCTATGAAATAATCGGTGTTAGGTTCCTCTACTTGATCTTCCATCCAATTTTTGAAGGAGTCATAAAACAATCGAAACAGTGCATCGGCACAAAGCGTTAGAGCACGAATAGCTCTTGAGTATTGCTTACCCTCCAAAATCTGTTTACAAGAGTTTGTGGCATAAATATCTGTATCAGAAAGCATATAAGTTAAACCACCATCCTTATAAAGATAACCTATACTAGCAATGAAAGCCATGGTAAGATGCATTCCTCCTAACTGAAGGGTGACTTTCCCGCTAATAGCAGGAGGTTCATTCCATAATATTTCTCGTGCTTTTGAGTAAATGGCCAAGTCTGCTGTGATAATAATATGATTTTGATTTAAACATTCCGCTAATTGAACCAAACGAAGCATTGAAGTATAGATAGTATCAAATTCTGTGGGAGGATTATTGAGGAACGGTAGGTATGCTATGGTGGATACTTTCACAATTTGATTGCAGATAAGATTGTGGTATTCGCTCCATCCTAGAAAGGGTTTTTCCTTATCCAAATAACGAAACAATTTCCATGCAAAATTATTGAGGTCTTGGGAATATTCAGACGCTTTAGCAAACAAATTTAAGCTGTTGATCTTTTTAGGTTCTGGTCTCTTATTGGGCTTGAAATATTTTTCAATGTTTTGAAATGACATCTCCACATCTTCAGACTTCAATGAATATTCGCTTGATCTTGGGACTTCATCGGTTGGTTCCAGATAATCAGATTTTTCTTGAAAAACCACCAAAGCCATAGAATGTGTCGTATTCTTCCCGTCGATTGTGTCTTCGTTCAAGTCAAAATTGTCGATGCTTGCATGGATGTAATTTTGCTGCTCTTGTACTATCTCAAGCCCATATGGTTTGTAACAGTCATGGTCAGTGCTCAAACCTTGTTTTGCTAAAGCAGTGGTCATACTTCTAACATCGCTATAGGAACATGAAAACCCCATTTTATATAGAAGATCTATAACTTTCCTGCTTCTTACGGTATTGTATAAAAATAAGCCTAATCCTATTTGCAAATTATTCTTTGAGAATTCTTTAGAGTAAAAACTCATGATAACATTTGAAAGACCAAGTACCTCGACGCTAATTTCTGAATCATCAGAATCATAATCAGCCAACTCATCAGTTGCCCTTAATAGCCATTTTGAAAACAGCAATAATGCATCCGGCACCTGTTTTCCAAATTCGGTCTTAGATATTCCGTCAAGTGAAGGAAATGCTTTTCTCTGTGCTTTATATTTCGACATAGCAGCTCTCAATATATCGCAGGCTCTGTGAAGTATTTGTTCCTGTGAAAGAGGTGCGCCCTCAAAATATTCCTCTTCTGAACCACTAGATTTAGCGTCATCAGAATTAAAATATTCAGACTTATCCATATCAGATGCGCAAATAATATCGCATTTACCAGGTCGAGATATAAATTCGATCTCCTTCGGAAATTTCTCTAGCAACATTTGCTTCAGTCTGTGGGATTGCACTGAAGTTTCCTCGACAGTTTCAGCAATATTATTGTAAAGCTTACAGACTCCACTCAATGTAAGACTTCCATGTTTCTCAATGACATGTTCCTTAATGTAAGTTTCAGTTTTCAAGCGTGCTTCTCCCAAAACTTTGGCTGTCACAGTATTATCACGAATTTTGCTTTTTATGTTTCGCTGTGATATGTATTGGCTATAGCAAGTTTTATGATACTTACAGTCAAAGGCAAAAAGATCTAAATAGCTTGCAAGTAATGAGACCGTTTCAGTATCATTTCGGTTCTTCGCTGCTTTCAAGATATTATTTCTGGTGGAAGCGCCCGTTCCTATGAATTCAAATAATACGTATTTCAATATTAAAACCATGTAGAAATAATTTATATACCTGTTTGAATAGTGGTAAGTCCTTCTTTTTTCTTTTTTCCTGTTCTTTTGCAAAATAAACACATCTTACGTATGTCGAAAATTTGCTGGCTATTTCTAGTACAATATTGCAGCTCACTTGGTGGTGCATCAACACTTGATGAATTTTCATTCTCTGTTATACTCACAACATTGCTACTACTAGTATAAGAACTACGACATGACTTGTGAAATTTGAAATTCGTATTTCCCGACAGAATGGAACCCTTGTAGGATAGAATTTGATTGGAAAAGTCATCGTGTCTTTTTTCCGCCATTGTCAATATGGTCAACAAACATTTTTTTGTAGGTTTACTAACGATGTCTGTTTCTGTCGAATCACATAGTTTTCCGCAAATTAAGCAACTGACACTTACTTCATCCATGGTGTTCGATAAACAGTTGATGGCACAAAATGTCTACAGGTGTCTATGAAGTCTGCACACTCAAATAAGTCAAATAGTTCGATAAAAGGTCAAAAACACAAAATATTGAGATCGGTCCGATTAATCTGCAGTACCAACATACAGAACCAAAATGGGGTGAAATATACAAGATCAACATACAAAGCACAAAAAAGTATTCTTCAACCATGTACTCTTATTGCAATTTATTGCAACGCACTGCTCTAGAAATATATGAAAATATGCGGTTGCTCTATTGCTATGTCATTGTGTTTATTTAATTCCGTTACAAGAAACACGCTTATCGATTTCGTCGCGGCTGACGCGGGAACGACCAGAGATATATCTTCGATTGGAAAATTAATATTTCTATGACCGATGAACCAATCGACTCAATTTTTGTTTTAAAAACTTTTTTAGTGTTCTGACTACATTTGACTCGATATATATGTATAGAAATTTCCAATAATTCACATAGCTCACCGCAGGGTGAAGTTTTCAATGCACTATTTTTATAATTTTATATGCCTGATTTATTTTTTCGAAAACCTTGAACATTTTCAAAATTTCTCAATCACCATCACAAACGCTCACATTCTGTTTATAAGTGTACAAAAAATCAGAATCATAACATGATTTTTTGAATTAATACAGCGGTGCCCAGACGACACACAATATCCCTTAGATATCTACTGGATAGCCCTATATCCACGGCATATCCATATACAAGGCATATATCCATTAGATATACTTAGAATATCTCTGACGGATATTAGATAAACGAAATATCAGTTCGTAATTTTACGCAAAATTAAAAAAGCAAAGTACATGCATATCTTGCAACTTTGTACTACAGACAATCACTTTAATGAATTCTAAAATCCCAATGCCAAATAGACATCCCATAGATATCTGTGGATATACTAAAAACGGAAAATATCGATGACATATTATGACATATAGAGAGATATCCATTAGATATCCATTGTATGACCGTATGACCACGACCACGATGCGTGCGGCGCGATACAATAGAGGTAGTGGGGAGGCGCCAAGCAGCGCAGCAGCAGCCGCGGAAGCAGAAAGAGGAACTAATAACTAATGGAACAAGATCACTTCAACGACCAACGACCTGACCACCATTTTGGATTTTGGGATTTCGGCTTGGCTGCTTGGCTGGTATTTTGGATCGGTGTCTGTAGTTTCTCTCGGTTTTATTGGTTTATAAGCAAGAAGCAGGTATGTGGACATGATTTTACTTATTTCTGTTTGTGGTTTGTGGCAGTAGAAAAGAAAACTTGTGGCGGTATGGTGTGACAAGGGTAGTGTAGTGACGGTTTTTATAGTTCCATGTTCGCGAATTCACGATCTTCTAAATTGATAAAGATGATAAAAAAATTAAAGGAGCCCCCTGGGACCCTGGATTACAAATCACTTTATGGCAACATTGGCAACTGAAAATAGCGGATTTTATTTAAACATATCATCATATTATTATTTGCTTTGAAAATATATTTTTTTTCAGAATAAAGTGAGGATAATTTCAGATTTTTAATTGGTATGATATTTAATTAAGTTGGTGTAATTTTTTGCATGCGAACAAATGATACCTCTACCACCTACCCCGTTAGCGCGGAGGAATATCGGTTGATGTACCAGATGTTGCTGGGGTACCTAAAAGCCTAAGTTTACTAACTATCCACATCTTTGTATAAAATAAAAAAAATATTATTTTCACGCACCAACTTGTTTTCTGTTCTTGATTTTGTTAAGTTTTGGTAGATTTATTGATTTGGATACTTTGACTGGGTTCGTTTCGGTAACATTGGCTTAGTTTATTAGTTATTTGTTACAGAAGCAGCAGCGAAGAACCCAAATACGAAGGCAAATGAACAAGAGATTATAAGTTCGATAAGAAACTGGTTGCGGCATGCCACAGCCTGACTCAACAATAAAAACAAAATTTAGTGAGTGTCTTTTTTTGATTCAGTTATGAATAAATATTAGTTTGTTTTTTTTTCTATACAGAGATAAGAATAAGAACCAACCGGATAAAGATCGCGAGCCGAGTCAATAAGAATTTTCATGCTTGTTGTGTTATCTAATCAAACATGTGATTAAGCTAGTTAGTTATACTTAGTTGGTTATAGTTAGTTGTTTAGTCAGTTAGTTACTTAGTTAGTAATTTATTATACGACTGGAGGATTGTGATATTTTATTTTTTGTACATCTTGCGCAGTGACTTATGAGAAATAAATATAATTTTTGAATTCATCATGAAAAGTTTCAATTGTAGTAGTTGATTTTTGCTGTCAACGTGTTAAGTAGGATCTCTTAAGCTTAAGGGCCATCGTGTATTAGAATTTTTTCCTGAGGTTTCTCTAGCGCAAGTGATTATAAAATAGCTTCAGAAGATTGACAGTCTCCGACTGTCACAATCAACTATTCGTTAGACCTCAGATACACTCGCGCTAAAGAAACGCCAGAAAAAAAATCTAATAAACGTCGGCTCAAGGCTGACAAATTTTACTTTATTTAAATGTACACCCATTAGATGTTCACTGGAAGTCAGAATATATATCTAATAGATATCATGAGATGTAGATAAGATACCGATCAGTTATATGTAGGACATACACTGGATATTCTTCTTGTATATCCAATGGATAACCTCTATATCCTGGATATAGGCGGACATTTGGATATCCATGCGAAGTCTATAGGACATAAGACTATATCCGTTGGATATACTGGATATCCACGGGAGACATCCTGTGGAGATCTAATGGATATTTGTGTGTCGTCTGGGTGTATGTCAAGAAAAACGTAGTTTCTATAATTCGAGCTCCGACGCGTTCAAGGGCCGTTTTCAAAGTTCGGTACTACTGAAAAAAGTTGTGAATGTCCATTTACTGTGTCCCTAGATGTCCTCTACAAGATGGTATAGGTTTCATTTGGTTATACCTCGGAATCACCTACCCTTAGAAAACAGCGACTTAGCGGACCTATTTTACTCCACTATAAACAGAAAACGTCCTTATTGATCAGCGAACAGGGTCACCTAGTAGGTATAACATTCTTGAAATAACAATCGTACTGAATGCAGCACTACCAAGCGACGTGCCGCATAAAGATTTACTACCAGTCGTTACCTTTTTGCTTATTTTTCTATTTGGGATATTTTGTGGTTTTTGAAAGATTTTCAGGTGAAAATTAAAACACATGCAAGGGGTCTATTGTTTGACTGCATGACAGTAGTAGTTGTCAGATTTTATTTTTTATTTTTTTCACAAAAATAAAAAATCGACAGTATAACTACTTGGTACCTATTTATCAATTTTTGAGTGAATTCTAGCGAATTTCTTTCATAAAATAATTTCATTTTTGTTATTGTAATTTTTGGCAATAAATCTGAAAACACTTGATATTTTCAAAACAGTTGAAGATAGGTATAGGTTATGGTACTTGAAATATGTCTAGAATTTTCTAAAGAGTGGGTACAAAAATTAAATAATATACTGGGTGTTGCACACATCCTGTATAAAATGTTTTTGCTGGAAAAAATGTTCAACTGAGAATATATCAATCGACGGTTCCCAGCGTTTTTTCGAAAACGTCCTCATTAGTTATCGAATTTATTCCATTTAGATGTTCAACACTGTAGACTTTTCGGCGGATTATTGTTCCATTTCCGCATTACTCCGATCAATAAATACTTCACACTGTGTTCTCACCCGAAGACGATAGCAATGATCGAGACGTGGTGTAGAGAAAATGAACTCAAGGCGATGAAAGTCCAAAAATCTAAATATTTTGATTTGCCGTTGTGTTGTGACAACCAATTCCATTTGAAAGTCGAAAAGATACAACTGAGTTCATGAGCTAAGTATAATTATTATGTCAAAGGTCGTCGTTCCTAGGTGGACTAATATGAATTGTTAAGAATTGGTTGTAAACTGTAGACATCATAATTCATACAGTTTTTCATTGAATGGAGAGCGTTCTTACAAAATATTGTCTGAAAGTAGGTAGTAGTCTTCTACAAACAGCTGAACTTAAGCATCACTGAACATGTTGTTTGTCACATAATTTTATGGTCTTGTTTTGGTACTACGAAATTCGTCACCAAGATATTATATTCTTATTACTACAGTCACATAAGTATTTATGTACGGAAAAAATCCGGGTGAGCTAAATTTTTGCATACGCTTTCACTTTTTTAATACTAAGAATAGGTATATTAAAAGTCCGATATCTGGTTCGCGTTTTAAGTTATTCTCCGACAAATGTCACAGAAAGTGTACAAGAGTGAAGTACCATTATTTCAACAGATTCAGCAAAATGTTATGAAGAAAAGTTGTTTAGAATCAAAAGTTATGCCCAAGTTATCTTTAATTATTATTATTAATAATTATTAATTATCTTTCATTGCTCTTGTTTTTTTTTATATTCACCTTGAACACATTCATAAACTGATCAAAATCAAATCAGCTTTGCATAACTGCGTTTAAATCCGAGCACTTTTGTAAAATCAACTTGTGTTTTTATTCTTTTAGGGAATCACATACCCACTTACTTCATGTTTGTTGCAACTTGCAAAGATATTGAAACCAACTTTAAAACTTCGCAATTAATCTTCTTGGCATGGTATAATATCAGTGATCATAATATGCATAATGAAAATCTCTTAATCAGAGCAAATTTTGTATTTTATGCCATTAAGGCCCGGTTGCATAAAAACTTTGAACTGTAGTTCATTGTTGATCTGCAGTTCAACGTCAAAAAGTCCATGTAATTTTTGACGTTGAACTGCAGATCAACAGTGAACTACAGTTCATAGTTTTATGCAACAGGCCCTGAATATTATACCTGAGTTTTTAATTCAATTCAAATATTTTTCTCGTGAAAGCTTTATTTTTAGTATTTAGGCAAATCTTTTGATTCTAAACAACTTTTCTTCACGACATTTTGCTACATTTTTTGAAATAAGGGTTTTGTACACTTGTAAAATTTTTATATTTCTTGACTCACCATGGATGATGTTTGACTTGCAACCATTCTAATTGCACTTAATAAGATTATCCAACATGCACCAGCTTTCGGCAATATTTGAATTTTGGTTCTGCGATTGATAAAAAAAAATCCCAGATTGCTGAACACTTGAATGGCCACTCTGTAAACTGATTCTTTGAAACAGCAGCAAACGATATACAGCAAAGCTTGCGTCATGAACTTGATTAGAGCTATTGACTGACAAAGACGGAAAGAACCTGTTTGCACGTTTCAATATGAATTATGCAAATCAAGATGTATGCATGGCTACCAGAAAGACAATGATAGTTCAGCTGTTATTCCAGTATCGTTGGTTTTATGACAACGAAAAGCGAAATATTCGAGAGAATGAGATTTTAGATACCTTTGACATTGAATAACAAGGAAGGTGTAAACAAATGTAAACAAATTTTGCCTAATATAACTGGAGTATACACAGGGTGGCCCAACGAAAAGGTCCCACCCTCATTTATGACTTTCCTGGTATATTTTGGGAAAAACGCTCGGACATATCAATTTTTATTTTTAGAGGGACGTCTTTTCGTGTATGACTGTATAATACAGGGTGTTCCAAAAATAAGATTTCGCATTACACTTGACATTTTTAAATGGAAACCCCCAGTTTTTTTCTATTTTTGGATTCTCCATGAAGTTTTTAGTAACTTTTGTAAAATACAGTTTATACCTATCTTCAACCGTTTTAAAGTTATATGAATTTTTCATATTTTTTTTTTATTTTTTATTATTTATTATCTTCTTTATTCCTGGAAACTTGACGGGGAAGACGTACTTGGACATGTTGGAAAATACAATAGAGCCACGAATTACCGGAATAATAGAAAATGAGGTTCGACAGTTTTTGGACACCCATTTCCCAAATCAGTGGATCGACGGCGCGGCCCCATTGAGTGGCAACCAAGGTCTCCGGACTTGAGTCCTTTAGATTACTTTCTTTGTGGACATTTAAAATGTAAGGTTTTTAGTACGAAGCCAGAATCCATCCAAGATCTTTGGGAGCGGATCACGGCGGAATGCAGACAAATAACTCCAGAAATGTGTAAAAATGTTAGGAATAGATTTGAGCAAAATCTTTAATATTGCATGAAAGTAAACGGACACCACTTTCAACATTTATTACCACATTGACTTTTTGACACATTATAGCTAAGTGATTGATTTTTTTATTTTTTTTTTAAATAAACGGTTGAAGACAGGTATAAACTGTATTATACAAAAGTTACTGAAAACTTCATGGAGAATCCAAAAATAGAAAAAAAATTGGGGGTTTCCATTTAAAAATTTCAAGTGTAATGCGATATCTTATTTTTGGAACCCCCTGTATTATGCAGTCATACACGGAAAGACGTCCCCCTAAAAATGAAAATTGACGTGTCCGAGCGTTTTTGCTTGCGATGGTCGTCAAGTTTGTATCTCAGCAGCCCCACTTTAAAAACCTACTTAATTTTTTTTTTCATTATTGTGTAATTACAATGACAGCATTCTGAAACATTGTGTAAGCCAATTCTGAGCACGCCTGTAAGCGAATCTGTAACGTTCTTTAACCTTATATACAATTTGCAATTCTACGTTTTCTATAGCTTACATAAAATCTTACAGAATCGTATCTATTTACGATCGGGTGTTCGGCAATCGTGATCCCAGAATCGCCCCATAAGCTTATAGAAAGGTACAGATTCACTTATAGAGACGTGCACAGAATCGGCCCAGTTCATCTTCAAAATTTGTATAATAAATCAAGAATGTTCACTGAAGTATTTCTTTCATGAAAAAATTATAAAAGTCAATCATTCTTGTTTGTGATTGCTGCCTCTAAAGCCCGCACCACCTAGTGCGTGATTTGGTGCGATGGTTTGTTTTATTTATGCTGTTTGTCAGTCTCGCTAGTTCGTGAATCAGACGAATCAAAGCACCAGCATACACTTTTCATTGTCCTTAGATAGACACTCACAAACAAAGCAGGTTACACCGATAAAATGGATGTCGAAAGTCCGATCACCGCTGTTTCTACTAAGCGTTGTTCAGTTTTCCTCAAAATGATATAATTGAATGTATTCAATATTCTACTCATGTAGGTACTTCGAGAACATAAAGTTCTTTTGAAATTAGAAATAGGTGATGATTTATCGATGAACTACTCGCTCTTGATGTAATGTATGAATACCTTGACTTGACCTTTGCATACTAAGAAATACGTTTTTTGTTAGCACAAACTCTTCACCGGAGAATGAACTGCTGGATATCTTGCCTCCACTTCATGTACACTAACTTGCACATAAAATGCGTACATTGAAATGGTGAAATTGCTTTTGTCTGGGCAGTGTATGAAGGTGACAAGTAAACGTCAAGTCTTGTGAAATGCAATTTGCGATAATATGCCGAGACAATTATCTAATTTTATGAAAACTCAAATACTGACGCGTCTCAGTGAAGACTTATGGTCAGTAAGAAGAACGGCTGAGCACTATGGCGTCAACAAAGCCACAGTCTGCAGACTAAGAAGCCGTTGGCTGGCTACACACAGCCTCGAAAGAAAACAAGATACTGGCAAGAAGAACAGGAAGACCAGCGATCAAGAAGACGAAGCGCTGCTTGATCATTTGAGGGAAAACCCATTTGACTCTGCAGCAAAAACAGTATCATTGACCAATTTTTCTGCTTCCTGCTCCACCGCAAGTCGGAGAATAAAAAAATCGGAATTGCGTTGTCGTACTGCTGCAAGAAAACCAAATTTAACCGCAAGCAAAAGCAGGCAAGGGTGATTTTTGCCCTAAATTACGACCGGGACGAGGTTTACTGGGCACGAGTAATATTCACCGATGAAAAAACATTCCAGTCCTCCTCTGATGGCAGAAGAATTAAAGTCTATCGGCCTGCACACTCTCGCCTTGACGAGCGATACACAAATCAAATAGACAGGACTGGTCATTTTTCCGTCAACATGTGGGGCTTGGTTAGTGCACGAGGACTGGGGGTTTGTTGGCATATCAATGGCAGGTTTACTTCGGCTCGTTATCTGGAGATTTTCTCAGATGTAATGTTGCCATCGGTTGAAGCCCTTTATCCAGAGAACCAATATATTTTCCAACAAGATAACTGCGCCGTGCACACCGCCAATGTTTGCAAGACATGGTTTCAAAACCGGAACATTGAAGTTTTAGTATGGCCATCGCGTAGTCCAGATCTAAATCCGATGGAAAATGTGTGGGGACGATTGGTGAAAACTATTTATAAAAGAAACTGAAGGCCTCAAAATCAGGCAGAACTATCAGATGCCATTCTTGATGCGTGGGATGAGCTCGCCAATGATGTTGAATATTGTCGAAATTTATCAAACTCTATGGTTCGACGATTTCAAGAAGTTTTGGTCAGAAATGGTTCTGCTACCGGCTATAAACTGCGTAAATAAATTCAAAAATGTACCCACAATATATCGTTTTCTTTTGTTGTTATAAAAAAAACTTGTCTGGCGTGTAAATATTTTGACAGCCAATAATTACACTGCCCAAAAAAAACATGATTCCATTGTCTGTGTACGCATTTTATTTGCAAGTTAGTATACGTACCGGCGGGGTCACCCACACTTTGCTCTGAAGTTTCGTCTTGAAACCAGTCTTGACATTTCGGCCTATTTAACGCTTATTTGGCCACAGCACAAACACCCATCAAATCACTCAAGTCAATAAAAATTGGATCGTGAAATACCAAAGGAGATTCCATCCAAAAACATACAATTCAAGAGAAAACAACTATTTTGATCGTTTTTCAGGTAATCAATAATTTGTGACAAATTTCGGATACCTTTTTGTGTTAATCTGAGTAGGTCTGTAGGTCCAAGTCATTTTTAAGGAATTTCAAACCAGTCAAATAACAAGATATAAAGTTGCTAAATTTATCCAGAATATTTTTGTAATAATTATTAATGTATCATAAACATTTTGAGATCCGGTATTTTAGTAGCATATAAATAATATTATTATCTTCTATTTTATTTTTTTTCCATTCCTTACAGAGACTCAACCCATATTGAAGTGTAGCGTAGTTATTTGTAGCACCTTTCTTCTTGTAGGTATTGATTTTGTTGTCTTGTTTATGGCGACTTATATTCCAATTTCGAGTTACCTTATCTAAATAAGATTCGTTGATGATTAATACGTTTATAGTTTTTTCTCTTTTCACTCCAACATTATCCATCCCCTTTCTTGCTATCCAGTGCAGAAAGCACATGACGCACATCTTTTCTTCATAATAAATTGACTTATAACTGAGATTTATCAATAGATTCTCCAAATAAGTTGACAAAGAAAAAAAAAGTCTCTCAAGGATGGACCAGTATCTGACAATCAAATCGGTCGCACTGGAAATTCTCAAAATATGTTCTACGCTATAACCTTCTCACACCTCTCGATAGGTTGTTCATTGACATATCGATATAGTTTTGCCTTACATGACAGAACCAGAATGTAGCAGCAAAGAGTCTGATCAGAAGGAGATATTCTTATCATCTTATCAACTCTAGAAATCACAACATTAACAAAGGTCAAACTTCTTCAAAGAACTTGGACCTTACGCCTGTACCTGAAAATAATCAGCATATTGCCAATTTTGAAAGAAAGCAGTAAAACACAGTAAAAGATATTTCTCGGCCTACTTGTTGCGCTTTTACGACTGACGTTCGTTCAACAGATAACACTCTTTATTTAGCGGGTTTAAGTACGATCAATTCGACTACATTAACTCAGGACTTCAATTGAGTTTGAGTCTGCTTGTTTACTTCAACCTCTGTACTAAGATCGGGAAAATAGCACACATTATTTCACACACATTTTATCAGAATACATATAACGTGACCTTTCAAATTTGAATTAGGAACAACTCATCAATTCTTCAAACAAAAAGATCCAAGATTTTATCTACAAGGGACTGATCCATGGAAAAGAGAGATTCTTTTTCCTATGGACTGATCGCAAAAAAAGCTAACCAAATTTTTGGCTCCTCTGAATATCAGGTAAAACATAAAAAGACTTTTATGTTGGTTTTATTAACGAAATTGGGCGTGTATTCATAACTCAAATGCATGAATGATTTTCTTGGAACTTGGCAGTGTTATTTATCACTCATTAGACGGTAGTGTAGTTATTTTGGAAATGTATTATTATATCATTTAAACTTAACACCTTATTGTAGAGTCCGAATTTAATTTTAGAAAAAAAAGTTATTCTTTATAAAAAGTTCTGCATGTTCCAAAACCTAAAATGCAACCATCAGATATTACATTTTTTCATTTGAATTAATGCATTGATTTAAATGTCCAATAATTAAAATAAGAGATTACTGTTTAATATTAATTTATTTATAAAATTTAATAAATTTAAAAAAAAAAACAATCATTTTAATGGTAGTGTTTATTTTTCTTTACAACAATTTTCGATATTGTCAAATTTTACTCTTGAGTGAAATTCATATTTTTTGACAAACCTCGTATACGACTGAAAAAATGTGATATCTGATGGTTGCATTTTAGGTTTTGGAACATGCTGAACTTTTTATAAAGAATAACTTTTTTTCCTAAAATTAATAATAAAAAAGTTTCCCATGTGTGGCCAACTTAAGCAGACACACTGTAGATTCAATTTTTTTTCACTGAGTTCGGAATCAGCGTAAAGACCAAATCTAGAGAAACTTTCTCATTTATGATTTCACGTTAAAAGGCCAAAAATGACTTTTCGCTCTTGTTTCATTCAATGTTTTGCAGCAATTTTAATTTCGCACAGAAACAACCTTGTTATTCTTGAACATACCCTCGTAATCGTACCTATAGATCAGCGAAACGCGTACTACTTATATGCAACCGGGCATACTCCGTCTCAATTTCCATCGATTGAACGAAATAGGTGGCAACAAGGCAAATCGCCGAAACTGTTATTTTCAAATTTTCAGAAAACCCCGTGAGAATTTCCATGGGGCCTGTCTCACAAAAGTGTTTTCTTAAGCTCCCAAATCTATGTGTTGCGTGCCTTCACCGGAAAATGTCTCTTGGAAAAGTGTCATTTTTTTAATATTTTTTTTTGTATGGGTTGTCGACGAGGCTATTCAAGTCGTTGGAACAGAAGTCTCGCTCTCTCCAGTTTGTGCCTTTGTTGAGTACACTGTACACTAGTGCCCGTTCCGTTTTTTTTGTATGTGACACGTGACCATGCCTTGGTGTGATTTCTCCACAAATGAGGCCACATAACATCCAGGGTGAGTTTCCTCTTTGTTAACCAATTCAACAAATTCGAAGAATTCCATTTCCCAATTTCTACGCATTTCCCGGCATTTTTTTTGCCAATTACAGGCCTCCAACTTTCGATTCCAACTTTCGACCTCGATCCTTCGATGTGAAACTTTCAATTCTCCGTGAAAGAGCCAACAAAAAGCCGTTCCGTTCTGTAACTGAAGCCAGTTACGGGTTACTGTTCAACCCCGTAATGAGCTGTGCTTGAAGTAAAATTATTGAATGTGAATGGTTGGCTTGGAAGCAAGGTCCATCAGGCGTCCCGATGTCCAGAAACCCGTCTCGTTCCAGATTGTCCCTGTGCAGCCGAACAACTCGTTAATCAGCAGCCTCACCTATTTGCGTGCTCCAGCCTGCAGTCATAACAACCCCTCAAGCAGTAACCACCCATTGATGAATAACGTCAAGAAGGGTGAGCACATAAATATTTTGGGAATTTCTTGAGTAATATCTACCTCAAAGCGGATATATTTCGACTGACGAACCATTCATATATTGTATCGTAAAATTATCATTTCTCAACGTTTTCAGTAACTAGTAACATTTTTTATCATATTTCTATTATAAGTAACATTATCAATAACGTATAAAATATTTCCAGCCGTCATTTATAAGATTATATCAATTTCCTGTCATTTTGTTATGAAGTAGTATTTACTGTAGCTGAATTCTCGCATCAAATAATATTCACCCATTGTGATCATAACCACGTCTATTTTTACTTCCACGGCGCATTTATGGTACCATTAATGTAGAGGCGCGTTATCGCAATTTGGTTGTTTTTTAGGTGGAATTTGTTGTGAGATTCGGTAGTAACCATTCAGCGTATATTTGCGTATTTACCCATTCGTTACGAAGTTGGGATCATTTGATTTGAGAAATTAATGCTGATTGTTTTACTGTAGTTGCAAGGCGAATAACTGTTGTTGGTTACATATATTTTGTTGATCCCGTTAAGTGTGCAATTATTGTTGATGATTTATTGAGCATTAAATTATACATTAGTGTTGTTACGTCGGTGTTGTCACGTACCCATTTTCCATTTATATTAATAATTATTGTATTGTATTCACTTGCTCACACTGTGAGTGAACATTTCCCTTAAGTAGAAATAAACGACTTAACTTTAATTTGGAGTTTTTGTTTGAATAGCAATACAACTTTTTGGACTTGGTGTTTTTAAACAACCCTACAGATTTCCTAGTTTTCTGTGGACCTTAATTTATTTTTATCTTTAATTTTTTTGTTCTTCACAGACTAGGTGGCACCCTTTAAACACAAAAACACACTTAAACTTAACTTTAAAAAACTCACACCTCAGTCTCCCTGAGCGGCCTGGTAAACCATCTCTCACCCTAACCAAGAAAGTTAGGGTACAGTTTTAACATTATAAAATAAATTTTCTCATCGTTGTCCTTTTTTCTTCGACATGCAAACTTTTTTACAACTCAGCCTTGATGTCACGGTTGTTGAGATACAAACACTGCCTACCAGTATCCGAGCACCTTGTATAGAGTTCTGTTCAGTAGTGCAATATGAGTGAGTATAAAATTCCTCACGACAATAGAAAATCAGATTACCTATTTGAATGACTTTATCCGATACACCACATCACTGATAAATGGAAAATATCCTTTCTGTTTATTGAGCCTGCCACGTCGTGTCGTGCGTAAGGCTGGGAAATTAGCCAGATCTTTGTATTCGAATATTCGTTCAAAAAATTATCAAATATTTGAATAATTCGAATAATCGAATATTCGAATAATTCGAATAATCGAATATCCGAATAATCGAATAGTCGAATATTCGAATAACCTACTCGAATATTCGAATAATCGAACAATTCGAATATTTGATTTATTCCAATATTCGAATATTTGAATAATCGAATTATTTGAATATTCGATAATTCTATTCGAATAATCGAATAATCCAATTATTGGAATACTCGATAATTCTATTCGAAGATTCTACCTTTTGAATATTCGAAGTTGATTATTCAAAGTCAAATAACGGACAAACTCGAGACTACAGGGGCGAGTTCAGAAACGTCACACCCGGTGAGAGTGTGATCCAAGTGTCACACACTAACCGTTCAGAATAATCAAGAGCGCACCCTAGACGCACACTGCTTTTCGTTCAAGAATTGACATAGATGCATCCCAGGGCTACGTTCACGACAACACAACCCGGGTTACATATTAACCCGGTCAAATCTTAAACGGGTCGACTTTTACTTTAACCCAGTAGAAAAACATCCTAGATCTTGAAGGTGTGAACGACAGACAGTTGAACTGTGACATAATTTTGAAATATTCATAGCCAACAAACTCACTCCTAATAAATTAAATAGACATTTAGAAATCAATATGAAACATGGATTAGTCAAATCACGCAAATACGTCACCTGAAAGTTTAAAATGTTTCAATTTTTAACATAAACAAACCAATGCGCATGCTCGACAAACTGTACCCATGTCGGCGAGCGGGTTAAAAGTTCCACTCGGGATGTACTACCTGGTGAAATATTTCAGGGTCGTGAACGCAGTTGTACATCTACCCGGTTAAAGGTTCCATACCCATGAACGATTTAACTGACGTTAGAGAGTGCGCCCGGACGCGCCCGGGCGTGTGTCGTGAACGCACCCCAGGGTGATCTTTGATTACACCGTATTTTTGTGGTGTGAAGGAGGTGTGATGTGTCATTTGTCAAAATGGGTTTGTGTAGGTTTATATTATCATTCACTAAGACAAAATGCACACAATAGAATGATTGATTCAGTTGTTCAAAATAATGCATTGTAATGTAGAGGATTTCTCTGATGATTGAGTCTTTTGAACACAAGAAAGTACGAAGAAAATTGACTATTATCATTTGGGGAATAGATTGTATTCACTCTCAAGTTGATTAATCCGTAAAGATTTACCCGAACATAAACAAAACAAACTAAAATAAACAGCATACTGTCAAACAGCTGACTAAACATACCCAAACGTTCAGAAATACGGGTGTGAAGATGTCACACAATGGAACACTCCTTCAATTATCCACAAAAGTCACACTCACTCCGAGTACGACGTTTCTGAACTCGCCCCAGTAATGACTAAAATCATTGAGTTTTTTTAAAGTCAATGGACTAAGATGCAGCTGGGACGTCGCCCGTGATTGGTTGACAATGTTGACATAGATGTTGCCATGGTGATCGCCGAAGTAACATATATTAAATTTGTGTCTAATGTTGAGTAAGACAAAGTTAATTTTGAGTTTGGGTTATATTGGCTTGGTTTGAGTTTGGTAAACAAATGGATGTCGCGTGAGCGACATCCTTATTGTTTGATGATAGAATAGACAGACATGACACGTACCCTGCTACATTTTACTGCCGTCTCCAATCTCCATACTCGCCACTCGCCAGCTGACAGCTGACGCATGTCGCATTCACATTGAGACGTTGGAGAACCGGATGATAGAAGAGTTCACGTAACGTATCCACTCTTTCCACTCATAAGTTTAACTGAATCACTTCGCTATACAGCGCCATTAAAAATTATGCATTGTTTAGCCATTTTTTGAATTTAGTTTAGATACACGAGTGCTTAGAAACTTCGAAAAGGTACCTAACTACCTATGTCCTTATTCGAATATTAAAAATATTCGGATACTTATTCAAAAATTCGAATACTTTTTCAGATATCGAAAATACGTATTCGAATATTCAAAAATTCGAATATTCGAATATTGAAAGTATTCGGATATTCAAAAGTTTGAATATTCGAATATCAAAAATATTTGGGTATCCAAAAATTTGAATATTCGAATATTCGAATTTTTGAATATTGTCTCCATGGAAAAATTCGAATTCGAATACTCGAATATTCGAATATTCGAATTATTCGTATTCGATTCCCAGCCTTAGTCGTGCGTGGGTTACACGTCTGCACCACGCCAGTTCCTTGCCAACGCCACGCTCGCGCTCTGTGTGAATTGCGCTTCAGTTTACACCCTGTGACCTTGGATATTATAACTTGAATTAGTAAGTGTCGCCGATAAAGAATTCGATTGCCGATGTGATGTGCTACAAACCGCTACTCCATACAGTTTTACTTGAAAGTTATAACGAAATTCATTTTTAGAAAATAATATTATCCAGCTGATATGCTCCGACGCCAAAAAATTACTGGTTTGTTTCAAGTCAAAATGGCTGTCTCCATTGAAAATGTTTATTTTATACGCATAAACATTAAAAAAAAGGAGTCCCCTGGTCCCCTGTTATTTTGTTTAATTTGATGTGTTAAGCAAGGAGTTCTATTCCGGTATTCTAAACCCGCTAGCGCCTATAAATCTCCAACATAGATAAACATCCCTACCCTTTGTTATGGTGAGTAATGAGGCTTTAAAGTTCACAGAACCACTGCACAACACAAAAAGATTGGAATGCGCTTTAAGGGTTTGGCAAATTGTTACGTCATATACAGGGTTATTCACGTTATTCGACACGCAACATTATAAAATCTTTGGGTAAAGTATCTGATTTCAAAGAATTTTTTTTTCTGAATGGATAGGGACCCTTTAGGGCTACATTTTAAAAATATTTTCATGTTATACAGGGTGTCCCTAAAACACGAAACTTATCAAAGTTGTATTTTTTTAAATGGAATACCTTGTATATTATTTCATTTTTGATTTGCATGATCAAAATTAAGGTAAGTTTGATTGTGGTTTAATACACCTAAACCTTATGGTTTTTGAAATATCTTCAATTTTGCGAAAATATAGTATTCATTTTAATTGCTTAATTTCTCAGCTGTTGTTTTCTTTTTTTAACCAAATCAATAATCAAGTCTAAGAAATTGATCAAGTTTGATGTCACACTTATGAAACTTTCAATAACTTATACAGAGTGTCTAAAAATTATGGTTAAATGATCAATATCTTTAAACGGTAATAGCTTGTTTAATTTGAATGGGATACCCAGTATTTTATGACAACAGATGTAGAATTTAATTATCTATCAATAGATAGACAAATAGATGCTAGGTCTAAAGTTATCTATTGCGAACATGTCTACCTACATGTTCGCAATAGATAACTTTAAACCTTGCCTGCTTTGCGAGAAGCACTTCTTTGAAAATAACAAATAATTCTCAAGATGCACCAAAAGTATGCCATTCGCATGGCAGAAGTCACAGGGATACGATGTGACAATACGCGCTATTAATTTAAAAATATTTTGTTCATGCAAGTCTATAAAAATGTTTTCGTTCATTGTTGATAAAATATCAAAAAACTGCAGCATTTTCTTTGAACATCTGTATCTTTTCTGAAAAAGCAGATATTGACATGACCAAAATAGCTATTTACCTAAGAAGTGCGGAAAATTAGTTTTTCCGCACGAGTCTGCCGTTCACCGACCGACGCGTAGCGGAGTTCGGTGAAGCAGCCGAGGGCGGAAAAACATTTTCCGCAAGTGTTAGGTACAATAGTTTTTCTACAGACGTGCGGAAATAAGGATATAATTTGTAATTTAAAAGTTTCTGATGCAACTAATGACAAATAAATAATAATGAATGTCGGAATGTGTAACTAAGCGACCATAGTTACCTGGAAACCTGGTTGCTGTTTGCTTATGATATTGTTAATTTTTCCGCACTGGTGCGGGAAATCTGATTTTCCACACGGATATCGGTGCGGAAAATTGAATTTTCCGCACGGCTGTAGGAAAAAACATTTTGTTGAGAAAAAATCGCATTTCACAACAGAATAGAATGGAGCTAGATTGAGCCGCTCAATTTTTTCACGGGGTGTTAAAAACTAAAGGGTAAAAAAGTAGCTTCTGTTCCTCCTTGTATAATGACCAAGTCATCGGTATTTTTTCAAAACCAAAATCAAGGGTAATATCTCAAGACATAGGGCTACACTTTGGTACAAATTTCAATAAAATCGGACAACAAATTGAAAATGAATAGGGATATCAATTTGACTCAAGTTATTCTCGTCCGGAATTTATTGTCGGGAAGTGTAGATAAGATAAGAGGGTTTGAAATCAAGGATATATCTATCTGTTGTGGTGTAGTGGCTACGATTATTGACTGAATAATTTGCATAATATTAGGTTTTCCACTACGAGTTTAAGCATTTAAGCTATTCTCAACATCTTTTCAAAGTTAATGATCTGAAGCAAATATTTCCAAGTGGAGAAAAAACTAGAGAGAATTAGTACTATCTACAGTCATAAACTTCTATGTATCGAGGTGAATAAAGCAAAGTTTGAAGTGAATACTCCTAGTATTCCTTTTAGTCTTTTCTTAAGCTTTATGTGGAGTACATTATGCTGAATTTGACGAAGTCAAAACTACACAAGGGAGCATTTACTTGAAGTAAAAGCCAATACACCTTTTTGTCATTCGGCTCGTTAGCAATTGCCTGTTTGGCATAAATATCCACTTTTTCATTCCCAACAGTACCAGCATGTCCTTGGACCCATACGAGGTCAAAATATTGATCTGGGACAAAATCAGTACTATCTCACATATTATAGTAGATATTAGCGGGTTTCTGTCAATGTTTTTTGTTTATGGCTTCTAGGCAGGAAAGGGAATCTGAGAATATGATATATCTACCCACTTGTTTGTGATTCCTACTGACATACTCAAGAGCCATAATAATGGCATTTGCTTCTGCTAAAAAGTCGCTAGATTTAGGATTGCATCGGGAAGTATGAAAAACCTTTACAGATGGAATATAAAATGCAGAACCAACACCTTTCTTCGACTTGGAGCCATCAGTATAAATTGGAATGCCCCGCTTTTCTGCAACCAGATTGTTAACAATGGCATTGTTAATTTCTGGAATATTCGTGTAATGCAGAAATTCAACCTGTATTTCAGAATATAATATAACTTCAAATTTAGACGTGAAAAATGGTATATTACTGCATGTAACCATTGCAGCATAGAATTCAGCAGTCTCCGTGAAAGCTAAAGCAAGAGGTGATGAAGTTTTGTGAATCCAAACACAATCAAATTGTCGACTGCTACTTTGGATTCCTTGTTCATAATTGGGGTCTTGCTGGTTTTCAATCAGGAATTTTTAAGCCGATAATTCTCTTGTGAAGTCTAGAGGCATTTCACTCGTTTTTGCTAAAAGGGCCTGCACAGGGGTAGATCTAAAAGCACCAAGCACGATCCGTAGAGCTTTGTACTGCAGACGATCAATTTCAACCAATCGAGATTTGGTTGATGTTGAAACGATATTTTTCGTTGCGAAAGGAAAAGAGAATAGTAAACAGAAGAAAAGAAAGGAAAAAGGGGGGTTCTGACCCTTTGGGTACGGTTTAGGGGATGGTAGGGATTGGAGAACTTTGCTAACTCGTGCGGAGAGTGGGTAAAAACACTCTCAATTAACAGTTGTTGCGACTCTGAATTCGCGCCACCCGCTTTTATACCCAAGTTCGCCAATCTGCAATAAAAACGGGAAAACAGCTGCATACACCAAAGACCAGATTTACCCAGGAAAATACAATTTATTTACAAACTATGAAATAAAATATTTAAAAAATATTCACTATTTGAATGACCCTCGTCGACACTGGTCAAATTCCAACCTCACACTTCAATGTCTGGCTTAGCGCCAAAAATGACTGACAAGACAACAAATCGATAAGCTAAGGAGGACGCGGTTTTTATAAATAAACTGAACTTCCTCTACAGTAAAACCTTCCCAAATTGGAACAAAATGCGTAGTTAGCCCGTGAAAATTACAGTGAATTGATTTAAATTTCCACTTAGTGATCACCTAAGTTGTGGGATGTTATGTGGTGTTCCAGTGTCGAGGGTAATCAGTGAAATGTAAGAGAATTAATTTATTAAATAATACTGATAAGGTATAGCTAAATATTCACGTAGATCAGTACAGTATCGCATCAATGAGCTGCAGGGCAATAGTTATACTCGATGATCGTCGAGATGTAGTCTTGATGTCGCCCAAAAGGAGTAAAATGGACAGAACTCACCAGATAAGGGTCGTCTCAGTGACGTCAGTAAGCATGCCAGTAATCCACATTCCACTTGACTAACGTTCCGTTGGGGTTAGGCTGGGTGAGTAGGCCTAACCTTAAAACACTGAAGGGTTCAGAGACAGGTTTGATCCAACTCGGTCCAATCGTCAGTGGAGGTGAGTTTCAGACGAAGAGGGAAGTATGTACAGAGGGGGTGGACAATCCGTAACAGACAGTACACCAACCAACAGCACGTGAGCCGTTAGTAACAGCAAGCAAACAGACTTAGTAACGGGAATAGTAATAGTAAAAGTGATAGTAACAGTAAAATGCCACAATTGTAAGGGGCCCCTAGTACGTGTTTGGGTCAAACTGGGGGAGTTTTCACGATTTATCAGCACAAATCTGCACAAGGGCAATTGGCACAGCTACCAAACTTGAGCTGCCACCAAAACTTGAGAAAATCGGGAAATCCTTCAGGAAATCGGCAATGTTAGCCATGAGGTATTGTACCACACAGTAACACACTAGACTTGAAGTTGGTTAGTGAGTGACTGTTACATAAATATTATTTAAATAAAATAATTAACACACTTAAAAAAAATACTTAAACCTAATTTTTACTTAACAACTATACGTTCACTTATCAACTAAATCCGAATAATGCTATCCTATTTGCTAAATATTTGCAACTTGAAACCACGAATTTCCGGACCGTAACAATGTTCCATAAAATTGATCTGAAATCTATGATAAACCTTATGTAGGCTCTATAAAACAGTAGCGAAGTTTTTGGCTCCGCACCCAAAGATCTTTCGATGATCAGATTTAATCGGTTTAGACTTTTTACACACCTAGTAATAATAGCGTTTATGTGGTCATTCCGCGTAAGCTTTTGATCAAGAACAATACCCATATATCAAACACTATTCTTCCATGGTATATTATTACCCGCCAATCTTTATGAGTCCTGATAAATCAAAAAGTGTCTGATGTAGACGGCCATAACAAACTAGCAGCAAAATAACTATTTTCAGCATAAAATTTCTGGATATCTAAAGTAAGGTGAGCTACACAATCCATAACACCTGTTCCTCTAGAGAATCCCAGCTGGGTTTGGCGACGATTTGACTTTTCCATCCACCATTCCAAGCGTGTTTTAATGATGTTCTCGAAGGTTTGCAATATATAGTAAGTGCCAAACAACTTTGAATCTACGTCATCGCTGCTACCATGTGCGTTGTTATGAAGTTCGCTAGGATCCACATTTTGTCACAAGCAGATCAAATAACAACGCGCTTGGTGCCATCGATGACGTGGATTCACAGTTGTTTGGTGTAAACCATACAAGACTTTAAATCAAATGGGTCTGAACTCATTGGGTCTTCCTTGTTTGCTGATAGGGACCACAATAACCTCAAAGAGACATTGTTTCACGGTTATCCTATGTTAAACGGAAAGGTTGGTACAGAACCGTAATGAATGTCTAGAGTTATATCCATATGAGTGGTGCAATCCTCATACCGGTTTCATCCCACAATAACATTGGAAAACACATTGCACATTCCACCTTCGAGATACATCTTCTCAAACACCAAACATAGCATATCTTTGGCATTATCAAGTAAGTCATGAATAATGGAATAAGTAATATCATCATAACCAGGTGAAGTATCCACGGATCTCTTGATACTAACGTTAACCCCCCAATACATTGAACAAAAGCACGAACAAGATATCACAAACTCTTTAAAATAGAATCTCTTTCCTAGCTCAACATGTTGATTATTAACCGACTACGAGGTGAATGAGAAAATGATAAATGATACAGGGCCTTACAGGAAACTGAGCAAAATGGATGGGATAATAGTATATTGTACAACAACATTCCATGCGAGTTTTACACAATACTTTTTCTGCGATTGTCAATTAATATCACTATCGTGTAATCGATAAATCGATATTGGGTGTATGTACACGTAGCACACCGTAGGAAATGAAACCATTTCCCACGAGTTGCTAGGCAACGAGTAGGGAATGGTTTCATTTCGTACGGTTGCACAATGTACTACGTTTCCTAATCGATATCGATTGTAAAATAGTGACATTCCTTGACAGTCGTGAAAAAAAAAATGCAAATCATGCACAAAATAAATTCAGGTAAACTATCAACTATTAACAAATATGAAGAAGACTGAACCGGTGATTTGACCGACAAGTTGTCCGGCAAAACAATGTCCGGCTGGTGGCGGTATTGGTGGAGAAGAGTTTTGTGTTCAAAAAGAAAAAAAGAGCATTGAAAAATAGAATTAGTTTAATTTTGTAATCCCCTATGAAGGGGAGATTTCTATTTATAGTAACTTTGATTGTTACGCTCAAACCACCATTGGTGAAATTGAACAAAAACAAAAAATAATAATAAGTCTCAGCTAAACTTCAATCACCATTCCCATCTATCTTCCGTGATTTGGAGTAGTAGGGCCAGCTTTTAACAGTGGAGATGGTGGGGTAAGATTCAATTTTGAGAGTGCCACGTGGTTATTATAGAAACCCTCCCAAATTATGTAGTGTCGTGCAGTTATTCCGCCAACCACGAAGTGCAGAACGTCAGTTTCTCAAAAATGTAGGAAAAACCAAAATGAGAGAAGTTATTCCCAAATAGTAGTCTATTAACAGTCTTCCAAAAAACAGAACTTGACCGGTGTGAGCGGTTTTTGATCAATTATCAAACACCCACAAAACGATAAACCCAATAGAACGGAAACTGCAATGCTTATACTCATTATCATGATCTCAGTTCCCCGGCCGACACACTTATTCGGAGCGGCGTGGCGCTGCATTTGATTGCGTCCGCCAAAACGACACGAAATTTATTTTGTTCCTGTTATTCAAGTTTCATACTATCCAATACAATACCTTTTCGTCACATGTGAAACGGATGTGATCCACTTGAGACCAGTCAGGAAAAAAATTTAAGGAAGTAAAATAAAAAGACAAACATGTGTACGAAAAAATAGGTATTTTGTATAATGTATTGGGGGTATCATTAAAAGCAAAACCATGTGAATAATATTGTTTTTATTAAATGCGAAGCGATATAAAATATTTATTTGAACCAATTCAATAAGAATAATAAAATATAAAAAATAAATATCAAATAATATACAATACATAATAATATACTGGTACAACATGACTATTAACTTATACAGATTGCTTGAAAAAGAAATCAATCAGTATGTGACTTTCATACATAAAATTTTCTTTTAACAGATTATTTACATACAAATAATTTTAATATTTAAAAAAAATACACCTAGAAAAAGCGTTTGTATTTTAACGAAAACTTTTGGAATGTAGTTATGGATGAGGGTTTCGAAGGAATTCGAAGTCTACATTCCATGATAGGTTTAAAATATTGAATTGATCCTACTGGAGTAACTCAAAATCAGTTTTTATAGTTGTTCAAAATCGTTTTATACGCAATATAATAATATCATTCTTTAGGTCGTGTTTCAACAAAAGTCACAAACTGGTCAGCCTTTATCCAAATGGTCAAAAACAGTTCGCAAACTGTGATAACAAATGCTGATTGGCTTGGCTCTGACTTTCGGATTTTTTGATGGAACATGCCGGATATTGGATAGGTTGCAAACATTCAAAACGGTTTTTTCAATTATGAATCAATAAAACCAATACTCAAAATCAACTTTCTCCAATAAATAAAATGAATCGAATAAGTTATGAAAACCGTGAAAGTAATAGAAAATTAATATGTGGAAATGGGACATAAGACAAGTATCAATAGTAAGAGTTGTTGTTGGTTGCTCTTTATGTTGTTCAAATGCTGAAAATGAATTAGATCTCTTTATAAAATGACACCCTCCTAGAAGTCATTATTATTAGTTTCATAAAAAAACGGTAAATACAAAAGTAGTAGGGATCATTGTAAGCTTTTCAAAAAATAAATTTTCGTCTATACACTGTACTGCATACAAGTGAAAAAAACTTCGCCATTGCTCTATTTGTAGCACTGTAGTTTCATGTGGTTGTTCTCAGGTTTCATTTTAATCCATAACAGAATAAGACTGTGGCATGGTACCAGACAGTCATGTAACAATAAGATAAAAACATTTTCGAAGCTTTTAAAAAAGTGATGCTCCGTCAGATGGCATACTTTGAGGTACATAGAATCAATATTTAAACATACACAACAAAAAGTTGGGATCGATATTTTGTGACAAAAAGCTAATCAATGTGCTTTTCGCTCTATCGCTAACCAGTCGCATCATTATAACATTTTGGTTCTCCAGATTACATAATCGTCTTATGATTATATTGATGGAACTTGCTACTTCAGAACAGTGATTCATTCAATCAAAGTCTCACTTGAAAATTATTATTTTTGGAATCAAAGAAAATCAAGAATTGAAAGATTTCTTTATCATCCCACCTTTTTACGTGAAAGATCTTCAATATTTTTTGTATAAATAATTGGCTGTTTGGATTAAGTTTTTAGATAAAGTATGTGAATAATGCACTCTTGAAGTGTTTAATTTTTTTGCCAAATGTGGACCACGTTGTCATAATTCACTGCCACCACCCGCAAAACCTTGCCTCCATGCGCTCTCCAACTAGAAATAACCAGTCTAGTCAGGTATCCAGATTTTTAATAATACCGAAAGACTGGCCGGCCGCCTTGCACGTGTTAGAAGAACCAATGGCAAGGCTTCAAACATAGAAAAGTTAATATAATATATGATATAGAAGGTTAGCTCAATACACACCCCCCGGTACATTGGTTAGTTCCTTGACTACACCGCTATGGCGTACGAATCGCTATCATGTGACCTTTGGTGCCATGGTAACATCAAACAATTTTTAAATAAACGTCTTTTTGACATTGTTCGTTGTCATTCGATCTCGAGTTTTTGTGTTACGTTTTGAATTAAATTCAAAAACAAGCTTTATTGTTGTGTTGCGTCATGTGAGAAGTCAAATAAATCTTGCACTATGCTTAGATTTCCATACTTTGATGAATTGGTAAGTATTTTTTTTTTAATTCGTAACCTCAACCTCCGCTTGTTCTGGACGCTGCTTCACAGATATAATATACCAACTATACATTTTTTTCTTTTTATTACCTACTCAACATCATCTACTCACTTTATATCCTACTCTATTAGTTGAAAAAATATCAATATCAATTATTATTATAATATGTTTTAGTTATTTTATGAATCTTTCGAATGGCATTTTCGAATCTCAAATAATGTTATTTGTTAAAAAATTACATTTTACAGATATTTTCTATTTGGATTTCACAAATTGGAGATAGGAGCAGCTTAATCCAGTTCATACGAATTACGGAATATGAGAACATCATTTTGTATCGACGAACGATTCCCAAAAGTACCTCTGAAACCAGGAAGTTTACCAACTATCAGACTGCCTGGTAAGTTTCGACGATGTTTGTAATTATTTTATAAACTGATGGGAGTACTGAAAGAATACATCAAGTTTTTCAATCGAAACATTCTTTTCAGTTGCTCGACGATGAAAATGTTTTTCTATGCGCATGAAAATCATTCAAATCATGGCAAGATTGCGCATTTTGGTACACAATAAAATGCCGTTTGGAAATTCAAAAAATTTCTTATACTATAAAATTATTATCATCTAAACGTTCTACACTTCAATGTAATACCTCACAAGTTCAATATAATTACATGATAATATATTCATTAGTCAATACAAAAATATGGCAATGACGTTGACCTTTTTTTTCCTATGAAAAAAAAACTAGGTGAGGTATCTGACAATTTTGTTGTTTGATTCGTCTTTCCATCTTTCAAAATAAAAAAGTTACATCCGATCAACATGGTATCAAGACAAAATGACCACACTATAGGAACCTATACAGGATGAACCAAAAATAAGTTAAGACCATCAAATTCATTTTTTCGAATGGAAACCTCTTTTTTTATTCCATTTTCGACTGCTACATCAAATTTCATGTAGGTTTTATGTATCATAACATCAAACCCAACAGTTATCGAGAAATTTACGATTGATAAAAAAAAATGGACTGTGTTTCTGACCAATCGTAAATTTCTTGATAACTGTTCACGTGAGGTTAAGGACATGGTATATGCAACTTACTTAGAATTTGATGTAGAACTCGAAAATGAAGTAAAAAGGGGGGTTTCTGATTGAAAAAATGAAGTTGATGGTCGTAAACTATTTATGATAAAATTATCATAAAAAGCCGCATTCAAAAATAATAATCGATGTTCCCGCGCTTTTTCCCACCTAACCAGTCCCCGAATGTTGAATGAATTTATTTCAACCTACTCACTGTATTAAGTCTATTTCACTGCAATTTTCTCAACTAAGAAACTATCTATTTTAACTTTCAGAAGTTCTCATGATGATTCTGAAAAATGATCAAATTCATTTTATACCCAGATAAAGCCTGCAGATGAAGATGTTCAGTCTTCGATTATTGAAGAAGGCGGCGAGAAATTGATTGAAACCGCAATGGTGAAAGAATCCCAGAAAAATCAGACCAATAGAAAGTCGTGTTTCATTTTCAACATCACTTCAAATTATTATGCTCTGTATAGATCATATTTTGTATTTATACATTGCAAACTCCTTGTTCAGTTTGTCTCGATAAACTCTGTGTGAAATGCTAAATAAATGTACCTAATAAAAAATAAACATAAATAAACAATTTGTTTGTTCTTATTCATTTATTTATTGTTATTGCTGTGTTATAAATACTTGGAAAAATGAACAATAATCAAGTTAACCAGAGAAACGGAATTATATTAGTATTAGGTAGGTATAATAAACTGCTCAGCATAAAGTTCGCCTATAGTGAACTTTTACAGCAAAGTTTGAGTCTGTGTTACTCAAAAATCCTTCGTTCGATTTTGATGATTTCACTCAAAGCCCATGAAATGAGCTCCAAAACCAAAAAAAATCATCAAAATCGAACGAAGGAGTTTCGACTTACATGGCCTTAAACTTTGCTATAAAAGTTTGTTTTTGGCGAACTTCATGATGAGCACTATCAAACCGCTCATTCAAATTACCCGCCAAATTTTCGCAGCCCAAGTTCCATGACTACACCGTATGGTGGCAGCATCGTGTGACAGTCTAAATAGTGTTCGATAAATTGTACAGGAGTTGACGTTCTATATCAGTATATTGTAATCACTTTTCTATGGCTTCAAATTAGGACTAAAGGAATCACTGTTATCTATAACAAAGTATTTTAAAGAAGGACTTATCTAGGTATACAAAGAGGACAAACCTTTCAATCCTACATATTATAGATTGTCCGTCAGAGAACAATCACTCAAATACGGAATAATATGCTTCGAAAGAACCAGCAGGCAAGACAAAATCGCCTTTCAAAGTGTTTATAGAGTGTTTTTGCATAAAGCAAGCAATTAGGTCATGTGGGGAAGATATTGGAATAGAATTCGTTTTTCCCCGTACACTGCTGAAATTATATTGTTGAACATAAACCTTAAATTAAAAGGGGTTTCATTACCGATTGTGCTTGCAAGACATTCTAGAACATTATTGGCATTTTTGTCTTCAAGCTGTCATGCTCATTAGGTCGTTCTTATTTTGATTTTAGAGTTTGGAGTCCAGTTCATCATTGGTGGAAAAAAGGTTCTCTTTGCCCACATAACCGAGTGTTGGCATTTTTAAATAGTTTCTTGAAAGAAAAACAACCAGTCATATCTAGGAAGTGGAAAAAAAAAACAAAATCAGAATGTAAAAATGAATAAAAACAATATGATCAAATGAAAAAAAAGAACCATAAGAATAAGATAAAAATGTCTAATAATTCAGTTTGAGTGAAAAATCAAATTCCCCTTTTGTATAATATGGACAAAAATGAGAGAGAAATAAAAAAAATAATAGAATTCCAACTGTGAAAAATTAGTGTCACACTGGTCACAACTTTTAATAGTATCCAACTTTAAAGCGACCATATTCTTCAAATATTTTATGCGGACATGCAATAGACTCGATTTTTAATTATAACGCAGGCTCTTTTGCCAACCCCAATTTTTTATCTCAGTTGGATTCACAATCACCATACAAAACTTTTCAAATTACTGTTGACTTCATCTTGTAACGCCGATATTTCCACAATAATCAAGCGATTTCTGGTAAAGACTCTACTATCTACGAAAATGATACAAAATACTTGATGCTTACCTGTACAGGGTGTCCCAACGATAGAGTAAAGTAGGTTTTATCATATAGGATATGAAAAATATCAATATCATATGCATCACAGGTTAGGGGTGTAAATAGCGCACATTCTGAAAATATTTGGAAACATACAGGGTGCGTCACAAAAGTATGGCACGAAAAAGTATGATTTTTTTAAATGGAACCCCCTGTATATTAATTGATATTTCAATTCTTTCTTCAATTTGGAACAAAAATTGTGATACAACTAATGTTCCTAAATTCAACCGTTATCGAGATATCGCGTTTTAAAAATGGCATTTTTGCAACTTTGACATGCTATAAAACTCAAACTATTCAAGTTAGTCAATGTCCAGTCATCGTGCGGGACGGACGTGTTTTAGTTTTGCTCTCAATTATATCTCAATAAGTAATCAAAGTGATCAAACTAGTCATAATTTTATACAGTACAGTTATGTTTTATTGTGTGCAGTGTGTTAGAATATAGAAAAAACTTGGATCAACTACTACCGACCCGTGGTGGAATTTGGCTGATAAGGTTTTTTGTGTTAGGTGAATACCAACAATGGAGGGCAATGAACCAAATGATATGAAATGCTATGAGTGCAAAATTACTTTAGATGATCCAAAAACCAGTGTAGAATGTACATTATGCAAAAAGCTGTACCACGGGAAATGTGAAAACATTGATGACTTTCGTGGTTTTCACATGAAGAAGACGTCATGGAAATGCAGTCGTTGTGAAAATTCAAGCATTTTAAACAAGGTACCAAGGAAACGTAGTAGAGTGGATGATTATGCTATGGACTTGAATGATATTGGAAACATCAGTGGTTTTTTGCAAAAATTACTGCTGAATTCTGTTGAAATGAATAAAAAAATCGAGACCCTTGTCGCTGATAACTTGAATCTGAAAGAAGAAATTGCATCATTGAAAGAGTTGTTGATTAAAAATACGTCATCAAACCCTCCCACCGCTACGAATTCTACTATTGCCAAATCCTATTCTTCAGTTATGAGAGATGATAAAATATTAGTCGTCAAGCAAAAAAATTCTGAAACAGATACCAACAAATTGAAGGAAGAGCTGAGAAGAAAAGTTAACCCGACTGACATTGGCGGTTGAATTACTAT
Organism: Orchestes rusci; assembly: GCA_958502075.1. Classification (NCBI taxonomy): domain Eukaryota; kingdom Metazoa; phylum Arthropoda; class Insecta; order Coleoptera; family Curculionidae; genus Orchestes; species Orchestes rusci. The sequence continues at coordinate 61,685,075 of OY293304.1, forward strand.
GGGTAGACAAACAAAAAATGGGGGACTAATTCTGAGTTATGGAAACGAGCTGGAAATATCGAATATTCAATCTAAAATTCAAAGTAATCTTGGTGAAGAATATATTGTGAACAGACCAAAAAAATTAGACCATAGAATCAAGGTTGTGGGAATCGATGGAAATGAACATAAGAGCAGTGATGAGGAGTTAATATCGAAAGTGATCAAACAGAATGATATTCAACAAGGAAGCAATTTCAAATTGAATATCTTGAATCGAACTAAAGTTAGTAATAACAGATTTAGTATTGTTTTTGAAGTGGATTCGATTACATATGATGCGTTCATCAATAAACACCAAAAAATGAACATAGGATGGAGTCGCTGCAATGTCTTCAATGAATACGGAATCAAACGGTGTTATAAGTGTTGCAGATATGGACATATTGCTAAGGATTGTCGAGAGCAGAGAGTTTGTCCGAAGTGTAGTGATAACCACGAAATTAGTGAATGTAAAAGTACTGTGAATAAGTGCGGTAACTGCATTTTTTCAAACAATAAATATGGACTCAGGATGAAGACTGATCATATGGTGTGGGACATTAACAACTGTGATACCTACAAGAGGATTGAAAGCATTCAAAGGAACAAGTTTATTAAATGACAATTAGACAACGAAGATGTCACCAAGGTGAATGAGGGTATGTTTTTATATTCAAATTGTCAAGGTCTTTTAAATAATTTTATTGAAATCAAATTGTTAGTTGATAAGTTTAAACCAGTGATCCTTTGTTTATCGGAAACTCATGTGAGCAGGGATATTTTTGATCATGAGATAGCCATTCCGAACTACAATGTTATAAACTGTTTTACGAACAATAGAAGAACTGGGGGTGTATCTATATATTTGAAAAGTGATATCTCATATCAAGTTAAATTGAATAAAAATGTTGAAGGGGTTTTATGGTTATTGACTATTACATTCAAAATTGACGAATCCAACTATGTCTTCACAGGATTGTATCGATCGCCATCTGGATCGGATAAGGTTTTCATTACGGAGTTTGGAAGCTCATTGGAAGAGATAATGAACATCGATGGAATGCAAATAATAACGGGGGACTTCAAATGATTACCTCAAGGCTTCGTATTATACGTCTAAATGCATACAGATAATAAGGATTAATGGGCTCACTCAGATTGTAGACGAATTCACAAGGATCACTAATAAGAGTGAAAGTCTCATTGACTATGTCATCACAAATGACAAGACATTGAAATGCAATGTTCTCACAACTCCAAAAATCAGTGATCACAGTATTATAGAAATAAAGGTGAAACAACATACATCTCTTCGCAAGAAAATCATCTTCAAAGAACTAAAATACGATCCAAAACAGATGGAAACAGATTTGAGGAAGAATGATTGGAACAACTCTATAACAAACATGCAATTGTTATCGAAAAATTTATTAACACCGATCGTAGAATCACTGGAATCCATGACATTTATCAAAGCAAAAGTTATTAACTCCAAGTACGAAAATAATAAATGGATCACATCTGAAATATTAGAAATGATGAAACGGAGAGACAACAAATTTAGAGCTTTTACTTTGATGAGAGAAGAGAACCTGTGGCAAGAATACAAATCAATCAGGAATGAGGTCATAACATTGATCCGAAGGTCAAAAAATGAATATTTACATAGAATACTGGATAGTAACAGGAAAAATTCACAACAATTGTGGAAAAATCTAAAAACGCTATTACCGAATAAAAAATGTGACATTAGTAATATAGTGATAAATGGCCTAGTCAAAAATCAGGATTGTGATTTTGTCGAGTGTTTTAACCAATATTTTATTGAGAGTATAGCTAACATTGTTTCAGAAATTAAGCCAAAAAACAATTTTAATTATGTGTTGCGTTTTGTGGACCAGGCTAATAATGTTTTAAGTAGTTTTAAAACTGTTGAAATGTCTTATTTATGTTAGAATAGCAATCTACTCAGACTCTAGCCACGTTGCCAAATGTGCCAAACATATGTGAACGGAACATTGCGGTTTGTGCTAGTAGGATGTAAAAAGGAAGAATAGGGTTAAGTTGTGAAATGAACGTGTTTACTAAAAACGAGTAATAAAAAGTTAATTTTGATTCACCAAGGTGTTTGACTTCAATTGCTTGTGTTCTGAGAAGTTTTCTCCCCTTATCTGACTTCCACAACCCTATCATTTAAGAGGTTATGGTCCCAGATACTTATAATCTCAGATATTGAGGCAGAAACGTGAAGCTAAGTGGAAATTGATTCAAACGAAGGCGGAGAAGAAAAAATGGCTACGTTGGGACAGTTGGGAATAAAACCATTCGATGGACAAGGATTCAACAACTGGGAATTCAGGGTGACTTTGGTCCTAGAGCAGCATGGTGTATTGGATGTTTTGAGTTCGGATCCCCCAAATGAAGGTTCAAGTGCCGACATTGTGACCAAATTTAGGAAGGATGATGTTCGCGCTAGAAATCTGATTGTGAATCATTTAGCTGATAATGTTCTCGAAATGATCAAGGAAAAGAAAACAGCAAAGGAAATTATGGAAGAACTCAGAGGCACGTATCAGAAAAAAGGTATGGCAAATCAAATACAACTTCAGAGAAAGTTAAGATCAATGAAGTATGATGCTAAAAACTCCTTGAATGACTTCATTATTGATTTTGAAAAAACTGTAACGGAATTGAGGTGCTGTGGTGGTAAAATTGAGTTGTCTGAAGTAATCACTCAATTGTTAGCATGTATGCCTGACGAATATCAACCAGTGACTACTGCCATTGACATATATTTTTGTCAAGAGAACAAAATTAGCCTAGACTTTGTTAAAAGCAAACTCTTGTTGGAAGAAAGTAGACAGTTGAAGAATAAAGAACAGGCGGCGCAGGTCGAATCATCACAAGCATTCATGGGACAGAAAAAACATCAGTTCAGGAAGTCATGGAACAATGGAAGGCAACATTCAGGTCAGAATTATGAAGGTACATTTCCATATAAGTGTTTCAAGTGTGGAAAAAAGGGACATAAGAAAGTGGACTGTCCAAAGTTGAAAAACTCTCAAGATTGTCATCTCATTGAGAAAACAGCAGGACACTGTGATGAAGATGCTGGTATATCATTTTTGGGTGAGGTTGAACTTCAACAGGAAGAAATGGAGGAAACAAAATGTGCAATGAAGACATCGGAGGGTGAAATCTTATTTGTAGTGGATAGTGGATGTACAAACCACTTGGTAAACACAACAGTTGGTAAATATCTCACGAATGTCAAAAGTGTTCATCACAGAATAAATGTTGCGAAAATTGGTGAAGTTGTAATAGCTACAAGACAAGGGAATTTATTACTATCAACTGAAAATGGAACAAAAGTAACTCTTGGGAATGTTCTGGAATGTGATGGCTTGTCTCACAATTTGTTGTCAGTGAAAATGATGGAGAAAAAGGGCCTGAGAATAATTTTTGAAGAAGGTGTTGTGAAAATACAAAACAAACAAAGGACAGTTGCTCAAGGCGAAATTATAAGAAGTTTGTATCAGCTGAAGTTATTTACAAGAAGTGTGTGTGAAGCAAACCTGGGAACCGAAGAAAATAATCTGATGCATAGACGAATGGGACATTCATCTAAATATCCTTTCAATGGAATATGTGAAACATGCTTGCAGGGAAAACAGACATGTCAACCTCACAAATCTATCCAAGAAGACAGGAAAGCGGAACATGTTTTGGAAGTAGTGTCTTCAGATGTATGTGGACCAATAAATCCAGAAGCTTGGGATGGTGTGCGTTACTTTGTAACTTTCATGGACCACTATACTCACTTTGGAGTTTGTTATTTTATGAAGAACAAGAATGAAGTCCTGGACCATTTCAAGGTATTTTTGGCTATGATAGAAACCAAGTTTGGAAGAAAGTTGAAAAGGTTGAGATGTGACAATGGAGGAGAGTATGTATCAAATGCATTCAAGGCTTTATGTAAAGAAAAAGGTATTCATTTGCAATACACAATCCCATATACCCCACAGCAGAATGGAGTGGCGGAAAGGTTCAATCGAACAATACTGGACAAGGCTCGATGCTTACTATTTGACTCTGGATTGGGCAAGGAATTCTGGAAAGAGGCCGTAAGCACATCTATTTATCTTTGTAATAGAACAGGAACATCAGTTTTAAAAGATGGGAGAGTTCCAGCAGAATTATGGTATGGAAGAAAACCTGATTTGAATAAAATCAAAGTTTTTGGTTGTAAAGCTTATGTTCATGTGGCCAAGGAAGAAAGGAAAGGAAAATTGGACAGCAGGTCAAAAATAATGTACATGATGGGCTACACAGATAATGGATATAGGCTATGGGATACAAATAAACAGAGAATCATAGAAGCCAGAGATGTAGTTTTTGATGAGAAGCAACAAACAGGAAAACTTCAGAAACTAATTATAACGGACAACGATGATCCAAATGATGACAACCATAATCCAGAAAGTGATCAGGAAAACATAGAACAAGATGAGGAAGAAACACCGACAAGACCAAGAAGAAAGACACAGATACCCAGGCGATATGACGATTATGAAGTTGAACTTATGACAGCCCTATCTGTAGGAGGAAATATGGATATTCCAGAAACCTTTGAAGAAGCAGTTAAAAAGGGGTGGAAACCCGCAATAAAGGAAGAACTGGAGTCCCTCAAACAAAATAATACTTGGGAAGTAGTGTCCAGACCACGTAATGAGGAAGTCATTGATTCAAAATGGGTTTTCTCGGAAAAGGAGAGGAATGGAGAAGTGATAAGGAAGGCGAGACTGGTGGCAAGGGGATATCTGCAATCAAATTTGCAGGAAGAAGTTTATTCACCTGTGGCGAGAATGCTGACGATGAGAATACTTTTATGCTTAGCAGTTGAGTATGACATGAAGATACTTCAATTGGATGTCAAGTGTGCATTCCTGAATGGAGTATTGAAGTGTCCAGTTTTCATGGAGCTACCACTGGGAGTAGAAGGAAATCCTCAGAAGCAAGTATGCAAGCTTTACAAGTCTCTGTATGGTCTGAGACAATCCCCTAAACTATGGTACGACAAACTTCATGAAGAACTTGTAAGTTTTAATTTATCTAGATCTTTATCGGATCCATGTCTTTATTATGATGTAGATTTGTTTTTGCTGATTCATGTTGATGATTTAATTGTTGTTTCAAAATCAGATTTGAAATTGGAAAGAATTAAACAAAAGTTAGAATCAAAATTTCAAATGAGAAACTTAACTAGTGAAGATAAATTAACCTTCCTAGGAATAGATGTGATAAGATCACAGGACAGTATTTTTATTAGTCAGAAAGGTCTAATACGCAAAATTTTGTCAAAATTTAATATGAAAGATGCGAAAACCAGTTCAATTCCAATTCCGAAAGGCTTGAATTTGAGTATGGGTGATAAAGTTACTGACAACGAGAGCTATCCTTATAAACATTTGATAGGTTGTCTGATGTATTTGATGATAGGGAGTAGGCCTGACCTCAGCTATTCAATAACGTATTTTAGTCAATTTCAACAATGTTTTAGTGAAGTTCATTGGAAGAATTTGAAAAATGTACTTAGATATTTAAAATTAACTGAGGAGTATGGATTAAAATTTGTCAAGTCTAAGAGCCAAGTTAAGGAACATGTTATAGAAGCTTATGCCGATTCTGATTTCGCAAATGATATCACAGATAGAAAAAGTATAACGGGTTATATGATACGATGTTATAAAAACATAATTTTTTGGAAAACTAAAAAGCAAGTAACAGTGTCCTTATCAAGCTCAGAAGCTGAATATATAGCATTAACTTCGTGTATTACAGAATGTATTTTTGTTGCACAAATTCTAAGAGAAATTCTCAATATTGAATTATATCCTATAACGGTATATGAAGACAATCAGTCTTGTATAAAGATGGCTAGTACCTTAGAAATATATCGAACTAAGCACATAGATGTTAAACATCATTTTGTTCGAGATTGTGTTTTAAATGAAAAGATCAGACTTAAGTATGTAACAACTCCAGAACAGTTAGCGGATATATTCACGAAGCCACTTGAAAGAGTAAAATTTAATTATTTCATGGAAAAACTTTTGATTGTAAAAAGTTAAGATACATGCATATTTTCAGTTTATATACGGTTCAATTAAGTTAAGGTGTATTTTTGATTTTGATAAATTTTGTAGAGTTGTGAAATTGGGTAGGGGTGTTAGAATAGCAATCTACTCAGACTCTAGCCACGTTGCCAAATGTGCCAAACATATGTGAACGGAACATTGCGGTTTGTGCTAGTAGGATGTAAAAAGGAAGAATAGGGTTAAGTTGTGAAATGAACGTGTTTACTAAAAACGAGTAATAAAAAGCTAATTTTGATTCACCAAGGTGTTTGACTTCAATTGCTTGTGTTCTGAGAAGTTTTCTCCCCTTATCTGACTTCCACAACCCTATCATTTAAGAATTTAAATAAAATTGTAAAAACTTTCAAGCAAACTGGGGGATGTGAAGATCGAATTTCAAGTGAGATCTTGAAAGACGTTTTCAACATTGTTGGAAATAGATTTTTGGACGTTATAAACAACTCTCTTACATACGGGGTTTTTCCTGACGAATGGAAGTGCTCGATTATTACACCAGTGCCAAAAGTTCCGAACAGTGCCAAGGTAGAAGACTTTCGTCCAATAAATAATATGCCGCCATACGAAAAATTATTGGAGATTGTGGTAAAGGAACAACTTGTAAATTTCTGTGATGAACATTCTGTGATACACGAGTTCCAGTCAGGCTTCAGAAGTTATCACTCCTGTGAATCTGTGATACTAGAAGTATGTAATGATTGGTTTAAATGTTTGGAGAGCGGGATGTTTGTGATATCCGTTTTTCTTGATTTTCGCCGTGCCTTTGAGACTGTAAACAGGGACTTACTGATACAAAAATTATGGACGATTGGTGTTCGCGGAACAGTGCTTAAATGGTTTTCTTCATACCTTACGAAAAGAACACAGAAGGTGAAGGTCAATAATACTTTCTCCGATAAAGCTTACACAAAATTTGGTGTCCCACAGGGTACGGTTTTGGGACCATTATTGTTTATCATTTACATCAATGACATTTTCAAGCATGTTGAGCATTGTAAAATTAAATTGTTTGCTGACGATACAATGTTTTACTTGTGTGGGACTGATATGGATGTGATGCTGAAGTATATCAATGGTGACCTTGCAAGTTTGGATAGATGGCTTTCAAACAACAATATGGCACTGAATGCAAGCAAATGCAAATTTGTTGTATTTGGAACTTCTGGAATGATCAACAAACTTGAAGGGAGAAGTATCAGCATATATTTAAATGGCCAATACATCGAAAGGACAAGAGTGATAAAATATTTGGGAGTAATGCTAGACGAACATCTTAACTTCAACAGTCATATTGATTATGTCTGTGCTAAAATGTCCCGGAAAGTTTATTTTTTACAAAGAATTGGTAAGCAGCTATCCCTCTACACCAAACTACTACTGTACAAATCCATCATAGCACCACATCTGGAATACTGCTCCAGCATATTGTATAACTTGACACAGGACAAATTTAAACAACTTCAAATGATCCAGAATCGTGCAATGAGAATTATACTGTCTTGTAGCAGATATACTCCAATCGAACTGATGCTCAATACTCTGGGTATTATGGATGTTAAGCAAACAATTAATCTTCGCTCATATGTATTTATATCATTGACTTTAAATACTATAGACTGGGCATCCCATTCATAAAATGGTATTAGTCTTGACGCCAACATCACAATAAGTGCGAAAGAGACAACACTATGAGTGGAAAGAGATGAAACGAGGAATCCGAACCCATCGGGCAACACCGCATGAGAACATGTGATTCTTATAATACGTACGTCCGAACTCGATTTTCATCTGGAACAGCGGCGGCACATTTCGAGTTTCAACCGTTTTGTATGAAAAATATAAATGAATATTAATTTGGGTAGGTTCCTATGTCGTTATTGTTATATGACAGTATATCACATTTTTGACTTTCTGAATCAATAAAAATTGAAATTTTCATAACATTAAAAACTAAATCTCCTGCTGTTCTTCCGAAAATAATGAATTACGGTTCCGAATAAAATGACAACCAAAATACAAAATATATTTCGCCTTTCTTACATATCTCTAAGGCCATTTTACTCAATTTGCCATATGATTTTTGTTTTTGGAGACGGGAAACTGTATGGTCTGCCGGTGAGTCATGATTGGCAAGCTTCCCGGTTTTAAATATTTGATTCCATCAATGTCACGTAAATAGTCTTGTGGGTTAAAATGGGCCGAACACAAAAAGGGAGGTTTGATTCAAAGTCGGTCCTCGTCTATCCTCACCAAGAACACCAAATATTTCGCAGCTCTTCATTTTTTGGAAATCTAAAATTGGATAACAAGAAAAAAATATAAAAAATAGGAAACAGCAACGTTTTACTTTTCTTGTTTCTAATACATAAGTATATGTACAGGCGAAAAGTATTATAAATAAATGGCCGAAAAACTATTTTTAATTATACCAAAATGATTATCAGTGCTGGAAAGTGAGTGGAGATAAATTCAAAGAAATATGGTGCAGGAGTCATACTAAACAAAGACCGGAAATATTGGTATACCTGCAAATTGAAGCAGGTAAGCAATATTGTTTATTGGTCTATTCTTCTTTAAATTATTGTCTAGACATAAATTTAATTTTGTATGTTAAGACATAAATTTGGCCCAAAAACATTTATGTCTAGATATACATTCAAAGAAGTATGGGCAAATAAACAATACATAATGCGTAGGTACCCTGCTTCAATTTGCAAGTACCAATATTTGCAGTTTCTATTCACTTTTCGCATTCTCCAGAAAATTAAACATTTTTTATATATCCTATACCTACCTTAAAAATAAAATTGCCATTTTTTCTGGCACGTTTTAAAATGAAAAGGTTTATTCGGAAGTCTTGGGAACAGGGTAAATATCTATTTTCAACCATTGAACTTTAATTTAAAACTTTTTTCCAAACGTCAAATTAAAAAGTGAATTGCGGGGTCCATTTAGCTGTGCCCTGTACAAGGTTTTTTTATATATTAATTTAGACCCCCTTTATCTTTTTTATTTGACGTTTCTGACAAAAATGTCCCTTCATAAAAGTCTATTGATTGGTTTCGAGCAAATTGTTGGAAAAACTATATTTCGCTTTAACAGGAAGAAAGACTGGGCGTCGTCAAAATTTTTAATTCCAATTGAAAGGTACAGGCAAAGAGGGCGATATGTCAAAAAGTTAATTTCGAGATAAACGCGAGGTTTTAAGAGCTCTAAAAAGTGAATATAATAATAATAATTGTGAAAGTAAGCATTCTTACTGAAGACTTCAACCTTATTGTAATAAAAAAAACGAAAATAAGACAGTTGAGGAAGTATCCAATAAATAATTCACCTTGACTGTGTATGAAATAATCGAGGAAATAATGGAATAGGTGTATTCAAGTAATATGAATATCCTTTCTTATTTGGGAACAATCGGTTCCCATTGCATAAAACACTACCATTTAGCCTTTTTTTCCAAATCAGTTTCATTTTTTCGTTGTTACCTATTCACGAATAAAAACAAACATTTAAACTTCCTGAAGATTGAAAAATCCTCATTTTCATGAATGAAATCATCATCATGCCTACACTCTACACCACTGGATCCCTCTCCAGTCAATGCTCAATGCAAATTTGACACTTACCTGTGAATGGTGATTTCTGGATCCGAATGGTCCAGTTTTTGACACAGCAAGCACAATCTTACCATTTTTCACAAATAAAGTCACAATACAACACTTCACAAGCAGGAAAGTAGAAGTTTTCAAGTTGAAACCCCATGGCATCACCGCACTACCTTCAAAATCGAAACCAGCTGTTTAAAGGCAGCGTTGCCGTGTACTAGGACTAATATTTAGTATGTATCACCTGTATCCAATGCACAAAAAATCATTATTTAATGAATGTTAGTAATTAAGCTTTGAGTAGCACAAAAATGTTTCACATTATTTATGATATGAAATAATATCATCATTAGACACTATCACCGTTGTTCAACATTGAGTTGATTCACACGAAATCATGGTTGTAAATGTGTCTGATTATGCGATAATCTAGAATAGTGAACCTTGATGCACCTTCTTGAAAAATGAACAATACTCAATCCTCCTTAATTTTCATTGTATCATGTCTTATCAATCAATTTCGTACACAGAGGAATTTTCATTGATGAAGATTTGCCCAAATCGGCAACCGCGTCCAAAGCAGGTCAGTTTTCGGCGACGCAGATAGATATAGCTCGACAAGGATAGCGATACAGTGAATTTCTCAAGACATACGTCCAAAATTGGATGATGGTGCCATTATTTTTGAAGGTTTCCTTCTCTAAAGCCTTATAAAACTCAATGATTTATATATAAAATGAAACATGGACTGCTACCTCAATATCTGTGTAAAGAATTGAAATATGTTTGTGATGTCCATGGATATAAAACACGCAGTGCTGCAACAGATTTTTATGTCACTACAAGCCGCTCAAACAAAAAGCATGGTAGCATCTTTTATAAAGGACTTTCTGAGTTCAACAAACTTCCCATCGACATCAGAAACTCTACTAGTGTAGGTGTATTTAAAAATAGTTTAAGGAGGTATGTTTCTGATCCTAATAAGTAGCCTGTGATCCACATTTATAGTTTTAGATACCTGTTTTCGTTTTTTATAGTTGATCCTAGTTTAAGTGTGTCGCCCTCATTCACCTATTCTTTGTACTACTGTTTGTATTATATAACACTTTTTATTTTTTATTATTCTCTATGTACTTGTATAGCATTTTTGCTAATAAACGCTTTATTTATTTATTTAGAGAAAAATGGATTGCACATTCATATCTTAACTTTTCAAGAGCTATTCAAGGAAATTAAATCCATTATTGTGAAAAAATGTCAAAATGTGCCGAAAAAAGTTGACAGTTGACGTTACCTTCTATCCAAACGACAGAAGAGCTCTTGAAAAGTTAAGATAGGAAAGTGCAAACCATTTTCCTCTAACTTGAATAGTTTGAGTTTTATAGCATGTCAAAGTTGCAAAAATGCCATTTTTAAAACGCGATATCTCGATAACGGTTGAATTTAGGAACATAAGTTGTATCACAATTTTTGTTCCAAATTGAAAAAAGAATTGAAATATCAATTAATATACAGGAGGTTCCATTTAAAAAAATCATACTTTTTCGTGTCATACTTTTGTGACGCACCCTGTATGTTTCCAAATATTTTTAGAATGTGCGCTATTTACACCCCTAACCTGTGACGCATATTGATATTGATATTTTTCATATCCTATATGATAAAACCTACTTCACTCTATCGTTGGGACACCTTGTATACACATAGTCACTACAACCCATAATATAAAAGTCTTAGTTTTCACCAAACAATTAAAACGACAGAAGTGAAATATTAATTAATCACACACGCAAATTGGAAACGATACGAATTATCAGAAAGTCGTGCCGGCTAATTCAACATCTGATTCGAAATTTGAAACTACTTTTAAAACACTTGTCAGTCAATGACAGACAGCTTGGGATCGTTTCATTTGATCCGACAAGCATCCTGAAATACTGATATCATGTGACCTCAAAAGTAGTTATCTATTTGTTATCACGTGCCCTGACTTACTCGGTTGTAATCTCAACTGAACTTATCAGATACGGAGTCCGATGCATGATTTTTTCTTTACATTTTGGCGGAGACGCACTGGCTCACTAGCACCCTCATATATTTTGTTTGTCGGCCGTGGAACTAGCTTAAGTGGAAAAACAGGGTTTGACCTTTGCCATTTGAGTCTCTTTTCTATTGGGTTTAATGTTTTCTGCAAACACCTGTGAAAACCTGGGGTAGAAATTTCGTTCCCCATCCTGTATATCAACAAAACCAACACTAGAATTTCCAAGTGATCAATTAAAAAAGTTGCTTACATCTGGTGTTGAGCGGCCAAAACGTGTTCGAATTTTAAATTGGGAAACATTCTGAACGATATCTTGCTAATCTGCATCAAAGCACTACTTGCTACAACTTGAACCATTGAGCCAACTTGTTCCAGTTTGGGATAAGGATTCGTCAGATTATTCGAAAAATCGGCAAGAAGCCAAAAGGTCCAACCACAATGTAATCTCAACAATTGGAAATACCTAGGTCGAACCCAATGGAGTTTTCCATTTTTTTAATAAAAAACTGGTACCACCAATACACGAAGGGCAGAACTTTGGACTATGGAATAAACAGGTGTTTTCTTTTGGAAATACGAACGACTGAAGTGATCTTGAGGAAATGCAGGGTCACACATCAGGGCCGGACAAGATGTGTACATTTATCAAAACCTCATGATTATGAATGATTATGTTTTGTCAAAAAAAAACACCCTTTTTGCCACAAAAGTGACGAGAGAATTCTGTGTCTGGAAATACAGGGAACAGTTTTCGTACAATCCTGCAAAAATCAGGCCAATAAAAATAAGGAACCACCCCTATTGCTAAAAACTCTCAAGGGTGACGAGTGTAATTTTTTTGTGGACGTCCCTAAATCAACAAAGAAAAAATCACCGTGTTTACACCCCCTAGCAGTCTTTCAATGTTACAGTTCACTGTATTACACCAATTATATTTTGAACGATCTTTCTTTGATGGATGTTTGGGATTTCCAGTGGTTAAATCATAGACTTAAGATAACAAGACACGTAACGCCTATACCTTAAGCATTGAATGTTTTGGTCCCAACACAATGATGATAGGCCAGTTTTGTTTTTGTTTACTTACCGGTGAAACGCCCGAATTTCGCCTGTTTTTTTTCTCTGGCCACACACTACACAGTTTTTAGGCACTGTTTATCAATTAAACACTAAATCCCGCAATTTAGAACAGACAGAGCAAGACTTTTTCTGAATAATTAAGAAATAAGCTTTACTTACCGGTGAAACGCCCGATTTTCGCCTGTTTTTTTTTCTCTGGCCACACACTACAAACTTTTTAGGCATTGTTTATCATTCAAACACTAAATCCCGCAATTTAGAACAGACAGAGCAAGACTTTTTCTGAATAATAAAGAAACAAGGAAACTATAAACGCATTTACCTCACTTAAGCGGACGTTTGTAGACAATGCGTCAGCCGGTCCGTCCTCAAAGTTGCGACCGGATGTTGCCATATTTCATCATGAAATATAGAGATTCATACAATTGTTCCCTTCAACAATGTTTTTAAACGACAGAAAAGTCATTTGTGACGGAAAACTGAGAATACGGAATTATAGGTGTTTAAGATTGATGATTTGGTAGTTGAATTAAATTATTTTTGCCGGTATTTCTCATAAAGCTCTATAACATTAAGAGCACATGACAACGGCGCTGAAATAAAGTAAATAGCTTCATGAGGGAGATGTTGGGGTTAGCAATATTTGTTTTGTTACTTGTCTTGTTATTTTGAGTATATGGATTAAATAATTGTACTATCGATACAATCTGATTTGTTATCAATAAATATTCGGGTCTGAGTCAGTACGATGACGCGTCAAATGATTGCGATCATGATAGATCTTTACCCATTATCTTTCCGTCCACGTTGAAAAACCACTCATACCTCAACGCTCATCTATTCCTAGCTTCAACAAACCACGACTTTATACACTATACAGGGTGGTGCAACCAAGATGGGGTGGACGATTGTGGGAAAATGTTGAGAGATTTGGATATTTTTTTTTTTGTTTATCATAGTTAGTCGAAAAGGCTCTGTTTTAAAAATATAGCCATAGTACAGGGTGTCCCAAAAAGTCTATGGCAAACCAAACTTGTATTTTTTTAAATGGAACACCCTGTATATTAATTGATATTCCAATTCTTCCTTCAATTTTGAACAAAAATTGTGATACAACTAATGTCATTAAATTCAACCGTTATCGAGATATCGCGTTTTAAAAATTGCATTTTTGCAACTTTGACATGATATAAAACTCAAACTATTCAAGTTAGAGGAAAATGGATTGCACATTCCTATTTCAACTTTTCAAGAGCTCTTCTGTCATTTGGATAGAAGGTAACGTCAACTGTCAACTTTTTTCGGCACATTTTGACATTTTTCACAAGAATGAATTTAATCTCCTTGAATAGCTTTTGAAAAGTTAAGATGGGAATGTGCAATCTATTTTTCTCTAACTTGAATAGTTTGAGTTTTATAACATGTCAAAGTTGCCAAAATGCCATTTTTAAAACGCGATATCTCGATAACGGTTGAATTTAGGAACATTAGTTGTATTACAATTTTTGTTTCAAATTGAAAGAAGAATTGAAATATCAATTAATATACAGGGGGTTCCATTTAAAAAAATACAAGTTTGGTTTGCCATAAACTTTTTGGGACACCCTGTACTATGACTATATTTTTAAAATATTGCCTTTTTGAATAACTATAATATACAAAAAAAAAATTATCCGAATTTCTCATCATTTTTCCACAATCGTCCACCCCATCTTGGTTGCACCACCCTGTATTTTATCAAGACTTGAAGTGGAGGAGTGGAGTGGACATAAAGAATATTCACTTAATATTTTGCAGCGAAAAAACGGGTGGGCGTGAATGCAGGATACTTCTGTAAATACTTATCACTAACTCAATCCTGGACAATGCTAACTCACAATCTTTTTCAACAATTTCTCAATCTGGAGCATCGAAAGAATAAAAAATAATAAAAATCGATTTATGAATTTATTTGACAAAATAGTGCTATCTTGGATGAAATATAAAATTTTCGGACACTTCTGACTGTGGGAGGATCTCTTTGTGTTCTGTGACCAGTTGAATCATCTGCACACTATCGCTTCATGAAAGTTGTATGCAGCAATTTCCAGCAACTGCTTCAGTACGGTGATGTAACCATCAGCAATTGCCCCTACCTTTTGGCACAATATGAGCTCAAGCCTATCTGGACTATGTTGTTTTATTTTATGTGACTATAAATCATGTCAATTTCTCTCATAAAAATTCACTTTTGTTCATTTATCTACAACCGTGCGATAACTAACGAATACGGCACGATTCTGTGTGTGGTGCATGACCATACATGTACCATATTATCGATCGCCGTGATGTAATTATTTTTTTTGTCACACGTTGCTGTTAGCAGCGTGCAAAATTTGCATTTTACCACCCGTTGCTGTTGGCAACGTTTATTATATCAAGAAAGGCAAGATGCCAGAGACAAGTTTTTATTTTTTGTAAACTTTTGGATATTTTGTCACCAAACAATTATAGATAAAACACTGTTAAATTTGTATGATAATTAGGTATTATCGCCCTCCAGTTCACACTACCCTAATACCCTAGTTACCACACTTATTATAAAATATACTATACTACTACTACTACTAAGAAAACTCGAAGAGAGTAAGTGATAAAAATGGTCTTGTACAGGCTATAGAACTTTTTAATTCATTACCCAATGAACTAAAAATCATGCGCAAAGGAAAAATTCCTGAGAAACATATCAAGTTTATGGCTACTAACCATTTAGATTAAGTTCTGATTATAGTATTGAAAGTTTACCTAAACCGAATAATTGAATCTTCACTGTAGCAAGAATGTTTACATTGACGGCGACGTTGTGAGATCTTTACTTATACTTATGTTCAAAGATACTTTTCAGTTTATAGTCTGGCTAACCACTCCATGTACAGAGATAATATCCCTCTATGATATACATTCACTTGTATATATACTGGAAATAAATAAATAAATTATTAACTCATTGCTTATCAATTCACGACCCTAGCTGGAGACACTAAACCTACTATGTTAATACACCATAGACTCATGCACCGAGTATGATCGAATATTCTTGATTTATTTCTAACTCTAATTGAACAATATCCAGTTCTGTTATCCAATTGGGTATCACGGGGATAATCACGAGTCATTTGTTTGATGAAATCCAATCGCTACAAGAAGACTCAGCTTTTGGGACCCTCTAATTTTGATAGATTCAGGATAGAATGCCTTGTCGTCAAGATCCGATTTAGACCCCGCAGACCGTTAAACATTTTTACCAAACTTTGAAAGGTTTTAACACAACATTTTGAGACGATAAGTACCTTCTATTTTTTCAGGTCTAGGTTTCGTCCATATAAGATGCAGAAAATAAAACAAATCCAGGATTCATTTACTTCTATTTTCTGATAAATTACATACCTAAGTAGAAAAGTGTCTCTTTTTCTTCAGCGCATCATTTAAATCCAACGGAGAAAATAGTATATTACTAGACGAATAAGAATTGGTGACCATTATAGCTTGGTAATAATCTTCGGATATTGAAACATAAGAAGAAGCATAAACAAACAATATCGTGTGAGTCGAATATGTCAATGTTAACGTGGGGGGAAAGAGAAAAAGCAAGCTCCTGCTTTGCCATATTAACTTTCTTGAAATACCTTTCAACCGATTTTCTGTCACCAATTCAATAACAATGACTTGAAGTTCAATATTATCAAATAAATATATTTCTCTTTAATATTCCAGGAGAGTGCAGCCTTTTTTTCATCGCTATTACTACTTGTCGTTGAATACTCCAACGATTTTTCATGATCTTTTATACTAGAAAGTGGATATCAGAATTTTTTATCACAAACGGCAACGTTGGGTATCAATCGAGCTATTTGAAATGCGCTGCCGTGACGTCTATGTGACGGTTGTTGTCATTTTCCAGTTGAAAATAGTTTATTTGTGCACGACAAGAAGATTAAGTGTGGCAATATTGCCAAAAAAGTGCTGTGTTTGTGGAGCTTCTTCATGGACGGTTCATTCGTATAGATTTTATCACAAATGAGTAAAGACACCATTACATAAATATAAACACAAACAATATGTTATCGACGCAAGCAAATCGCGTACGTTTGGGGTGCTATGCTTGTTCTAGTGGTTCAATGTTCGAAGGTGATATCCATTTGTCATGAGTAGGCTATACTTTTTCTATATCTATTCAATAATTGCAGCGAAATATGAAATAATTAATTTCATTTGCACGACATTTTTGACAAATGTAATTCACTGCAGGACAAAGTGAGGTTGGGTTGATAACACAATGACTATAAAATAAGTATGGATGGACAGATGGGCTGTTTCAAAATGATGGATTTGAAGGTTGACGTATGTTGAGAACTTGTCGAATTTTCTGACGTAAAGAATCCCCTACAGAGATTTTTCCTAAATGAGCAATGGCGATATTATGTGAGGGAACATTCCATCCACTCCACGGCGCTCAAGTCGCCGTTGATGACAAGATTTTGTCACGTGGATGTCAATTTGAGTTTTCGAGTTTGGCACTGCAGTGAGACATATTCAAAAATTTTCCGAAAAAAACTATTAGTTATCATCACTATATTGAGCATAATATTCAAAAGGCATCGATGTCCAAACCAGGAGCCTGGCCTGGGACTCCGTGTAGGATTCCATAGCGACTCTTCGTTCTCTGCATAAAATGAATGGGAAAGCGACGCTCGCTAGAATTCGACAGATACACGGAGTCCTAGGCCTGGATTATTTCGACAGAGGGTGAGAAGCATAAACCACTCAAAACTTGTCTATGGACAATGAAGAAATTCACAATCTACACCGGGTTTGTGAAAAACATTTTTGTGGGGATTCAATTACCTACAGGGTACCAAGAGAGGCTTGAAAAGAACTGCTTCCAACTTGTATCTACCTAGTGAGTTCCTGTTCCACACCTATTTAATGAATGTTAGAACAAAAATGATTTTATATGGAGAGTGTTGAACACAGGTGGCATTTTTGAATGAGTTCTACAGAATTATTGAGGTTAGATAGGCCTTTTGTTCGAACTTGTAATGATAAAAAGTAATAATTAGATGATTTACACTTTTGTATTGTTTTGTTTGTAAAATTTGAATGAATGTTTATGAAAATGAATAAATATACCTATGTTTGTATTATTTGCAAATTATTTCTGGAGGGTTCGTTCCTTAGGAATCATTTTGTTCTTACAAATATCTTTTTGATGTTCACTTGGAATAAATGGTTTTTCTTGCATACGTAAGATATAAATGTTTTCCTCATATCCATTGAAAAGATCTTCAAAAGCACAAAATGGGTCCAGTACCTATAAGTTCATTACCATAATATTTCCCATTTAAATATGGCCCCACTGGGCGCTAACAATAATCCAACGTCACTATTGTCAGACGGCGCTCTATATGGGTTTCTTTATGTTTTCTGATTCGCTCTTGAACAGTGGAGTGATGACATTAGATCTTTTTCATTGGTTAAAAACAATTGAGTTATGAAAAAAAAGTCACTGGTATTGGTAATGAGTCAAATCAACCAATAGAAAGTAGATGTATAATTCATTAATTATTATTGAATAGTCATAGAAAAACGGAATGTAGGTATATATTTTTTACAACCACCATGCACCTCTACTTTTCATGAGTACCTACTTTTTTGGCAAAAATGTCGCCTATTTTTTTTCTTCCGGAAAGGAAAAGAACCTAGAGAAAATCAATCACATCCTCATTCTCCGTATCTTCACAGCAACTGATTTAAGCTTCCGAGAGGCAAGGAGGCGTCTGTTTTGGGCACCATGGCAACCGATATTATTCAAGAAGAAAAACCAAACTAAGTCATGTCAATTCGGTCCCCATGGCCAAAATAGTTACTAAAGAAGATAGATCAAAACTACCTCATTACTCCCTAACTTGAATACAAAAATATCAATACATATGGGTTCAAGTTCCGTCTCTAGATCTAGATCAACAACATAGTCCCCAGTTCAGCGTGTTATTTTCGAAGTGAAACATATAGTCGTGAAACTTTGTGAAATGCTTCCTCATGTCAAGTGTACTAACCCCTGAAAATAGTAACTCTGGGGGTGGCCATGTCTTCGCACACGCAACCTCTTGATTATCATTACCTGATGGTATTACGAGGCGGTATGTATTTTGGTGGCCGAGTATACCATTCTTTCAGAGACAACAAAGAGAATAGTTGTTGGAAAAATCAGAACTATATGTTTAACATATTGAGGTTTCGGTAGTCATCAATCCATTAGTGATTTTTAGTGACAAAATATTTTCGTCAAAAATGATTCATTAGATTTTTCTTGAAAGAATGGTGTACTCGGCCACCAAAATATATATCGCCTTGTACCACCGTCAGGTGACGAAAATTAGGAGGTTGCGTGTGCGAAGAAATGGCCACCCCCAAAGTTACTAATCTCGGGGATTAGTATGTCAAGTGCATAAGAAAGCAATTCACAAAGTTTCACGACTATATGCATCACTAACATGAAATAAACATAATAATATTGGAATCTACCTCATAGGATCACAGAACCTGATACGGTTGGACGAATTTAAAATTCTTCTCAGAATAGCTTGCGCGTCGCCCGTTGTAATGCGAACAATTAAACAATTTTTGAGAATATGCATGACCAACAGCAGAGTAGCCTTTCTGCGACTCTCCGAGAAAGACCCTATTAAGTCGAAACAAACTAATTCACCTGGTTTGCTCGTAACCACTGCATGATAGATTTTGAATGCATATAGGTCATGATTCTTTCAAAATGTCAGACAAATGATGTTCATATTCAAGCCCCCTATTTCCACCGGCAGGTAAACTTGAATTTGAACTTGTTGCGTGTTTGCCCCTAAGGCTACAGCAATACTAGCATTGGTTACTGGTGAAGTTTGCAATTTCAATATGCTTTTCACGCTATCAAAAAACTCCACGGATACTGATGCTGACCTCGTGTGTAATGAAGTTTTAATGTTGTAATATATCATTGTCTTATTTCGCGGTTATTGCCTGTACTGTAAGAAAATTAGATATTTTGAAGGACAATATTTATAAAGTATTGAAATTTTGGAACTGAAATCCCAGAAGAAACTCAAATACATATCCAAAGAGTTAGTCAGGAGGAGCTTTATTCGCTCGTTTTTGCTCTAAATACCACCTTCAAACGTGATATCACGACGCTCTTCGACGTTCTTCTCAAAAACCGTATCTTTGGCGAGAAAATGTTATATCACGGATTATCTGAAAAGCATTAGCTTGAGCAAAAAAACTATGGAATCAAATTAAAGAGCAGTTGTTTTTTTACAAGGCCTACATGAAAAAAAATATTTAAAAAAAAATGTTTTGGGTATTCTGTACTTTGAGTGTAGGACACCAATGTAATTTTTTAATTTTCTAATAGTCCAACACTTTTCATCGAATAAACAGATGTGTGATGGTCGTCTATACGGTTTTCCTACTATAATGATAACCCTTTGCAAATGCGTCCTCTATGATGGAATTTAAACAGCTCTATACTCATGATAATCAGGACGCATTATTGTTTTGCAGCGCATTCCATGTGGCGCATACCAACTTTTAAATAGTCGCATCGTTTTGTACATCCTTTCTTAAACCACGGGATATAAGTTGGGAAATTCGAGTTGCATAGTTCATGCGGGATTGTCGACGATTTGAAGGACATGGGGTCATCTTTCGGGCGTTCCAAGTCGCTTTCGCAGAGTTCTGTTTCCCAGGCCACCGAGACTCTCGCTACCCAGCTCGCCGCTCTCCAGCAGTCTGTAGCTCAACTTTTCTGCATGGTGCGGAAAAACTCGGCTCGTATGAGCAAGCTTCTCACCAAAGTCGTTAATTTTCACGGGATACTCATCAACAACAAACACGCCCAATCACACTCGTTTTCTGATGCAGTTTCTGGTCATTGCTGGTACCATACCAAGGATTGCTTTGTTGCAAGCAGCCCTGCTCCTACGACCCACAGGTTACCATTACTTGGAGTGACCAGATTTATTTGCACAAAAGTAGAACAACATGTACAAAAGAGGCTGATTTTCAATAGAAAAAAGCCTGACGATTGAAGAAAATAGGTAAATATTTAGAGAAAAATGAAAATGTTACATAATTTCTACTTGATATTTGATTCGTTGGAAAAACGGTTCCTTTCTTTGGTCCACTGCGCTGCTATCAAATGAAAAATTCGTTTGACACGAAGGCGGCATTGTGCCGGAATAGTGTACGGTCTACATTCAATTCCACTTTGAAGTAGAAGAGACAGATTTTCGCTTGCCAAACGAGAATCATATACGACCATAAACATTGAATGTCTGTTCCGAGTCACGCTAACGCCAAATTCAAAGTAGACTGTAGTATATGATTTCTGTTCCGCAAGCGAAAATTTGTCACTTCCACTTTGAAGTGGAATTGAATGTAACCCAAGCAGCACAGTAGAATCTGAAAATAAACACCGTGCATCCGTATATCGTTTTTGAATTTTTGGAACAGCGAATAATGATGATTTTGTTTTCAGTTATTTAGAATTGTCGATTGGTGAAAATATCCAGAAGACGGTCACGACGAAAAGCCGGCCTAAAACTTTCATCAAAGCAAAAAAGTCGGACTAGTTACATTCTATGAAATGTATATTCAACAGTTCTAATATTAGATTTCCTAGATTTACAGATCAGCATTCTTTAGTTTATATAAGCTTGGTCAAGTTAAAACTTATTCATTCCTATTCACATAAGCCATCAAGTTGAGTTGAAAATAAATTTTTTTAAAACGATTTTGCTTTTTGCATTATCAAAACTGGCGCAGTCGGTAGGATAAGTCGACGAAAAAGTAGTGCATCGCGCATCAACTAACTCGTTTCGTTTCTACGATCAACGACTTATCGAACAAAAATTTTGGCAATTTCAAGATTTCCAAGTGGTAAATCGGACAATTGTGTTTTCGTGATTAGCCAACTCCAGTGCATCGTGCATTGTTGGACACACGAACTTCTCAATTGATGGTGTGAGTAGCAGTCAACTGACCAGGGAACAACAGGAACAAGAATCGTCCTAAACAGCGTCCTATTGGTGCGAGCAAGGGAACAGCATCGTCCCAGACCTCATATTGGCTAGATGAAGATTTTCAAAATAATACTGTAAGTGCAATCCTTTCTTTAATTTCCTTATCATAAGAATTGCAATTATTGATAATTTTCTGTTGAAACAAACTGGAAGATTTAATAAGTAGTTTTTATAAAATCGATTTGAATATTAATAAGAGAATCATGACGACAAATCCAAATCTTTTGCTAATAAGATACCAAGCAGAAAATATTCCTCTGTTTGACGGAAACGCTAAACAAATAAACCGCTTCATAAATGCATGTGACAGTTTTTATAACGCTCATAGAACATTGGAGAACACTGCTTTAAACACATGCCTTTTTGAAACAATATTAAACAAATTAGTTGGTAGAGCTGCCGATCTAATCGCCTCACGTGTCGAATTGCATAATTGGGATCTAATAAAAGCAGCTATTGTCGCAACTTTTTCCGACAAAAGATCAATTGATTGTGTTATTCAAGACATTATTACTCTAAAACCTGAAAAAGGAGAAAATTCCCAAAATTTTGGCATAAGGTTACAAGACATAAGAAGCTTGTTATTTTCAAAAATTAATTTAAGTAACGACTCTAGAGAAATTAAGAATCTCAAAATTAATGAATATGAGAATCTAGTACTAAAGACGTTTATCAATGGCCTATCTTATCATATGCAATTGGTAGTAAGACTTAAAAATCCTAATACACTTGAACAAGCGATGGCATATGCTGAGGAAGAAGAAAATTTTTTGTATTACAAAAATCGCGGAAATTCAGATACAAGAACTACGCCTAACATACAAAATAAACAAAAAACCCCTGTAATGAATCAAACGACTAATTCAAATGGTTATCATCAAAATGCATTTATACAACGAAGAAATCCTTTTTTCCCAAGCCAACAAAATTCCCCTTTTCCAATGTCAAGCGGAAATCAATTTTCAGGATTCACTCAATATCGAAACCCCAACTTTCAAAGACCACCTTTCAGACCTCAATTCTTCAATCAAAATTTTCAAAATCTCCAAAATCAAAATCGACAATTCGGTCCATCCAGACCACAATATCAAGGCTACAACCAAAATTTCAAACGTCCTCGCCCTAACTCAGGAATTTCAAGACAAGTTGAACCCATGGATACATCATCAGGAAACACCATAATCAATAGAAATGTTCCCCAAAAACGTTTCCAATCTCAAGAATTGTTCAATCAGTCTGTCAATAACATTGAAGATCAAACCGATCAAAATTCTCCATATTGTCATCAAAATAATTTTCAACAATATGATGATAATAACTTTTCTCAAACATCCTTCAACCCAAACCTTGACCTGATTCAAACAATGCAAGAACAGTCCACTAATGAATATTTCGAGAGCTATGACTCCGACAACATTGAAAATCCATATGAATATGACTTCAACAATCCTCAAGAAGTTCAAGACGGAAATTTTTCCCAAATTTCCGATCAAAATGTGAAAATATAACATTAAACAACTATGTAAATACAAACATGCCCGTAATCTATTTACCCAAAATAGATTCTCAATTTTTAATTGACACAGGTAGTGGCCGTAGTTTTATAAGACCCGACCTAGCTTATCAAATTTCGCCTCAGTCAGTGGCTAATGAACTTTTCTACGTAACAACAGCTCACGCAACATCATTCCACGATGAAGTAGTTCATTTACCTATATTTGATTCATTTAATTTACACGGTAATCACAAATTTTACATTTTTGATTTTTCACCAAAATTCGATGGATTACTAGGTATTGACTTTCTACAAAACATCGGTGCAAGCATAAATTTGCGGGATTCATGTCTAGAAACAGATTATTCCATTATTCCTCTGGAATATCAGAAAACCACAAAAGAAGAAAACAATTACATTCAATCTCAATCACCTTATGAAATCTTGATTCCACCTAGAATTTCACAAAAAGTAAAAATCCCAGTTAATCAAAAGAGCGGTATTGGAATATTAAATTATATAGATTTTGGAAAAGCAGAAATGCCAGAAGCACTAGTAGAAATAACTGACAATTTTGCCACCACAATGATAACAAATACACAAGAAAATCCAGTGAAAGTCCAAATCTTCGAACCACTTAATATAGAACCAATCAATGAATCCGAAACGAATTTCATTTCAGACCAATTTTCGGAAATTTCGGAAAATAATCATGATACTAATCACTTTGATACTTTACAAAAACAAAATCTAAAACATCTAAGGCTGAAACACTGTAATAAAGAAGAATATGATAAAATCAAGAGATTATGTTATGAGTACAGAGATATTTTCTACTGCGAAAATACACCTCTAACATTTACAAATCAAATTAAACACCAAATTAATCTAACTGATGAATCACCAATCTTTACAAAATCGTATAGATATCCTTACGTACATAAGCAAGAGGTAAACAATCAAATTTCAAAAATGCTACAAAATAATATCATTCAAGAGTCTATATCTCCTTGGAGTAGCCCAATATGGATAGTCCCCAAAAAATTAGACGCCTCAGGCAAAAAGAAATGGCGAATAGTCATAGATTATAGAAAACTAAACGAAAAAACGATCGACGATAAATTCCCACTTCCCAACATTTCAGAAATACTTGACAAATTAGGCAAAGCGCAATACTTTACAACTTTGGACCTTGCGAATGGATTCCACCAAATAGAAATGAATAAGGTTGACATCCAAAAAACTGCTTTTTCAACTGATACAGGACACTATGAATTTAAACGTATGCCTTTCGGTTTAAAAGACGCCCCTTCAACATTCCAGCGTGTGATGAATAATGTATTGCGTGGTTTCCAGAACGAAATATGTCTTGTATATCTAGATGATATTATTATTTTTTCCACTTCCTTGCAAGAGCATATAGAAAGACTAAAATCAGTATTCGAGCGACTAAGGCAAGCCAACTTCAAAATCCAGTTGGATAAAAGTGAGTTTCTACATAAAGAAGTAGCATATCTTGGTCATAAAATAACCAGTGAAGGAGTCAAACCAAATCCAGATAAAGTCGAAGCCGTCAAAAATTTCCCTCTCCCTAAGAGTCAAAAGGAAATTAAATCATTCTTGGGTTTAGCCGGTTATTATAGACGCTTCATTAAAGACTTTGCAAAAATTACCAAACCTCTCACTTTATGTTTAAAAAAAGGTGCAAAAGTCGATCATTCACCCTCTTTCATAAAATCTTTTAATCATCTCAAACATCTTCTAATCAATGCTCCAATACTAAAATATCCAGACTTTAGTCAGACATTTGTACTGACAACTGACGCTTCAAACATTGCTCTTGGTGCCGTTTTATCACAGGGGAACCCTCCGAACGATCAACCAATCGCTTATGCTTCCCGAACACTTAATGAGACAGAACAAAAATATTCGACAATAGAAAAAGAACTTCTAGGTATCGTATGGGCCTGTAAATATTTTCGTCCGTATTTGTATGGCAGAAAATTCAAAATTTATACAGATCATCGCCCTCTTGTTTGGCTTGATAATTTGAAAGAACCCAATAACAAATTCATTCGTTGGAAAATGAAATTAGCTGAATATGAATACGACATCATCTATAAGAAAGGTAAACAGAATACTAATGCTGATGCTCTCTCACGAATCCAACTTAACGCATTAGAGACAGAATCAATCACTAACTATCCAGGTGATATCGATCAAGAAATAGCTAAGTTTCTAAATGAAAATTTCGACCCCAATTCTCTCCAAACTGAAACAGTCACAGAAGTACTTCAAAACATTGAACAACCCAGAAGCTCAAAGATCAATATCATTTCCGATATCCAAATAAAACCTCCAAATTTCAGAAATACCCAGTTAACAATGTCAAATAATACTGTTCACAGTACTAATAATGATCACAATCACGAATCCATGTCACTACTTGATGATATAATTAATAATAAATCCAAACAAATAATCATTAAGAAATCCCCATATGACACCTACATCAAAATAGAACGTGAAAATTTTGATGGAAATAAAATAATACACGCGACTATTCCCCTAAATACGACAAAGATAATAGAATTCCTTAGAGAATATCTATCAGATACAACAATGTATATATATTTCCTTTCAAAAGAAATGAGAACTTATTTTCATCAAGCAATATCAAATCACTTTCAAAAATACAAATTAATAGAATGTTCAAAACTAATAAATAACGTACAAGAAAATGAGAGACAACTACTAATCCAATACAAACACGAAGGTAAAACAAATCATCGAGGTATAGAGGAGACCCTAAAATTTCTCAAAGCGAATTATTACTGGAAGTCGTTAAAAAACGATGTCACAAATTTCATAAATAATTGTGAAGTCTGTCAACGCACAAAATATAATCGAAAACCACCCAATCAACCTTTAGTTTTGACCGAAACACCCAGTAAACCATTCGAAATAATTCACATCGACACCTTCATAGTAGGAAAACAGAAATTCCTAACATTTTTGGACAAATTCTCAAAATTAGGACAAGCACTTCCTTATTTTGGTAACGCAATTTCTTGTAGCGAACAACTTGTGAAATTTTTCTCATTTTTTGGAATACCCAAGTGTATAATATCTGATAA
Source organism: Orchestes rusci (assembly GCA_958502075.1). Taxonomy (NCBI): domain Eukaryota; kingdom Metazoa; phylum Arthropoda; class Insecta; order Coleoptera; family Curculionidae; genus Orchestes; species Orchestes rusci. The sequence goes on from OY293304.1 coordinate 61,711,728, forward strand.
CGGCTCAGAATTCAAAAATGAAATAGTTCAGGGACTCCTAAAGTCACATGACATAAAAATACATTTCACGACCCCTTTTCATCATGAATCTAATTCACCAGTGGAAAGACTACATTCAACTCTAATCGAACACCTTCGATTATTAAGAGACAAAGACCCAAACGCAGAAATAATTGATCTTATGCCTTATGGCATCATTGCATACAACAGCACAATACATTCTAGCACAAATTTTACTCCATTCGAATTAATTTTAGGACACACTGATTCCAGAGATCCAATGAATCTTGTGACTTCTCATGTTTTCACAGAATACTTGGAAAATCATAGAAATAAAACACAAGCTCTTTATGAGAAAATTTCGGATGAATCTAAAGAAAGAAAACAAAAAATAATCGACAAAATTAACCAAAATAAATCGGAACAAAAATTAGAAATAGGTTGCCGAATCTATAAGAAATCCGATCAACGATCTAGTAAAATTAAAAATCGATATTTAGGACCTTTCATTCTAATTAACATTTTAGAAAACAACAAAATTGAAATAGAACACCCAAGAACAAAAAAGAAAGAAATAATTCACATAAATGAATGTAAAATAAAATCAATTGTTCCAGATGGATTTGCACAATCCAATACAGCAACGCATTTGCTGTAAAATTCAACAACCTAAACAACTATCCTGGTATACTTCCATTTAAATTGGGAACTGCAAAAATTGTTTCCAATCAGTGGAACTTCGTTCAGACCTTTGACCTTAAACCCCTAATCAAAGAATTCAACAACTTGAAAAACCACACCTTTCAACTCAACTTACATTTAAGTAATAATAGTGAGTATTATAATGAATATTATAATTCCATAATCCCATTGTATAGTGTAGAAAACCGTATTGATAATCTTATTAATCAAATATTACCTTCTAGAATAAGTAAAAGTAAAAGAGGTTTACTTAATCCATTAGGCTCATTAATAAAATGCATCACAGGCAACTTAGATCAACATGATGCCGAAATATTCGATCAAAAGATCAAGAGTCTTCAAGAAAATCAAAATAAATTAAGAATTGATTCGATCAATCAAATATCATTATTGGACCAAACAATAAATAAATTCAAAGACTCAATGTCAAACATCACCCACAATCAAATGATCTTAAAAACACGTATCACGCAGATCGAAAGCTCTATCAAAGAAAATGACTTACATAATGCTCAACTTCACGAAACCCAACACATATTTAATGTGATAAATCAAATAACATTATTGTATCAAACCATCTACAATATATTGAATAAAATCGAAGTTGCGATAACATTCTCAAAAATCAATGTGTTACATAATTCGATCATTGAACCAAAAGAATTCTTTTCAAAAATCAAAGAACTTGAAACACACCTACAGACGAATCAAATACCTGTAGAGGTCGAACTCAATAATCTATTACTGATAGAAAAGCTTATAGAAATAAAAAGCTTTATTAAAGACAAAGAAATAACTTTCATCTTGGAACTTCCATTAGTAGAAATAGAAAATTATCAATATTACAATCTACATCCCCTTCCAATACCAACTAACAACTCAAAGTTCCAATTTAACATTCCGTATAAACCCTACCTGGCACTTAGCAACTCGAAGTTCGCATATGAAGAAAGCAAATGCTTAGAAGTTCAACCAAGTCAATTCATCTGCAAAGGAACCCATAGTCAAACTATAGACGATCATCCCCCATGTGCTGTGCAAATTCTTCGTCACCAAGCAAATGTTACCACTTGCCACCACTTTGAAGTCCAAATGCACGAAACTCAAGTCACCAAAGTAACGAATGGTGTTTGGTTAGCGACCCTTCCCAAGAAAACAATTGTCAAAACAAGTTGCCAAAACTTAGAAGAAAATATCCCTCTTCATGGTTCCTACCTCATTGAAATCCCACAAGGATGCAAAACTCAAATGAATGCGGTAATTTTGGAAAATTACCAACCCATCCATCTGCACTTTGACGATATCAGCCTACCTTCACTCAATTGGTCCATGATCACTCAGACGAGACCAGTATTCAATCCACCCGTGATCGATATGAAGTCAATCGATCAACATAATGTCGATGAGATCCAAAAGAACCTCCAAAAACAAAAAGAAGACCTCGAATCCATGAATACAAATGTGTATATTGATAGAGCCAGCCTATGGACCATTTTATTGTACATCTTAATTGCCTTATCTTTAGTTTACTTATTAATCAAATTATTTATAAGCAAATTTAGGAAACCAGTCAAGAAACCGAATAATTCAACGATCGATCAAAATATATTTGATCAGTGAAAACACACCCCTAAGAGGATATGTTTTCATCTTTCGGCGGGAGGAGTTACATTCTATGAAATGTATATTCAACAGTTCTAATATTAGATTTCCTAGATTTACAGATCAGCATTCTTTAGTTTATATAAGCTTGGTCAAGTTAAAACTTATTCATTCCTATTCACATAAGCCATCAAGTTGAGTTGAAAATAAATTTTTTAAAAACGATTTTGCTTTTTGCATTATCAAAACTGACTATCCGGCTTTATCCTGACGTCTAGTTACTTCACATTACTAGTCAGAAAAAAACTAGTTTCGCTGGTGGTGTCTACGGCAATCACCGCTGGCTTTTGCTCGGAGATTTGACTTTTCGTGACGGATCGCAAGACTGGCTGGCGCCTTTTAGTGGATTCCGGGTCAGTATTGTCCATTCTGCCACGTGAGTTCGTTCTCAGGTTGTCAGTCAAGTAGAGCCTGTTTCTTCAAACTGCCAATGCCAATGCTCATTGCCACCAACGAAACGCGCTGACCAGCTGTGTGCATTGGTTTGAGACGTCCTTTTCAATGGCTTTTCACAGTAGTCTACGTGAGCGCCGCTATCTCAGGAGCCGACACCATCAAATATCACGCCTCACCAGCTTTTCCACCGCTTGCTCCGTCGACCCAGCACCACTGACCCACTTTGTCAGCGTTGTCTCGAACATGCTTTGCCCAAAAGACCTTTTCGCTGGGCCTATCAGAAACTTCTGGACGAATCTTCTCATGTCGTGGTTGAACCTGGAGAAATGGAGACCTTGAGCGACCTGCTAGTCCAGCACCAGATCGTCACGCACGGTCCACCAGTCTTTGCCCGTTCTCGTCGGCTTATAGGTAAGCGCCTCGCGGCTGCCAAGATGGAGTTCTGCTCGATTGTGGCGTCATCTGCACATCTTCCAGCCAGTAAGTCAGCCCCGGCACATGTTGCTCAAAGCAGGAGAACGTTAGCGTGCCATTGGGGACTACCGCCAGTTGAACACCTGCACTCGACTAGGGATGGGAAGACCCGGTTTTTTACGTGACCCCTGGCCTACCAGATCAATCATGAAAATGACACGTTCATCAAGATTTGTTCAAATCATTGATTTGACTAAAATATAAATTCATTTTAAGATTGAGATGTGAAACAGATCTCGCAAACGCAAATAGATCATGAGCAGAATAAAGAATGTATGAATTGCAGTCATGATAAATAAAATAGTGAAATTGACAATTGTTTCTCGTATATTCTGTGCTATTTTTGTAGCTACTTCCGCTCTTTGTCATTTGCCATTTAGATTTTTCTGGAAAGTAGAATAGGTGCATGAGTTGAACTATGAATGTTTCTGGATAAACGATGCCAATAAATTTCAATTGAGTGGCAGAAGTGATTCCTTTAGAAAGCTTTTCAAATAAGAGTGATATTTTTTCAAGAAAAACAAACTCAAGTTTTGTTTTCAATTATTCAATAAAACAAATGCAATAGTATTTCCCAAGATTAAAAAACAATCAAATATAATTCTCTCGAGAAAAATAAAAAATTTATATTTCTAAATAAGAAAAAACGTTAAACAAATATTGCTTTCTGATTAAAAAAAAACAAAATATATGCACACGGCCAGAATATAACAATATGAATATAACATCAAGACGATTTATCTATTATCTATAAACTCGCATTCAGGAACAATATTTCAGACACTCGTTTTCCTTCCAAACGACTTCGAAGGTCCGTTAAAACAAAACTCGCTTTGGAAAAAATCTTTTTTGATGGAGCGGAAGTTGCTATGACGCATAATCTTTTCTTCATCAATTCATAGAGTGGAGGGTAGGTTTGAGATCTTTGGGCCCACCATTCCAAAGGATCATCTGTTCTCATTTGTAATGGTTCTTCCGAATATTTGCTTACTTCTACGATTGCAGCTGCACGTGGATTGTTACTTTGAATCAAGCTGCTAAGTTTTTTGTCGAATTCACCCAATTTGAAACTGGTTGAAGATCAGGTTTGTGATTCATTTGATTTGTTGGTATGTTTCTACTTCTACAGTTTCTTGTGGAACAAACAGGGCGTTCACTTGGGCAATCAATGATGCTTTAGTTTTTTCGAAAGATTTTCCGTTGATGGAACCATGTCTTTTGAAACGTGGGTCCATAATAGTGGCTTCTGCATATAATTCATTGTCCTCCAATGAATTAAAGCGGCTATTCAAATTTGTCAATAAGTTTTCTCCTAGCATTATTACATTTTCTAGAGCATTTACTTCGGTGTTAAGATAACTCATACAATGCTTTTTTGGTGCATAAGTGAGTAAAATAACTTTGGAGGCGGTGACTCGTTTCTCATTGCTCATCTCTTCATCAACGTATTTGAACATTCCAAGTTTGTCACATATCCCTTGTGTTTCGTCCCCACTTTTGTTTGTTTTATGTTTGTTTTGTATGCAAATACAAATTTTCGGTTTATGTTGATGAATTACAATTGTACTTCTCGGCTTCTTTCCATTGTTCCTGTTTCCTAATTACCCCACTGACACAACAATCATCATGCATTACCAATGGATCACCCCCGGTATCCATGAGAGGACCAGAAACGAGTGACGTTATCGGAGAGAAGTACGACCATCGGCACTACCTATCGTGCTACCGTGCTATAAACAGAAATCCCGTGATTTTCCGCTTTATGGTCCCTGGACCACGTTGATTTATTACGACATTGATCTGCACCGTTTGCAATCAATCAATACATCTTATCGATATCAAGACAATAGTGAAAGATCCTGATCAACCTCATCCTTGGGTAAGTCAAGCCTTCATAAAAACATTTTCCATGTTTGATCATTTTACATATTAATACCTTACTACGTGCACCTCAAAAAATATTGACAGCTCTCTGATTCCACAACGAATCTATTGAAAAGAACCAGAAAGTCATAGAATTATACAGTCCACTTGATCGTTACCAAACATTTGATCCTTCGATCACGGATTCGTTGATGATTGTGTGGCTGTTCAAAATTTTTGAAAGGATTTTATTTGCAAGCATGCGTTTTTTCGATTGCGGAATATAACACCAGAACTGATCAGGCTGTTGAATAAACATTCAGATTTCATTCCAATTTGTGATTGTCGCGTCGCGCGGCCTGCCACATTCCGGATTTGTTGCTCCATAACGGCAAGATAAGAACCACTATCAGGACCAGTACATTTTTGGACTTCATATACCAGTGCATATTGGAAAGTTATTAGATTGTAGTTCGAGAATATTCCCCAATTTTGTTTATCTTGCCTTCAAATGAAGAAAAGATTGCTCGGGCCGAAGTATTGAGGCAATCAGCAATCAACCAATCACAAATTCTCTACATTAATTCAACTCAAGCTAAAGCTGATATTTTGTTGCAAGTTAAGTTCAAAGTGAGTTTTGGGAGTTTCAAAAAGATATGCAAATACTTTGAGAAACAACATAATACATTATTGGCTCTCATAGCATCAGACCAAGAAAAAGTGCAATCGCAAAGTAAAATATTTGATGATTTTTTCAAGATGTCTCAAGAAATTGAGACGTGTCATTATGAATTATTTGAAATGCAGTTGGAGGAATCTGGTATTTTGCAACAAACACTTAATCACAATAGCACCGTAGCTGGAAATTATTTTAATGATTCTCGCCATTTGCCTAAAATTCAAATAATGACATTCAGAGGAGATGGAAAACTTTTTCCCACATTCCAACAAACATTTAACTCACTTATACATACAAATCGGTTTCTATCCAATATAGAGGAATTCAATTATTTATTATCATCATTGCAAGGACCACCGTTGGATCTTGTTGCAGATTTACCCATTACCAATGAGAATTACATCATTGCTCATGATACTTTATCTGAGAGATATGACAACCGTCGTTCGAGAGGTACATGACATTGGCGTGAGATTGAAAATTCTCCATGTCTTTCCACTGAGAACGTTTCTGCACTTCGCAACCTGATGGATACTTTTTAAAAAAATGTAGCTGCTTTGAAGAATTTACATTTGGACACGGACAATTGGGATTTTATTCTTTCCAACATGCTGTTGGACCGAGTTGAACCGGCAACTAGAAAATCATTTGGACAGATCCATGCCTCCAATGAAATTCCTACATATTAAGAAGTGAAATCATTTGTGACCAATCAATGTACTGCTGTAGAATCTGTCCCTCGAAAAGTTCGTCATAATGAGAGAGCAGCTACATTCCCAAACACACCTCGTATCTTGAACTCTCCGAATTACAATACACGAAATCGTTCTGCACTTTTCGTCAATTCCGACCAAAATGGCACATGTTTCCTTTGTAAAAACAAACACATAGTTTATCGCTGTCCAATGTTTTTACAGAAATCACCTCATGAAAGATATGAAATAATCAAAAAACAGAGAGCATGTGTGAACTGCCTTGCCACTGCACAACAATTATCCAAATGTACTTCCGAAAAAAGCTGGAAGTATTGCACGAAGGAGCACCACTCTTTATTATGTTTTGCAAATTCCGCTGGAAAACATGTTTCTACTCATCTTCATGAAAATACCACTTCATCAGCAAGCCCTCAGCCATCTTCTTCACAGCATTCAACCATATTTTTGGATCGTAGTGAGGATGTTCCATCAAGAGTGATGCAAGTTGGCATGCTGCTGAATGAGCATGAAGTTTTATTGTCTACAGTATTAGTTAAAGTCAAGGATGCTTTCAATAATTGGCATGTTGGCCGTGCAATTTTGGATTCTGGAACTCAATCATCGTTTGTGACCACCAATTTTGAAAACAAACTAGGACTTCGGAAATTCAAGACCAATATGTGCCTTCAGGGCTTGGACAATATGAATACAGTATCTAAATTTGGCATAAACGCTACACTTTCTTCATTACAAAATCCAAACTTCTTTTTGGATTGCACATTTGTTGTGTTGTTGCTGTAACCTACGACAAAAGACATTTTCCATATGTATCTAACCTATCTCTAGCAGATCCCACGTTCCACAAACCCGACAAAATAGATTTACTTCTGGGTAATGATATATATCCCTATATTTTGCAAGACGGAAGAATTTTCACCAGTACCGATCAGCATATTTGCATTAGTACGTCATTTGGATGGACCTTGATGGGAAAGGTTTCTACGACTTCATTTGAGAGCCAGAAGATACATACTTTCTTTACTCTGACTGAATAAACCACGTTGGATTCAGTGCTACGCCGATTTTGGGAAGTGGAAGAGGTACCTGAGAAAAAAAATAACGCTACAGAAGATGAAAATTGTGAGAAGCACTACTTGGAAACTACTACCCGAACTCCAGAAGGACGTTACGTTGTGTCAATGCCCTTCCAGATCACACATCCAGAATTTGGAGATACCAGAAGCGTTGCCTAACGACGATTTCTTTCCCTTGAAAGACGCCTAATACTTGATCCAAAACTCTTTTCAGCTTACTCTGACGTCATGAAAGATTATGTCAAGGTCACATGACTATATTCACAAAACCATTGGAGGCAATTTTCTCCGAATGTTTCCACATTGCTCATCACGCAGTATTCATGAAGGACTCTACTACGACTCCCGTTCGAGTTGTCTACGATGCCAGCAGTCATGCTCCTGGAAAACTTTTGTTGAATCAAGCTGTTTACAGTGGACCTAAACTTCAACAAGATTTAGTTTCTATACCTTTGAATTTTCGATTACATCATGTTGTATTTACATGTGACATTCGACAAATGTATCGTATGATTAAAATACATCCCAGCCAATGTCGATTCCAAAAGATCCTATGGCGCTACTCTCCAGGAGATCCAATTGATGATTACGAAATCAATGTAGTTCTTTTTGGCAATGCTTTCTCACCCTATCTTGCGATCAGGACTATTCTACAATTAGCCAAAGACTACGATGATCTACCCTTTGCTTTAGAAGTACTTCATCATGCTACCTTCGTGGACGATGTGACAACTGGAGCCGCTACGTTAGATGCTGCAATTTTACTAAGAAATCAATTGATCGAATTACTGTCTAGAGGTGGATTTGAAGTACGAAAATGGACCAGTAATGATCCTCGTTTGCTCGAAGATTTACCAGAAACTCATACACAAACAAATGCCTTATCATTTGATAAAGATTCCGACAATGTTCAGAAGATTCTTGGTTTCGAATGGAATCCAGTGAAAGACCATTTCTTTTACTCATTCGATTTTGCTAAACCTACCAAATGTACCAAGAGAAGTATGCTTTCAGATCTGGCAAGAATTTTTGATCCTCTAGGATTTTTGTCACCAGTTACATTTTATGTCAAAGTAATTATAAAACATCTATGGATATTGGGTGTTGATTGGGATCAGGAGCCCCCTTCTGATACCGTTTTCAAATGGGAAAAATTCAAGACCGAACTGGAATACCTTCAAGCTTTCAACATTTCTCCTGAGATAAAGATAACCGCTTATAAAACCGCTCGGCTTATAGGATGCTAGTGAACGTGGATATTGCTGTTATCTATATTAGAATTGTACATTTTGACGAAACTATTGAAAATTTCTTTGTTGCTGGTAAGACAAAGCTTGGACCATTGAGAAGACAAACTATTTCCCGATTGGGATTATGCTCTGCAGTGCTGCTAAGCAAGTTTTTGACGTTTGTTTTTGATACTTTACACCAACGCATTACATTTAACAACATTTTTGCATTTTCTGATAGTCAAGTTGCCTTAAGTTGGATTCGAGGATCAGCTCACAACTGGCAAACCTTTGTGGCCAACAGAGTCGCCTACATTCAGGAAAAAATCAACTCTCAGTTTTGGTTTTATATACCTTCCGGACAAAATCCTGCCGATTGTGGCTCAAGAGGATTATATCCATCCGAGCTTTTAGACTTTCCTTTGTGGAAGAATGGACCAACCTTCCTATATGATTCACAAGAAAATTGGAATTTCACGAAGTACGATCTTCCGAAGAGTTCTTCACAACCTGAAGATATTCTGAATGAAAAAAGAAACCTCAATCTTTCTCCTACCACTACAATACACTTCATTGATACGTTATTTGAAAAATTTAGTTATTTGGAAAAAATCAAGAGAATTGTTGCGTTTGTATTGCGAGCAATCAACACATTCAGACGAAAACCTACTGCTCCACGTCCTTATTTTACAAATATGGAGCTGCATAATGCTCTCATACTTATTGAACAACATTTTCAATATACATATTTCAAACGAGAGATGAATCTTATCAAATTGAACCCGTTTTTAGATGATGCCGGAGTTCTTCGTGTTGGCGGATGACTCACTCATTCGGATTTGAGTATTGACCGAAAATTTCCAGTTATTTTACCTAGCCATTGCCAATTTACTGATCTGTTGATAATGTCAATACACACACAACATAACGAGTGTTCAATAAAAAATACGATCAAGTCACCTCTGGATTTCTTTTTCTGTCATGAACGTAGGTCGTGGCTAGTTTGTATGGTTTGGCATCATGGCATCTGTGACGGTTAGAAAGTGGATGTCATGTCATGATTGCGGTGTTAGCCAAGACATACGTTTTTCGAAACAATTGCAATCCATAGGTGACTTGATCGTATTTTTTATTGAACACTCTTTACTTACACTGTAGTAACCAAACTACACTATTTTTGCTGTTTCAAAACTTTTGGATTCTATCGGCTAAGAAGATCATCCGCAAAGTTCTTTACCACTGCCAGAAATGTTGGAAAACGAGACCTTGTACTTTTCAACCCCCAATGAGTAATTTACCAAGATTCCGGATTGTAGAAGCCAAACCATTTTTGAATGTCGGTATTGATTTTTGCGGACCATTTTCCATAACCATGGGAAGAATCCGAGGAGCCAAGATTCTTAAAGCCTATGTTTGCCTGATTGTTTGCTGTGCGGTCAAGGCAATACACCTAGAACTTGTTTCCGACATGTCTTCAGAAGCGTTCCTGGCAGCTTTACGCCGTTTCATGGCCAGAAGAGGAAGAGTCCAAAATATTTATTCCGATTGCGGAACGAACTTTGTTGCCGCTGACAAATACCTCCGCAGCATTTTTGCAGATTGCGCAAAACAAGAATCATATGGGAGGAATATGGGAAGCTAACATCAAATGCGTCAAGACACATCTACTTCGAGTTGTCGGCAAACAAATACTTACTTTCGAAGAGTTGACAATTGAACTTACGCAGATAGAAGCTGTTCTCAATTCAAGGCCCCAATGTGCATTAAGCTCCGATCCCTCCGATTTGGCAGCCCTCACCCCCGGTCATTTTCTGAATTTGGAACCACTAACAGCCTAACCTGATCCAGACCTTTCTGAAATCGATTTAAATAGGTTGGATAGATGGCAACTTTTACTTCGCCTTTATCGGGACTTTTGGAAGAGATGGAGAACGGTGTACCTACACACTCTACAGCAGAGAGCAAAGTGGCATGGAGACAACCTCAATGTAGAACTTGGAACATTAGTGCTTGTGAAGGACGATACCTGCCAACCTGTCGATTGGCAACTTGGTCGAATTACGGAACTCATCACTGGCACGGACAATGTTCCCAGAGTGGCTATGGTTAAAACAACCAAGGGGCTGTAAAAAAGGCCTCTCGTCAAGCTCTGCCCTCTTCCTCAACCACAAAGGAATGAAATGCTGCACGCAGGCAAGCTGCGTGCTGCGTTTGAAAAGCTTCTCGATCTTTTTGATTCAAGATTAGGTTCAAGTTGTGTGTTAAGCAGCCCACCTGTCTCCATCCAGTAAGTCTTATTGCTGCTGTTATGTAGGCGACATTGTCACTAGCTCCAGCTATTATTTTCTCTTGCATATTCCAGTCAGGAGCAATCCGTTGTAGCTCACTTCACAGATCGCTGCTGTATGACGTTAAGAATATTCACAGCAGAGCAATGAACTATATTTGAGTTTATCTTTCGTGATTTATTGCACAGTTCCCCTTATATGACTGGTATTTGCAGTTGAGGTCCATCCATCCGTGGTTAAGCAGCATGCCGTAATTGTGTCCAAAGAGCTTCTCACACTTTATTTGGTCATATTATATGGTTGTATCGGAGTTGTAGTGCAGTGGCTAATGCATCAGGTTCTCACGCAGGACGCCTGGGCTCGATCCCCGGGGTCTTTCGGAAGAGACGTTAAACAGTGGGTCCCGTTTCATGGATGTTGACACGTTAAGGGTGGCGTTTCGCGGTCACGTGCCAGCCATGCAATTTCGTGATTCTGGTGAAGGCGTCATATCACAATTCACTTCGTCAGTTGAAAATCATCGTACCTAACGCCAGCCCGTAATAATCTACGCAACTACTAACCGGTGAAGAAATTCTATAATAAGATATTTTTCAGGTACATATTTTGAGGGGCTATCAGTTGATGTATTCTGGGTATAAATTCTCATGCATTTTATCCATATTTTATCTGCGGGTGCGGATATAGGATATACTACTCAGGTAGTTTTTCTGGTTCCGTGAATGAACATGATTGATTTTTACGAACATTGGACCATTTTTTGTTGAGGTTGGTTTTTAAAAGAATAGGTTATTTAGATAGGTACTACCCAGCAAACAAAGTCACGTGTTAGAAACGTGTTATTTACGTTCCACATTGCCCCAATGACGTTGTAGCAGTCCGTGGTTCAGAGACACTACTAGCTATTGATAATACCGTTTATCTTCTCAGATATAAACTATTTAACATGAAATTCAATAAAATTAACTAGCGCGAAACACAGCGTGTCACGATCAATCTTCCTGACTTTTCAACCATCATCTTGACATCCACATTTTGACTTTGTTCATGGACCATGTTCATTTGGGGGCGTCACAGAGGCGGAATGGTGAGAGTTGAAGTCGCCACATCACCCTCCCCGGGGTGAGAGTTGAGAGGCCAGGTCGCAGGAAGTTCTTGAAGTTAACTCGACGTCCTGATCGGGTAGTGACGATTGTTGTCGGAACAGCATCTGATGGCTGGTCGTCATTCTTGTTCGTCCTCTGTGTTGGTCCAGTTGGTTCATTCAATACAATAGCAGAACCATCGCTTGATCCATTGTAGGACTGGTTGGCATCGTGGACTGATAGATCGCAAGAGCCGTAGCCGTCTACGTCCAGAACGTATGCGGGCTTCACTCGGTCGATGCTAGTAGTTAGGGCTAAGCCGATTCTAGACCAAATTTGCTATGAAATGGTGAATGCGCGAGATGTGACGTCATCCGTCGTCGGCGTGTTGTGTGGGGGTTGTGGTGGGGGTCTTCGGTGCGGGTCTTCGGTGGGGGTCTTGAGTGGGGGTTGGGGTGGGGGTCTTCGGTGGGGTCTTGAGTGGGGGTCTTCGGTGGGGGTCTTGAGTGGGGGGTGGGGAGTGGGGAGTGGGGAGCTAAGGAATGACATTACATTCTATGAACAAAAAAAGTTCATGATTCAAGCCTTGAAGAAATTGAATATTGTGGGTAAGTGTTATCATCATCATCGTTGTGGTTTTCACACCAACCACAACAGTTCTAAATTTAGCTCGAATGTGGTTTTCTTATCAGTAACAAGTCTCAGCCTGCGGTTTTCTTATCAACAGTAAACAGGATGTGGTTTTCACACCAACCACAACAGTTCTAAATTTAGCCTGAATGCGGTTTTCTTATCAACAGTAGACAGGTTGTGGTTTTCACGTCACCCACTCGTATCAAACAGGTCAACAGTTCTAAATTTAGCTCGAATGTGGTTTTCTTATCACCATTAGACAGGATGTGGTTTTCACGTCACACACACTCTTATCAACAGTTCTAAATTTAGCCTGAATGTGGTTTTCTTATCAATAACTGAGTAAAACATACTCTTGTTCAACTGTATTTATTTCAAAATAGGAACAAATTTTTCAACATCTTCTAAATAACCCTCGAGATCTAGACGCTTCATGATCTGCAGGAAACTATGCAAGTCGGTGAACTGATAAGAAAACCGCAGACAGATGCTAATAATTGAATGTGGTGAGCCGGCGTCGCGTTGATTGTGAGTGTAGAAATAGTCTTGCGGTTTCTAGGCGCCCCATCATTTATGATTGAGTTGTTGTTGTTAGATGTTGAGTCCTGCTACTACTACTGTTACAAACAATAATTATCACAACATGAAATTATTTGAAGAAATTGCATCCTTGAGCAGTTGCATTCTTGCATAGTACCAAGAGGCATATCCCCTACTATGTACCGATGAGGATCAAAAGCGTTGGCTGAGGAATATAAATAAAAGCATCCGAGACTTCCAAAGGGCGATGGCTGCACCACTATCCATTGGATTAAGAAAAAGGTTGGCGGCCAATTTGAGCCATTTGAAAAGAATCCGGATGCTTATCAAGTCGAAATTTGAGGCACATGTGGGTGGAGGACACAAGCGCAGTAGTCGAGTCAAGTGGGAGGACCTGAAAACATCGTTTGACTCCCGCATAAGGACTGGGGTAATTATCAACCAAACACACTTGAATCTAGGGGATTTTTTTAGTGATTCACTTTTCCTATTCAAAGTAAGAATCAACAAAATTTTAAAAGAGTTCAGCGCCATAAAAGTGAATGCAACTTTTTGCGGTGAATTCGAAGAAAAAAGCATGTGTTAACATTGAAAATGATGATAACGCATGCTTTTATTGGTGTATAGTCGCTGCTTTGTACCCCAGTAAAATCCATTCCGATAGAGTCAAATCATATCCACATTACACCCGCGTCCTTAATACAGAGGGTTTGGATTTTCCAATGACAGCCAACAAAATTCATAAATTCGAAAAATTAAATAATATAAGTGTAAATGTTCATATGTTGGAGATGACTCAAAATGAAAAGAATGAATTCTTTAGCGTTCTACCTTGTAGGTTAACAGGTGAAAAATTGGAAAAACACGTCAACCTACTCATCATTCAAAATAAATATTTTCCAAAAATTAATGATTTTGAGCCGTTACCCAACATTGAAAATGAGATTGAAATTTCATATCATTATTGCTTGATAAAGGATCTATCTAGGTTAGTGAGATCACAAATTAATAAACATGGGCATAAAATATTCATTTGCGATAGATGTTTGAACTATTTCCAGTCTCAGGAACGCTTGAGTGAACATTCAAGTGTGTGTGAAACAAAAAATGACTCGAAAATTTCATTTCCCAAATATGATCATGTTTCCTTCAGAAATCATATTTATAAACAAAAAGCACCATTCATCATATATGGGGATTTCGAATCAATTTTGAAGAAAATTCCTGGTGAGTTAACACATTTAAAAACTGTCAATTTCCAAGAGCATATTCCATTCAGCATTGGTTTTTTATTCAAGTGTTCCTATGACGACTCACTAACCTTTTACAAAAGCTACCGCGGCGAAGATTGTTTGGATTGGTTTGAAGATCAACTGAAAAATATTGCGAAATTTGTTGAAGATAAGATGTCTAAAATTGTACCCATGTCGGAAGTGTTGGACAAGAGTATGGCCAAAGAGTGTCACATTTGTGAGAAACCTTTTATTGACACAGATCAGATTGTTGTTGATCATGATCATTTCACAGGAGATATTAGAGGTTTTGCCCACTCAAATTGTAATTTAAATTTCAAAAAACAATTCATTGTCCCCATTGTATTCCACAATCTCTCAGGTTACGATTCCCATTTCATTCTAAAAGCAATAGGAAGGGTGGAGAAATTCAGTATTCTTCCACTCAATAAAGAAAAATACATCTCCTTTACTCAGTATGATGATGAAACTAGCATAAAATTTAGATATATCGATTCACTACGATTTTTAAATGCATCTTTGAGTTCATTAGCATCCACATTGAAATTGGAGGATTTGATAAATCTTAAGACAGAATTTTCTTCATGTAATTCAGAACAATTTGAATTATTAACACGTAAGGGGGTTTTATGTTGATAATATGACTAAATTGGAGAAAACAAGTTTACCACCCAAAGAAATGTTCTATTCAAAATTATATGATGAAAATATTAGTGATGAGGAGTATTAACATGCCCAAAAAGTATGGGATGAATTCAATATTCAGGATTTGGGTCAATACAGCGATCTGTATTTAAAAACAGATGTTTTGTTGTTGAGTGATGTTTTTGAAAACTTTAGAATCAATGCGCATAACATTTATGGTTTGGATCTAGCGTGGTATTACACTTTACCAGGTTATACTTGGGATTGTATGCTGAAATATACAAAATGTGAGCTGAGGCTGTTGAAAGACATTGATCAAATTATGTTTATTGAAAAGGGTTTGAGAGGGGGAATTTCAATGTGCTCAAATAGGTATGCTGAAGCAAATAATAAATACATGGCGGAATATGATGAATCCAAACCATCAAACTACCTACTCTACCTCGATGTGAATAATCTTCATGGGTGGGCAATGATTCAACATCTACCATACGATGGATTCGGGTGGGTTGATCCCATTGATTTACCAAATTTCGATGTTACTTTAATCAAGGATGATGCTCCAGAGGGTTATATTTGGAATACCCTGAAACACTTCACGACTTGCACAGCGATTTTCCATTCTGCCCCGAACATATGGCCCCTCCAAAGTCCAAATTTCCAAAACTATCAACAACTCATCACAACAAAACAAAATATGTTATTCATCACCGCAATTTAAAGCAAGCTGTGAGTAATGGTGTCAAAATTACGCAAATACATAGAATTTTAAAATTCAAGCAAAGTTCTTGGTTAAAGGCATACATTGAACTAAACACTCAACTTCGATCAAAAGCCACTAACGATTTTAGCAAAAATCTCTTCAAGTTAATGAATAATGCTGTATTTGGTAAAACAATGGAAAACATTCGGAAACATCGTATTGTGAAATTGGTTAATAAATGGGAGGGTCGATATGGTGCCAACAATCTGATTTCCAATGCAGCATTTCATAATTTAACAATTTTCGCCGAAGATCTGGTAGCTATAGAAATGAAGAAAACAAATCTCATTTTCAATAAACCACTTTACATTGGTATGTGTATTTTAGACATTTCAAAGATTGTAATGTTTGATTTTCATTATAATTTCATGCTAAAAAAATCTTTTTCTAAAAAACTCAAGCTTCTGTATACGGACACGGACAGTTTCATTTACGATATTGAGTGCAATGATGTGTATGATGAGCTCATCAAAAAAGATCTTTCCAAATTCGACACCAGCGATTATCCCCCAGATAACGTTTATCAGATTCCATTAGTAAATAAAAAAGTTTTGGGGTTGATGAAGGATGAAGCAAATGGTAAAATTATGATACATTTTGTGGGGTTGAGGTCGAAAATGTATTCATATAAAATTCAAGGTGTTCAAAAATGTATGAAAAAAGCAAAAGGTGTAAAGTCTTGTATTGTCAAGAACAAAATTACTTTTGATGATGAAAATGCTTGAAAGAAAATGTTGAAAGAATTGTTAACCAATGTACAATCCGCTCAGTGAAGCATTCCGTTTATAGCACTGAACAAACTAAATTAGCCCTAAATGCCCTAGATGATAAACGCTGTTTGATTGATAATAGTCACGACACCCTCCCATGGGGCCACTATAGTTTACAAGATATTGTTAATAATTGATGAAATAAAACATTTTTATGATCACATTTTTTTTATTCATCACAATTTTCATCATAAGGAACTGATGTCGGCGGCCTCATAAAATTAAGCATAACCTAAGTACTCGGTGGAATTGATTCATTACACTTTAATGAATTTGAACTATATGATGATGATGATGAATCTGGTAAAGAATTATGGATGTTTATAGATTTTTTACAAAAACAAAATACATGTTTACAATCTGGACAGCATTCTGAGCCGCTAACGCCGCCGCCGCCACCACCACCATTTCTAGAAACTTGTCTATGGGAGTCCTGAAATAAAACCAATTATTGTTTGATGGTGAAAACGATTCTGGTGCGAGGGCCACGGTTCCACGCACATATGACTAGGTGGTTGAGCTCTGAATCCTACAAGGTGTTAAATCACTGATAAGCTTAAAAAAAAAAATTAAATCACACCAACCATCACTCAGAGTTTTTTTTATTCATCCCAACTGTTATCAATCATGATGGGTTATTATGGATGGGTGCCGGCCAGGGTACCCCCTCAGACTCATACCACGGCTCACATGTCCGCAAATGAACAGCCATTTTCTCCTTTGTCGGAAAATAATGGTGCGGTCTGTTGGGACATTGGAGCCATGATGGATTCTGGGCTTCACATATGACATGATCGAGAACCAACAGTAACGTTGTGAGTGTCATCATGACTAGAACTATAACAATAACGGGAAATACTTCTGTGTTGAAAGCAGAATTCAATCCACCTATATTTTTGGATGAAAATAAAAAATATTTTTTGGGGTTGGCTGATTTTGAATCGTTTATGAGTATACCTTACATACAACCGGGTAGCAATAAAATATATGTAGCGGATAAAGTTATCACAATTCCAGAAGAAACTTACGATTTAAAAGATATTGAAACATATATTAAAAAGTTGGGTTTAAGATGAAAGCAAACCCCAATACATTAAAATGTCAGATTTATTGCACAAAGGAAATAGATTTCACACCAAATGACTCCATAGCGAAAATATTGGGTTTTAAGAAACGAAAAATTGCATCAGATGAATTATCTGAATCGGATGAAGTTGTTAATATATTTAAAGTAAATGCAATTTGTGTTGATTGCGACATTTGCATAGGATCATATAGTAATGGTCTACCCGTTCATATAATTCATCAGTTTTTTCCATCTGTTCCTCCAGGGTATAAAATAGTGGAATCACCATTACCAATACTTTATTTCCCCATCAGCGTCAAGACAATCAACAACATCACTGTTTAAATAGTAGATCAAGACGGTGATTTGATTAATTTCCGAAACGAGACCATAACAGTTCGATTACATCCTATTTCCCATACTTTGGTGATGATTTCGCTTACTTGCTCCAATTGTAGCTTTTCTGCAATGCTACAGACCCAATAATAAAAGAAAATTTCAAAAATTGTGTTGGTGAACGAAAGCTTTTATGTATAGCTTTCTTAGCAAAAAAAGAGAATCATCCAAATAAATTTCCCTGTTTGTGTTAAAACAAGCAATGTTTTATTTCACAAGAATTTTATTCATCAAAAACACATCGGACGCGTGTCTCTTTATCAGTCAACCACAACCTTGAACTTAGCGCTATAGTTGCTATATGTACTTTATAGATAAATTAAAACTATGAATTCATAGGAATTTCACTTACAATTTGTCTCAGTAACATTCTAAGTTGTTCATATAAAGATATCATGGGACACTCTATACCAAATGTATTGAACTCCAATTTACCGGAATTTTGTAGGGAATTTTCAAATTCATTATATTCAAAAAAGCGACCATCTTGAATGAAGTATAACAATCCATTCACATATCGAAAAACTGTAGTGAATAATGGTGGTATACCATTAAAATGTATTGAGTGTAGCCAAAGGACTCTGGCTGTAGAGTACACTCATCGAAATTTACAAAGTTATTATCATCATAAAAGAAGATGGTTTTTCCAGAATAGGTATTGACTGCTCCAAGTAACTTTCTACCATCAACAAATGGTTCAAATCTTTTTGTTATATTGATTCGGTCAATAAATCTAAATCTATCCTCGCTAAGTATATATAAATAATCATTTATAACTACAGCTATCTGTCCCGATGGTCTTTTATACACAGCTGTTAGTTTTTCAAACGGTGGCAGGAATTTAAGTAGCAGACGAATCGGTAGAGCTTTTGAGGTGAACATTTTTGATTTCAAACTCATTATCCACAATTTTTCCCTATAAAAAATATATAAATGTTGATTGTGTATAAGATATAACAATTGATTTGGATCAGCATCACAAATCTCATAGATTTGAGAGTTTTTTAGATTTGAAGCATTAATTTGAGTTGTTACAGGTAGTTGGTTTATCGGTGGCTGTGGTGGTGGTGGTGGTGGAGGACTTGTTAGAACTTGCTTTCTCACACCAAATAAGTTTTGTATGCCTTTGATATCATCTTGATTCAGAGCAGTTTTTCCATACAATAGAAACATGAGTGAACTATTATCCAATGAATGACCTAAACCTAAGACGTGACCAATTTCATGTGCCAAACTTGATAAAAAGTTTAGCTGATTGTCGGGTATTTCTCCATCAAGTCCATAGTACCAATTTTCACTGGAATCCATATGAATTTCACGACAATGATAGTCTTGTGGTGGGAAAGCGTGTGCCAAAACTTTACCGGAACCATCAAATGGGAAGTCGCAATGACCACTCATACATCTTTGATTATTACTATGATTGAATGATGCAAATGAAATAATTATATCTGGATTTATGGCATTCCTCTCAAATGTCAAATTTGCATGTTCAGACCACATTGCAAATGCTCTCTCAATCCCAGGATTTACATCTTGTGCGGGTGTTGTTCGACTGTAGTACCATTTGAAAACGTGTTTATTCCAAGCGTTTTTCAGCATAAATGACTCTGGATAATCACTCATACCACATCTCGGTCTGCTCATAAACTCTAATGTTTCATTATTTTCAGCACCATCAACCGGTAATGAGTAGTTCTCCTAAAATTGCACCAATGCATCTGTTTGTGATGCATTGTCCATAGGTGTATAATATCCATATCTTATCAGATACTCTGTAACATTCACTTCAGCTGTGGTGAGGTGAAAGCACATCAAAATCATTAGATGTTTCATTGTCGCCCGTTATCGCTAAACTGATTAAAATTCACAATTCAAACCCCTTTTATAAGAATCATCTTTATATGATTGAATTTAACAAAACCTGTCTTGTTGAAAACCACCAAGCAAACCGATCCTGAATTTATACCTGAAATTTTATAATCAGTGAACTAATACTGCAGGCTACATTTGTTCATTTTATTTTCATATAACCACAATTGCTTATAAGATGTTTTTGTTAATGTTTTGTGTTGTTTTGTTGTTTTCTTGTGTTCTTGTTTTCTTGTGTTCTTGTTTTCTTGTTGTCTAGTTTTCTTGATTTCTTGTTTTCTTGTTTTCTTGTGTTCTTGTGTTCTTGTTTTCTTGTTTTCTTGTGTTCTTGTGTTCTTGTTTTCTTGTTTTCTTGTTTTCTTGTGTTCTTGTTTTCTTGTTTTCATGTTTTCATGTTTTCTTGTGTTCTTGTTGTCTTGTTTTCTTGTTTTCTTGTGTTCTTGTGTTCTTGTTTTCTTGTTTTCTTGTTTTCTTGTTTTCTTGTTTTCTTGTTTTCTTGTGTGCTTGTGTTCTTGTT
Source organism: Orchestes rusci (assembly GCA_958502075.1). Lineage (NCBI taxonomy): Eukaryota > Metazoa > Arthropoda > Insecta > Coleoptera > Curculionidae > Orchestes > Orchestes rusci. The sequence continues at coordinate 61,732,350 of OY293304.1, forward strand.
TTCTTGTTTTCTTGTGTTCTTGTGTTCTTGTTTTCTTGTTTTCTTGTTTTCTTGTTTTCTTGTTTTCTTGTTTTCTTGTTTTCTTGTGTTCTTGTGTTCTTGTGTTCTTGTTTTCTTGTTTTCTTGTTTTCTTGTTTTCTTGTTTTCTTGTGTTCTCGTTTTCTTGTTTTCATGTTTTCTTGTGTTCTTGTTGTCTTGTTTTCTTGTTTTCTTGTGTTCTTGTTTTCTTGTTTTCTTGTTTTCTTGTTTTCTTGTTTTCTTGTGTTCTTGTTTTCTTGTTTTCATGTTTTCATGTTTTCATGTTTTCTTGTGTTCTTGTTTTCTTGTTTTCTTGTTTTCTTGTTTTCTTGTTTTCTTGTTTTCTTGTTGTCATGTGTTCTTGTGTTCTTGTTTTCATGTTTTCATGTTTTCTTGTGTTCTGTTTTCTTGTTGTCTCGTATTTTTGTTTTCTTGTTTTCTTGTACTCTTGTTTTCTTGTTTTCTTGTTTTCTTGTGTTCTTGTGTTATTGAGATAAGAAAACCACATTCATCCTGAATTTAGAACTGTTGATACGAGGAGTGTGACGTTGATAAGGCTGTGGTTGGTGTGATAAGAAACCCACATCCTGTTTACTGTTGATAAGAACACCGCATTCAACCTGAATTTAGAACTGTTGATAAGAGTGTGACGTGAAAACAACATCCTGTTTACGGTTGATAAGAAAACCACATGCAACCTAAATTTAGAACTGCTGATAAGGCTGTGGTTGGTGTGATAAGAAACACACATCCTGTTTACTGTTTATAAGAAAACCGCAGGCTGAGACTTGTTGTTTTTGATAAGAAAACCGCATTCGAGCTAAATTTAGAACTGTTGTGGTTGGTGTGAAAACCACATCCTGTTTACTATTGATAAGAAAACCGCAGGCTGAGACTTGTTGTTGTTGATAAGAAAACCGCATTCAACCTAAATTTAGAACTGTTGTGGTTGGTGTGAAAACCACATCCTGTTAACTGTTGATAAGAAAACCGCAGGCTGGGACTTGTTGTTGTTGATAAGAAAACCGCATTCAACCTAAATTTAGAACTGTTGTGGTTGGTGTGAAAACCACAACGATGATGATGATAACACTTACCCACAATATTCAATTTCTTCAAGGCTTGAATCATGAACTTTTTTTGTTCATAGAATGTAATGTCATTCCTTAGCTCCCCACTCCCCACTCCCCACCCCCCACTCAAGAGCCCAACTCAAGACCCCCACCGAAGACCCCCACTCAAGACCCCCACTCAAGACCCCCACTCAAGACCCCCACTCAAGACCCCCACCGAAGACCCCCACTCAAGACCCCCACTTAAGACCCCACCGAAGAAAAGGTCGTCCTTCCAGCAGAAAAGCAAAATGGCGAACTGATGCGTACACTGCATGATGTTCTCGATCATAGGCTGACCATAAACGTTGTTTTTCATCGAGCTTTCTGGAAAAAAATACTAGAGGCTGCCAGGTCTCATATGCAAATTGTTGGATTACACCACCAATCTGATGATCAGAAGCATCCGTAAATAAGGCTGGACAAGCCGAGGGATGTGGATGAGCCAGTAATGTTGCTTCAGAAGGCTTTCTTACAAGCCTCGAATGCTGCAATTTGTTCTTCAGTCATTTTCACAGGTTTGGATCTCGTTAGCTTTGGTCCAGAGAGAGCTGCATTCAAAGGCGCTTGCAGGATCGCCACCTCGGCCAGGAAACGACGATAAAAATTGTACATTCCGAGAAATCGTCTGAGTTGTTGGGCTGTGGTGAGTAAAGGGAAATCGATGATAGCTTTCACTTTCTCAGAGAGGGGTCGAACTCAATCTGAAGAGACTGTATGTCCCAAAAATGTCACTTCTGCTTTTTCCAGAACAGACTTCGCAGGGTTGACAACGATGCCAACTTTTGGAGGTTCTTGATGCAAGATCAGGTGCAAGTAATACCAGCCCAAGAAAACCTGCCGATTCAAAGGCTTTTGTGACATCGGAGACATCATATCGGCCTAAATGTCCAAATTGTAAAGAGCAACATCAGATATATTTTTGTGAGAGTTCTAAAAAATTATCTATTGCAGATCGCTTTGAAAAGGTTAAAAGGTTTAACCTATGCACTAACTGTCTTCGATATGGACATAGAATCCTCGAATGTAAGTCATCGGGTTGTAAAATTTGTCGCAAAAAGCATGCAACGTTGTTGCATAGACCACAAAATACATGCACGACTTCAAACAACGAGAATCCAAATAACTCGCAATCTTCTTCAACTAGCCAAGCTTACATTTCAGAAATATCGGAACGCAATGATCATCAGGGTGAAGTTGTCAAAGAAAATTCTTGTCGGGATACATTGAAGACCGTTATTTTACTATCTACTGTGACTATTGATGTTTTTGACAAAGATAAAAACCTTGTTTCATTAAGAGTTTTGCTTGACTCTGCATCACAATCGAATTTTGTCAGTGACGAAATGCTAAAGAAATTGAACTTGCCCACTGTAAAAACTGACCTACCAATTGTTGGAATGAACAAAATCAAAACCACAATATCACGTCGGGTTGTGATCTAGTTGAAGTCCAAGCATTCCGGATATACATCTAGATTGAGCTTTCTTGTTTTGCCAACTACCACGGTTCTCTCTCCTCAAAAATGGTTTGATATTTCAAAATTAAATATTCCTCAAGACCTGAGATTGGCAGATCCCGATTTCAATGTTCCCGATGAAATTGATATGTTGCTAGGTAGCGAAGTGTTTTATGAATTTTTCTGTATTGGACAGATAAGGTTAGGCAAAAACCTACCAATTTTACAGAAAACACTATTGGGATGGGTCTTAGGCGGTTCAGTTCCATGTGGTGGAGATAAAATTGGCAAATCGGATGTCCTGCTGACAAATTGTTTTTGTTCGCAAGATTCTTTGAATAAAACTTTAGAAAAATTTTGGATTACCGAAGAAGTAAATTTGAATCCTGGTGCCATTATGACAAAAAAAGAAATTGAATGCGAAAACCATTTTCAGCAGAATACCACTCGTGACGAAACAGGTCGTTTTGTGGTAAAACTTCCTTTAAAACCAAACTTTAAAGACTAAGGACTCTGAGCAAGCCGCGCTTAATAGGCTGTACTGTCACTAAATAATGTTTCAAAAACTGGTCCCACAATACAGAGTGACTTATTCTCAATTTTACTTCGATTAAGAAAACATAATTTTGTGTTCATAGGAGATCTATCAAAAATGTATAGGCAGGTGCTCATCAATGAAGATGAAAGAAATTTACAGCGAATTGTCTGGAGAAATTCACCAGATGAAGAAGTCCAACACTTTCAACTCAATACAGTGACGTACGGCACAGCATCAGCCTCATTCTTATCAACACGCTGTTTATTAGAAATATCGCAAAATATAGCTAAACAATTTCCGCTTGAGAGTGAAATAATTTCATCAGACTTTGATGTAGATGATCTTCTCACTGGGTCATAAGACCTGAATTCACTTATAAGTCTTAGACGGAGAATTTCTGATATTCTATCTCAGTATGGATTTGAGTTACGAAAATTTCAATAAAACAACCGTGAAGTACTCGATGATATCCGTCAAAATAATGAAGAAAATCAAAACTACTCAATTTCGGATGGCTCATCGGTGAAAACATTAGGAGTGTCCTGGATTCCAACCCTCGATAAATTTGAAAATAATTCCCAAAATATCTGCTTAGAAGGTGATAGTGTTACAAAAAGAATTATTCTTTCCTTTGTTGCGATAATCTTTGACTCACTAGGCATTTTAGGACCTTTATCCATACGCGCAAAATTAATAATCCAAAATCTTTGGAAACTGCAAAATGATTTGGCTCTAGTGGGTCTAGTGCAAGTTCCACGACATGTTATCACTCTTCAGCCCGACATCATAGAAATACACGGATTTGCCGATGCGAGCGAGAAGGCGTATGCGTGCTGTGTATACATTCGTTCTATCAATGTATTACAAGATAAAATTGAAAGTCATTTACTTTGCGCCAAATCACGAGTTAGTCCTTTGAAATTTTTATCTTTGCCGCGACTGGAGCTTTCAGGTGCTTTATTACTTGCTAAATTGATGAAAAAATGTACCAATGTTTTAAAGCTTAACCTGAATAAAACTTTTTTGTGGACGGATTCTACTATTGTACTCTCATGGATTTCTAATGAACCACAATCGTTGAAAACTTTTGTGGCCAATCGTGTTGTGGAGATTCAGGAAATCACTAACACTGAAGATTGGAACTATATTCCTTTGGAAATGACTCCAGCTGATATTATTTCACGTGGCACCAATATAAAGGATTTGATCAATTCGAGTTTGTGGCTGCATGGTCCAAATTTTTTTGTAGACATTGAGCGGTGGCCCCAAAATTCCAAAATTTTAAATTTTGCACGATCAAAAAAGGATATTCCTGAATTGAGACCAATGCCGAAAATATCTTTATCAAACCAAAACACGGATAATGAAATATTTGAAAGATTTTCAAGTTTTGAAAAGACAATTCGTGTTGTAGCTTACTGTTTGAGATTTGCTAATAGCCTCAAATCTTCAGTCGAAAAACGGATCACCGGAAAACTTACGACATTGGAAGTTCGTCAAGCTGAAATAAATTTGATAAAGTTAGTGCAGTCTCAATGCTTCTCTTTAGAAATCCATGACTTAAAAAAATCACAGCTAGTGTCCCACAAGGGTAAACTAAAATCGCTTTCACCATTTATTGATCAAAGCGGTATAGTTAGAATCGGTGGTAGATTAAGAAACTCAGAGTATAGATATGACGTTAAATTTCCCATTGTTTTACCTTCAAATAATACGTTCACGAAACTAATCATTGATCATGAACATAAGCGATCTTTACATTCTGGAGTGCATGGTACGTTGTCACACATAAGGCAAATATATTGGCCGTTATATGGCAAGAGTATAGTTAAATCGTATATACGAAAATGCATCACTTATTTTAAAGTGAATCCGCCTATTTGTTTTTCTAAAATGTGTGATTTGCCAGGATTGCGTATCACTCAATCTCGTCCTTTCTCTTCTGTAGCCGTAGATTATGCGGGGCCATTTGAGCTCAAAGATGGCAAAACCAGATCAAGAAAAATCATCAAGGGTTATATATGCATTTTTGTAAGTTTGGCGACCAAGGCTATTAATATTGAAGTCATAACTGATCTGACAAGTGATGGGTTTCTCAGTCTTTTAAAGAGATTTGTATCGCGTCGAGGTTTTTGCTCATATATTTACAGTGACAACGCTACTAATTTTGTAGGTTCCAATAACGAACTCTTTTCAATTACAAAACTAGCTAACTCTGTGCAAAATTACGTCACAAGCTCAAATATTAAATAGCACTTCATGCCATCGCGTTCACCCCATTTCGGCGGTTTGCATGAAGCAGCGATTGAGTCATGTAAACATCATTTAAAACGTATTTTGAACGGTACTCACTTATGTTATGAAGAAATGTATACTTTAACGACACAAATCAAAGCGATATTAAACTCAAGGCCTCTAGTTCCTATGTCTTCCGATTCTAATGATCTTAGTGCAATCACTCCTGCACATTTCCTAATTGGACAAGAACTGACCTCTCTGCATGAACGAGACCTTACACAAGAAAAAAACAATCACATCCGAAGATATCAACATCTTCAACTCATGGGTCAACACTTCTAGACTCGCTGGAAGATGGAGTATCTGCATCAGTCACAGCAGCGAACTAAGTGGCAATTTAATACTACCAAGGATTTTCACATCGGTTCTTTGGTTCTCTTGAAGGAAGACCACTCTGTCCTTCAATGTTATGGCCTTTAGGAAGAATAACCGAACTTCACCCAGGCAAGGACGACATTGTGCGTGTGGTTTTGGTTAAAACGAAACAAGGTACAGTCAAACGGTCAGTGACAAAAGTGTCGTTATTACCAGTTGAATAAATACAACGTAGTTTATTGGCTTCATGCCTTACTGACTTTATCGCTTGCATTTTAAGTGACTTTATAGTTTTTTGTTGAAAGTCCAAGCCTTGCCTTTCAAGGGAGGCAATATGTTAAAGACTAGACTCACTTTTACAAAATCTTCAGTGTGCAACACCGTATTTATGGCTAAGTGTGAACGCAGTTATAGTGTAGCCTAGTGATGTCCCTGTTGGCAAGGTGATGAAAAAGATATATGATTGTCAAGTTGAAGTTGTAAAATCACGAATAAAAAAAATTAAATAAAAATGCACAAGGAGTTATTTCAACCAAAGTCCTGGAAGAAAACCCCTACAGACAGTATTTTTTTCTCACTACTTGTACGATTAACACCACCATCCTTGTTTTGTCCTTGGTATTCTTTCCTTATTTAAAAAGCATGCTTTTGCCGTTTCTGGTAAACTAAGCAAGTCTGATTAAACGCTGGGCACTGCCTTGGAAAATTTAACTAGAGACATCTTTGACAGTTGAAATTTTTCCTTATCGCATTCACTCCAATCTCATTTTCATTATAGAGCATTTTCTTTTGCTCAATTCTATAGACTGGCAGTGATTAATAATGTTGTCTATAGTCAAATCTGATTCCCTTAACATCCTTTCTTGTACCTCCTTGTTGACAATATTCGAAACAATCGGATCTTGTACCTATCATTCTATCTTCATAACTTGATTTACACTGATAATTTTTGCAAACAAAGTTACATAATTTTGACTGCTTCTTCAATCCCTTCATTTCATTGTTGAGTTTCTTGTCCCTCTTTCTGCATTGGATTTTTGAACTTGAAGTTCTTCATGAGGATAATTTTTTTTGGGGAGAAGTGGTCATCAAAGCTCTTGCGTAGCTTTTCAAGAGTGTCCCTCTTATCTTCCTCAATAGTATTATGTATTTCAATAGCCTCATGACCAAGGAATGTTGGCAAAATAACTATTTTCATGACCTCCGGTGGAGTAGTCTTACCCGTAGCTTTTAAGTAGAGTTGGAGTTTTTGAAATGAAATGAAATGAAAATGTTATTTATTTAGCATTAGCTAATTTTTACAATAATAGGTTAATAATACAAACTAACTTACAAAGTAACATGCATTCTCAACCTCGTAACAAATGAGCCATAAGTTTTTTACAAAAAATACTTAACGTTGTGGCAGTTTTTATGTCAACAGGCAATTCGTTAAATTTCTCAAGTCCTTGATAAAATAATGTTTTCTGAAGCAATGTAGATCTTACTGGTGCGATATGAAAATTTTGACTTGTCCTGATGTTATAATTATGGAAATGAGATCTTTTTTCTAAATATGGACTAAAATACGTGGGTAACATATTATGTTCGATTTTATATATAAGTACAAGATTTGCCCTAATAATACACTTTTCTACATTCAACCAGTTCAATGTCTCTAACATAGATGAAATTGAAGTATATCTGTCTCTGTTCAATAATATACGCATTATTTTATTTTGCATGACCTGTAATCTCCGTATGTCCTCTTTTGAACAAGATATTAACAATGAACAGCAATAGTTGAAGTGAGGCAACAAAATCGCTTGGTAAATTGTCATTCTTGTCCATGAAGACAAAGTTGAAGAAACTCGTCGAAAAATACCAATTTTTTTGCCCAACTTCCTACACAAAAAATCCACATGAGCTGAAAAATTGAGTTGCGAGTCCAATATAACTCCAAGATATTTATTTTCTTTCACAAAATTAACTGGAACGTTGTTTATATACAGTGATAGATTCATTTCCTGAAACCGTTTACAATTCCTCTTAGATCCGATTATCATACATTGTGTCTTGGTGTTATTTAGCTTCAGTCTGTTTTGGCAGAGCCAATCGTATAAAATGTTGAGTTCTTTGTTCAAATTGTTAGTCATTTCAATATAATTTTTACCAGAAACAGAAATTAACGTGTCATCCGCAAATAAATTAAGAGTACAGTTTTTCATAGATCTATAAATGTCATTTATATAAATTATAAAAAGCAACGGACCAAGAACACTACCTTGTGGGACTCCTAATACACTATTCGTTTTATCAGAAACTTTGTCGCCTATCCTAGTGATATGATATCTGTTATTTGCATAATTCTTGAGCCACAGCACTGCTTTATGATCTATACCATATGAAATAAGTTTTTTTATTAAAATATCCCGGTCAACAGTCTCAAAAGCCCGCTTCAAGTCAACGAACACACACAACACTGTTTCACCCTTATTGAGGCACTTTCTCCATTCTGCACAAACATACTGGATAGCAGATTCACAGGAATGCTTGTTTCTGAAGCCGGATTGCCCAATGAAGAAAAGTTTGTTGGCTTCGAAATATTTTCTAAGTTGCTGGCATACGATGGTTTCAATGATCTTGTCTAGTGCTGGTAGTAGATTTATGGGGCGAAAATCTGCCGGAGTGTTGGGTTTCGTCACTTTTGGTATAGGAACTATGGTACTGATTTTCAAGGCGTTTGGTATTGTCCCAGTTTCGAGTGATGTATTGATTAAGTAAAGCAAAGGATGTCCCACAACATCAAACAAATCTTTCAATAATTTTATGCTCAGTGTCTCATCACTCGGACATTTATTTTTGAGTTTGAATAATATCCCTTTCAACTCTGTTAAAGTAACCTGTTCGAAACGCTGCAAAATTTCTACTGAATGAGGTTTTTCAGGACTTTTCCAATTTCTGGTTTCAATACTGTCAGAAATTTCATCTAAACTGTTTGAGAGAAAGGTATTGAACTTATCCTCCAAACTTCCCGTTTGAACTCCAAAATCAATCGTTGAACTATAGGCACTTTGTTTGTTATTCCCCATCATCTTCTTCAGAGTTTTCCACATCCTTTTCCCATCATGCTTACATTTATCAATATTTTCATCATAATACTTTCTTTTTTGTGATCGGATCATTGAAACAACTGAGTTCCTTTGTTGCTTGTAACTATTCCAGTCGTTCTCAGTTTTTGTGAAACAAAACTTTTTGTACAGCCTGTCTCTCTCTTTTTGCGTTTCTTTCACCTTTCTATTTATCCATGGTTTTTTTCTGGAAATAATTGCTTTAAGTGGTGCATACTTATCCACTGCTTGCAACATTGACATCATGCAACAAAACATTGACATCTGTAGATGTAAAATTCCAATCTTTACCTATAAGTTCAAGATTAATATCGTGGATGACTTTTTCATTCAAATTTCTGCGATAAACAGGTTGCTTTTTCACTTCTTGGATAACGAAAGGAACTTCCATCCCTATCACTTCATGGTCACTGAGTATTGGAAAGTCTCTGGGTATCTCGTCTGAGAGGAAGTCATTTGTTATTATGTAATCTATTAGTGATGATGATTCATTTGTTATCCTTGTTTCTTTCGTGACGATTTGCCTGAATCCTGAACTATTCACAATCTCGCGAATTCTCTTCGAGTCTCTTCCACTTTTCAACCAGTCAATGTTTAGATCACCTAGAAAAACAGTTTTTTTCTTTTGAAAATTGTCTTCATCAAGTTAAGATTCCAGATAATCAAGAAATTCACTACTGGCTGAATTTGGCGATCTGTAGAAACACCCCAAATTAAAACATTCTCCTTGGCAATGAATCTGTACCGCTGTCATCCAGTAACTGTAATCTACAGCATCATTACAAATTTCTGAGAAAGTAACACCATCTTTCACATATATTATTGTCCCTCCAGTGTGCCTGCTATGAGAGTAACAAACAATTGCTGTGTAACCCTCGATGAAAAATTCGCTGTTTTCTATATCCAAGGTAACGTGAGATTCACTTATGCAAAATGCAATAGGCTGTCTATCAAAAATTAGATCGGTCAATTCTTCAAGATGTGACGTAATTCCCTGTATATTTACATGAAGTAATAGTAGATTTTGTGGATTCGAGTTTTTTGACATGTCTGATTTTATCTCTGATTGCTACATGTAATAAGTACGTGCTTTAATTCTTTCAACCTCTTTAATATAGCATGCACAATTTCTGTTAAACACTGTATGTCTGTAGTCAATATTGGCAATTTTTAGTACATCCGCAGCAAATTTGCAATTTGTACATACCTCTTTCTTTGACTTACAATCATCACTTTTATGATCCTCATTACATAATGGACATACCACCTCGTGACGACAATTGCTGGCCTTATGTCCATATTTCCAACACTTGTAGCAGCGTAGTACACTTACATACTCATAAACTTGGAAACTCTCCCAACCCATGAACACTTTTCCTCGGGCGATAAGATCATTGAATAGAATCGGGTGGACTTCCAATATTACATTGGTATACTTTTTAATTTTTTGGATTTATTTTTTTGACCAACTTTATTTCCATATCATCTTCCAGTTCCCGTTCAAACTGACGCTTAATTTGACTAATAAGTAAATCTTCATCATTAACATTTTTTTCTGACAGTCCCACTACGATTACTTTTGGATTTGATTTTTTAGGAATCTCAGTATCATATTCACCGGAGAATTTGGCCGCAACGGTATCCTGCAGCTTTTTTCGGGATTCGTCATCATTGCATTCGATAACAACGGTCCCCTTACTTATTGTTTTACTTTATTTTTGCTTCCACGATCCCTAGTCTGTTGAGTTTCTCACTTCAAATGTGGGCAATTGAAGTTTTATATCCATCTCTTGTTCACAGGATGGACCAGAAGTAATGGGTCATACGGTAACAGTAGATTTCTCACACAAAAATATTGCGGTGGACCTCAACTTGTCAATTCCGAAAGTTGATATTGACAGAGATACAGGGTGTCAAAGTTTAATTATAATATTTGATTTTTTCAAATAACTTTTGAAATAATCAAGTTATAGCGATGAAATTTGATATATGGAGATTGTTTGACATGCAAAATTCAAATCTGACCATGGATTTGCTCCTAATTGTAGGCAGCGCCACTTACACATCTTTCCACTCATTTAAGTTGTCAGAACTTTTTTGTACGCACTAGTACGTTTTTTTTTACATCGAAGAAATGATTTTTCCTTTCATGTTTACATGAAAAAGGTATATTTCGTAGAAGTGCCTAGGAGCAACTTTTATCAAGATATTTGAACTTGAAGTAGTCCATGCAATGGTGTTTTAAATCGAAAATTTTGAGAAAATCAACATAGGGTTATAGGTTGTCGCGGTAATTTTGACAAGTGTCTCAATGTTCAATGTTTAAAAAAAAACAAAAAACAAAAATCCAAAAAAAATTACGTGAAAAAATGTAAAATTAGATTAATTTTTCTAAATCAAAAGACATTGACCATTTAAGCTATTGTCAAAATTACCATGATACCGCCGTTTTCGAGGCCTCCTTTGTTCATTTTCAAAATTTTCGATTCAAAACACCATTGCATGGACTACTTCAAGTTCAAATATCTTGATAAAGGTTGCTTCTAGGCACTTCTACAAAGCTTACCTTTTTCATGAAAACATGTATTGAAAATCATTTTTTCGACCTTAAAAAAATGGACGAGTGCCTACAAAAAAGTTCTGACTATTTGAATGAGTGGAAATATGTGTAAGTGGCTCCCCCTACAAGTAGGAGCAATTCCGTGCTCAGATTTGGATTTTGCATCTCAAACAATCCCGATATATCAAATTTCATCGATATAACTTGATTATTTCAAAAGATATTTGAAAAAATCATATAATAAAATTCAACTTTGACACCCTGTATCTCTGTTAATATCAACTTTCGGATTTGACAAGTTGAGGTCTATCGCAATATTTTTGTGCGAGGAATTTACTGTTTACGTATGACCCATTACTTCTGGTCCACCCTGTATAGGTAGGTACTTCACAATATATCAAGCTTCAGTGATCTACACCTGACACCATATTTTATTATCCATTATTTTATTATTTTTTAATATATCTTTGGAATTTTATATTTTATTATAATTATGTGCTATCAAGCTGCAATGACAACTGGAACCAAAAACATGTTACCATCACAAAACAATAAACCCAATAGAACGGAGACTGCAATGCTAATAGCAGAGCAGTATAAATTGTAATACAAGCCATGAAGTAACAATTGCAACGTCGCAATTAACGTCAACGATGGTCAGAATTTTGCATTGATTGAAGGGGCTTTCTTTGAAAATTAAGGTTTATTACGATTACGATATACGAAAATTGTTTAATGGAACTGTAATTTGGAAGAATAACTTATATATTATCGCAACAGGTATGATGTTCATCACCTCATGACCTTAAAAATGTACATAAAACATATCCGAACCTAACAGGAGTTTTATGATTTGTTGGGAAAAAATATTAATTCTAAACAATAAAACATCATAACTAGAAGATAGGTAGATGATTACAGATTTTGAGATGTGATTGAAGCAGTTTCTGGAGGACTGGAGTTGATAATAACGTCTACGTCGCCATATTGATTTTCCAAAGTGAACAAAAAATTTAAGTTTCAGTTGAGCAAGGAATGGTGATGGAGCAATCAGTAATTGAAGTGGGCAAAGTGATGCTCAATTTATTGTTAAAGTCAAGCTTTCGGAAGCATTCCTTCCTTCATCAGGACAAACTGCTGTAAACAATTATATCACTAACCAACACATCAAACAAGGCACCTACCAATGATGAGTATAACATAGAAATACAATTCACTCATACAGGATAAAATGATTAAAAATTAATTGAAATGATTAAGATGTTAATTTTTTTTCAAATTAGCATAGTTGTACCTATGTCTATGGTTAAAATGAATAAATTATCGATAAAATACATGAGAAACTGTACAAGGGACTTTGAACAAACGTTAACTGATGAAAATGGTAGTACAAGTAGATAACAAAGCGATCAAAACATGAGAACAAAAAAAACAGCGCTGATAAAATGCAAAATAAACCCACAGAACTATCTAAGATCGTATGTTAGAATTTCACTCGCCAATCCAAAACAGGAACCTGCAATTGAGTGAAATTTTCTTAGCAGTAGTTCGTCAACCAGGTATGGATGTGGAAATCATGTGTGCTGTCCAACATCAGTTTTGGTGAGTGGAAAATTGAACCTCACTTTCTTTGGTCTCGCATGGCTGGTACACATGTGTTTTTTTATAATAAAATAATAGATGGTCACTTATAATTAGTTCGTAACAACAGGAGTATTGGGCAAAACACCACGTTTGTGTACCTCAAGTAAGTAGCTGTAGATAGGGCTGAGATTCTGGTACTCCAGCTGGTTGTTGAGATTGTTAGGGGTGTTCTTTATATGGACCATCTCCAGGAAGAGCCGTTTGTGGTACAGATTAGAACGGACCAGTACCTTGACATCATCAAAGTTGGGGTTGTGACCTGTGTTAACATGATGCTGGGCCAGTACACTTGTTTGCTGACGGCGCCTACAATCACTCTTATAAGAAGCTAATCTAGCAGACAGCTTCTGGAATGTTTGGCCCACGTAAGAGCTCTCACATGCCATGCGGGAAAACTCATTTATGACATTTCTCATGAGTAGGCATGGCGTCGCCTTAGCCAGGGAACATTCATGCCCCTGTTTCAAGCTACGCCATGGAAGGTCATTGACCTTAATATATTTTGGGGGGTTTTGTTAATTTGGGGTTTATTAGGGAGTCATAGAACTTTGAATTATTTTTGGGGTTTATTATTTTAGGCTGTTCAATTATCATATTATTATGATTTTTAATCAATTAATTATTTGGGGGTTTATTGGGGTCACTGAACTTTGAAATATTTTTGGGGGTTTTAATTTTGGCTGTTCAATTATCATATTTTTATGATTTTTCATCAATTAATTATATGGCTAATTATATTTGAACATAATCATGAATTATTCTATATTTGGTGTGTGTTATTATTCTCTCTCTTATGCGCTATACCATACTCACCTTTTTGAAAATAAGTTCCGTCGTCTGGGCTCGATCCCTGAGCCTCTGGGTTACCAGTCTGGTGCCTTAACCATTGCGTTATACAATCGTTTAAATATTATGGGAGACGTGAATATCCAAAGACACAGATGGAAACCGGTTTTGCATTAGTACATGCTTGGTATGCGATCTGCTACGCAGATGTTAAATTGAATGGCTTATTATTGCAGGGTAATAAGCTCTCGTAAATTGCTGTATTTTGATTCATAGTTGGATATAAAGTATTACATTACCAAAGAATCAATATCTACTTATCATATACTAGAAGTCTTTTGAAGAAAGCTGCAATGTGAGAACAGGTTTACTTTATTTGTATTATCCCCGTTCTACATGTTATGGTATAAGAATTGAGTAGCAGATCACCAGATGACAAATTAATATTCAAGTAACGTGTTTATATATTTGCGCTATAGAATCTCATCTGACATCATATCACTTGTGGATCATTTTGTGGGCGAGAACCGCAATTCAGTCGCTGGTTTTTCTTGATATAAAACGCAAAGATGCTATAAACTGGTTGTTCAATTATCAAAGAATCATATTTCTACGATTTTTAATCGATTAATTATTGAGCGTGATGAATTTTGTTTTGGATGGAGTATTATTAGTGCGATAGTGCCAGTAGATAAACATGTTGATAGACCCTCTTCATATCCAAACTTTTTCGAATATTTCAATTTTGGTGATATAAAATTTTCTGTGAAGTTGAAGGATATACCTACAAAAATTTGAAAATTTAAATCAAATTTCAATAAATGTGTACGGACCTGAAAGTATTTGTGAAAACAATAGAGTTAAATATGAAGTTGTTGGCCCCCTTCATTATACTGATAAGAAACAACCAATTCATGTTAATTTGTTATTGATAAGTGACAACAAAAATAATCGCTATTGCCGGTTAAAGAATATGTCTCGATTATTATCATCTCAAATCAGCAAATCGGAATCTCGAAAGTATTTCTGTGAGGGTTGTTTGATAATTTTCAATTCATAAACGAAATTAGACCCGTTCGACAGGTCAGAAAAAATCTGCAGAATAAACGAAATTTTTGAATACAATTCACATCAAGTATTTCTTTTGAGATATCTGCATTTGGTGCGGTTGCGACCCAAATCAGGTGACCTCCGTTCGATGGTGTTATCAGTTGCTACGTCAGAGCCTAGCTTTATTGTGATGGTGTATCAAAAGGTTTGGATCACGTGGGAGGTGGGGTTGAATCATGTGGTGATGAGTAAAGCTACAAAATGCTGGTTGGTTTCCAAACAGAGAAGATAAAGAAAAAATATTAGTGGATGGTTCAGGAAAATTTAAGGTATCTATACCTTTTGAAAATTTGATGGGATTTTTTGAAGACTATAAAAAAATAATCTTGAATATGAAACAAGAACTGGTTTTGATCCGAGCCAGCGATGATGTTGATGCAGTTTTATATGTTGAAGATATGCAAAATCCATCACCCGAAGCGGAAAATCCAAAAGTTACATTTGACAAGATCTATTGGAAAGTACCACATATTCAAGTTGATATACCACAACAACTAACTTTAACACAAATTATTGAAACTAATAAAGATCTGTTACTTGGATTTCGTAAAACAAGTAGTAAACTTGAAGCACCTCGTCATATAATTATTGGTTTTCAAGAAAATAGAAAAGGACGCATCATGAAAGATGCTAGTCAATTCGACAACATTGATTTAACAAATATCAGAGTATTTTTGAATTCTGAAAGATATCCATATCATGATCTATATTTAAATTTCAAAAAGAACAAATTTTCGGCACTTTATGAAATGTTTGCAAACTTTAAAAAATCCTACTATGATTTACAAAATGAACCAATTTTCAGCCCCATTGAATTTAAAAACAAATGTCCAATCACACACATTGATTGCTCCCATCAGAAAGAGACACTTCAAACTGGAACTGTTGTTATGAGAGTAGAATTCGAAACAAATTCCAACACAACGAAAGATACATCAGTATACTGTCTTGTTTTACATGATAAAGTATTCAGCTATAATCCATTAACAAAAATAGTGAAGCAGTTATAATGCGCATGCTTTCTGAAACAATATAAAAACTATCTCTATCTGAAAAAGTGAATCAGTATGTCCTCAGAATTGGAGCTTCGTTTGTCAAATTATTTGAAAAGATTGGAAGAATTAAAAAGACTTATTCAACTTTATAGTGATGAAAAACAAATGATGAATACATTTTCAAAACTAAAAATATGAAACTACTCGTTTTGGATGTACAAGGATTTATAATTGAAAACAAAAAAATTATTCCCAAAGAACTGGCTGCCTATGATGGAGAAAAAATATGTCATTATATATTTAGATGCCCCTTTTCTATGGAACACTTGCCTCCAGAACTGTGTAAACAAGCATACTGGTTGATGAAAAATCATCATTGTATTTTATGGAATGAAGGATCTACGCAATCACATAAGTTTTCCGACATTGTGAAAAATATAACAAGAAACGTGGATCATGTGTACGTGAAAGGAAAAGAAAAGGCGCAATACATTGGGAAATATTCATTGAAGCCCGTTATCGAACTTGATGACAATCCATCTTTATCGTTGGAAAAACCACATTGTCTATACCATTTATCATCACCTGCAATGTGTGCACTTACTTATGTTTATAATTTGTATAAAACATGTTTAATGATTGAATAAATCACATTTTTGATTTCATTTTTTATTTTATTTCAAACACCTTTTTATAAATATATACAGGTAGGTAGGTATTCACAAATTTTCAACCCTCAAAACTTTAAAATAGGTGTCCAATCACACTCATCACAAAGAAACAATTCAAGCAGGTACTGTTTTGTTTTGAGAGTTGAATTCGAAACAAATAATAATACGAAAAGGATTCATCAGTATATTGTCTGATTTTTACATGATACATTATTTAGCTATAATCCTTCGACAAAATTAGTCAAGCAATTGTAATTCGCATGTTCTCAAATGATTATATAAACCATTTATTCCTCTAAATTCTGCTCAGTATGTCTCCAGAATTGAAGCTTTGCTTATCTAACCATTTAGTATGAGAATTTTATGGTGACTTACAAATAAAATGTCCTGTATTGATTGAAAATAAAACAGTTCAATAATGAATACTATCAAAGAAGATGTGGTAGAAGAATTACACAAACAAGCCAGAAGATTTTTTGAAAGAAGAGCAGTAATTGTAAAGGGGATCAATGATCTTTTTCAAGCAGATTTAGCTAAACATCCTGACGTGTATTTGGTGGAAAAGATTCTAAGACGGAAGGGAAATGAAGTTTATGTTAAATGTTTGGGCATGAATAATTCACATAATTCATGGGTTATGAAAAATAATGTATTGTAATATCTTGTTATTCAATAAAAACACTTGCTAGTAGATAATTCTTTTATTTCTATACAAATATACTCCTAGAATGGGTAGCATGATACAAAAAATGAATACAAAGATTGATATAATAGCGAATTCTATATGATTTTTACATTCAAACGAATCAATAAGTAAATGCCAGTTTGTTGGTTCAAAATTTTCATCTACAAAATAAAGTCTTAACTTAAAAGCTGAACATGACAAATTTTTAAATGACTCATCAATTTTCTAGCCAATCAATCCATTATAAACAATTGATTTTTCTCAGTTTGATGGTCAAGAGTCATTATGATTGGTTGATAATGTTGCAAATAAACGTTTCTTGTATATCTAAATCTACTTGTATATACCAGGTATTGTTAAAAAGGCGCTCAGAAACAATACTCCTGCTGGAAGTTCTGTTGTCATTGTTAATTTTTATACTAATGGATATATTGTGGCAATATTTATCTACTTCACCCAACAGGTATTATTTATTAAATTCAGCTACTTTTCAATGTGAATCATCTTTATGTGATTGAATTAAACAAAACCTGTCTTGTTGAAAACCACAAAGCAAACCGATTCTGAATTTATACCTGAAATTTTATAATCAGTGAACTAATACCAAAGTCTATATATTGGAATATATAGACTTTGCTAATACTGCAGGCTACATTTGTTCATTTTATTTTCATATAACCACAATTGCTTATGAGATGTTTTTGTTAATGTTTTGTGTTGTTTTCTTGTTTTCTTGTTTTTTTGTTATCTTGTTTCCTTGTTTTCTTGTTTTCTTGTTTTCTTGTTATCTTGTTTTCTTGTGTTCTTGTGTTCTTGTTTTCTTGTTTTCTTGTTTTCTTGTTTTCTTGTTTTCTTGTTTTCTTGTTTTCTTGTTTTCTTGTTTTCTTGTTTTCTTGTTTTCTTGTTTTTTTGTTTTGTTGCTGTTGTAATTACTGAGACTTGTTATTGATAAGAAAACCACATTCGAGCTAAATTTAGAACTGTTGATCAAATGAGGTTGTTGTGCTGCAATTAGTATCGCTTTGAAGATAAGCAAATTTTTATAGAGAAAACACTTAACAACAACACTCAATTTCTTGAAGGTTTGAAACTTTTTTTGCACATAGAATGTGATGTCGTTCCTTATCTGCTCCAATCGTCAGCAAAATTCCTCAATTTTTCTGCGTGTGTTTTGTACTGGCACTATCGCACTAATAATACTCCATCCAAAACAAAATTCATCACGCTCAATAATTAATCGATTTATTACATCAAAAAATTTCTATTTCAATAATCATTACATTTATAATGATGAATGAGTTGAAAATGATGCTTGTATATATGAAAAACTCCAATAATTTTTCGAAAAATCAGAAAAGGGGTAGTCTTATATTTTTTTTATGTTTTATGTGATTGATGAATAATTATTTAAATAAGAAATAACTTTCTAGGAAAGAGAGATCATCCGATATTTCTACACTTACATCTTCGTCAACATTACCCGACAAAACTTTGTTATTCTTGTATTGTTTCTTTGTGGTTTTTATAGTTTTTACGTCGATTCTTATTGTTTAAGTGTTGTTATGATCGTTCAATATTACTACACTTCTATCTTCTCCCCAACATCATTATCATAATTTGAACATGTCTTGGGAGTGAACCTTTTATGTCTGTTGAAAGTTTGTTTATTGGGGCTGTTTGAGTATTGTTGTCTCAAGGGATAGCTATGTTAGGGTTCCCCAAAAAACAGCCCCAAAAACAATAAATGATCAACAAAAACATCGATAACAATTAACATCACCATCACATCACCATCATCATCAACACCATCATCATAATCATCATCAACCTGGCTCAAAATTATCTCCAACGGATTATGATCTGATGAAAGTTTAAACAAACTTTCAACAGACATAAAAGCTTCACTCCCAAGACATGTTCAAATTATGATAATGATGTTGGGGAGAAGATAGAAGTGTAGTAATATTGAACGATCATAACAACACTTAAACAATAAGAATCGACGTAAAAACTATAAAAACCACAAAGAAACAATACAAGAATAACAAAGTGTTGTCGGGTAATGTTGATGAAGATGTAAGTGTAGAAATATCGGATGATCTCTCTCTCCTAGAAAGTTATTTCTTATTTAAATAATTATTCATCAATCACATAAAACATAAAAAAAATATAAGACTACCCCTTTTCTGATTTTTCGAAAAATTATTGGAGTTTTTCATATATACAAGCATCATTTTCAACCCATTCATCATTATAAATGGAATGATTATCAAAATAGAAATTTTTTGATGTAATAAATCGATTAATTATTGAGCGTGATGAATTTTGTTTTGGATGGAGTATTATTAGTGCGATAGTGCCAGTACAAAACACACGTAAAAAAATTGAGGAATTTTGCTGACGATTGGAGCAGATAAGGAACGACATCACATTCTATGTGCAAAAAAAGTTCATGTTTCAAACCTTCAAGAAATTGAGTGTTGTTGGTAAGTGTTTTTCCTATAAAAATTTGCTTATCTTCAAAGCGATACTAATTGCAGCACAACAACCTCATTTGATCAACAGTTCTAAATTTAGCTCGAATGTGGTTTTCTTATCAATAACAAGTCTCAGTAACTACAACAGCAACAAAACAAGAAAACAAGAAAACAAGAAAACAAGAAAACAAGAAAACAAGAAAACAAGAAAACAAGAAAACAAGAAAACAAGAAAACAAGAACACAAGAACACAAGAAAACAAGAAAACAAGAAAACAAGAAAACAAGAAAACAAGAAAACAAGAAAACAAGGAAACAAGAAAACAAGGAAACAAGAAAACAAGAAAACAAGAAAACAACACAAAACATTAACAAAAACATCTCATAAGCAATTGTGGTTATATGAAAATAAAATGAACAAATGTAGCCTGCAGTATTAGCAAAGTCTATATATTCCCATATATAGACTTTGGTATTAGTTTACTGATTATAAAATTTCAGGTATAAATTCAGGATCGGTTTGCTTTGTGGTTTTCAACAAGACAGGTTTTGTTTAATTCAATCACATAAAGATGAATCACATTGAAAAGTAGCTGAATTTAATAAATAATACCTGTTGGGTGAAGTAGATAAATATTGCCACAATATATCCATTAGTATAAAAATTAACATTGACAACAGAACTTTCAGCAGGAGTATTGTTTCTGAGCGCCTTTTTAACAATACCTGGTATATACAAGTAGATTTAGATATACAAGAAACGTTTATTTGCATATCAACTTTATCAACCAATCATAATGACTCTTGACCATCAAACTGAGAAAAATCAATTGTTAATAATGGATTGATTGGCTAGAAAATTGATGAGTCATTTGAAAATTTGTCATATTCAGCTTTTAAGTTAAGACTTTATTTTGTAGATGAAAATTTTGAACCAACAAACTGGCATTTACTTATTGATTCGTTTGAATGTAAAAATCATATAGAATTCGCTATTATATCAATCTCTGTATTCATTTTTTGTATCATGCTACCCATTCTAGGATTATATTTGTATAGAAATAAAAGAATTATCTACTAGCAAATGTTTTTATTGAATAACAAGATATCACAAAACATTATTTTTCATAACCCATGAATTATGTGAATTATTCATGCCCAAACATTTAACATAAACTTTATTTCCCTTCCGTCTTAGAATCTTTTCTACCAAATACACGTCAGGATGTTAAACTAAATCTGCTTGAAAAAGATCATTGATCCCCTTTACAATTACTGCTCTTCTTTTAAAAAATCTTCTGGCTGGTTTGTGTAATTCTTCTACCACATCTTCTTTGATAGTATTCATTATTGAACTGTTTTATTTTCAATCAATACAGGACATTTTATTTGTAAGTCACCATAAAATTCTCATACTAAATGGTAAGATAAGCGAAGCTTCAATTCTGGAGACATACTGAGCATCATTTAGAGAAATAAATGGTTTATATAATCATTTGAGAACATGCGAATTACAATTGCTTGACTAATTTTGTCGAAGGATTATAGCTTAATAATGTATCATGTGAAAATCAGACAATATACTGATGAATCCTTTTCGTATTATTATTTGTTTCGAATTCAACTCTCAAAACAAAACAGTACCTGCTTGAATTGTTTCTTTGTGATGAGTGTGATTGGACACCTATTTTAAAGTTTTGAGGGTTGAAAATCTGTGAATACCTACCTACCTGTAAATATTTATAAAAAGGTGTTTGAAATAAAATAAAAAATGAAATCAAAAATGTGATTTATTCAATCATTAAACATGTTTTATACAAATTATAAACATTAGTAAGTGCACACATTGCAGGTGATGATAAATGGTATAGACAATGTGGTTTTTCCAACGATAAAGATGGATTGTCATCAAGTTCGATAACGGGCTTCGATGAATATTTCCCAATGTATTGCGCCTTTTCTTTTCCTTTCACGTACACATGATCCACGTTTCTTGTTATATTTTTCACAATGTCGGAAAACTTATGTGATTGCGTAAATCCTTCATTCCATGAAATACAATGATGATTTTTCATCAGCCAGTTTGCTTGTTTACACAGTTCTGGAGGCAAGTGTTCCATAGAAAAGGGGCATCTAAATATATAATGACATATTTTTTCTCCATCATAGGCAGCCAGTTCTTTGGGAATAAATTTTTTGTATTCAATTATAAATCCTTGTACATCCAAAACGAGTAGTTTCATATTTTTAGTTTTGAAAATGTATTCATCATTTGTTTTTCATCACTATAAAGTTGAATAAGTCTTTGTAATTCTTCCAATCTTTTCAAATAATTTGACAAACGAAGCTCCAATTCTGAGGACATACTGATTCACTTTTTCAGATAGAGATAGTTTTTATATTGTTTCAGAAAGCATGCGCATTATAACTGCTTCACTATTTTTGTTAATGGATTATAGCTGAATACTTTATCATGTAAAATAAGACAGTATACTGATGTATCTTTCGTTGTGTTGGAATTTGTTTCGAATTCTACTCTCATAACAACAGTTCCAGTTTGAAGTGTTTCTTTCTGATGGGAGCAATCAATGTGTGTGATTTGACATTTGTTTTTAAATTCTATGGGGCTGAAAATTGGTTCATTTTGTAAATCATAGTAGGATTTTTTAAAGTTTGCAAACATTTCATAAAGTCCCGAAAATTTGTTCTTTTTGAAATTTAAATATAGATCATGATATGGATATCTTTCAGAATTCAAAAATACTCTGATATTTGTTAAATCAATGTTGTCGAATTGACTAGCATCTTTCATGATGCGTCCTTTTCTATTTTCTTGAAAACCAATAATTATATGACGAGGTGCTTCAAGTTTACTACTTGTTTTAACGGGCCAAGTATGACGGGTTGCTTCAGGTAGCGAGGAATATTCAACAATTTCTCAACTACGAAATCCAAGTAACAGATCTTTATTAGTTTCAAGAATTTGTGTTAAAGTTAGTTGTTGTGGTATATCAACTTGAATATGTGGTACTTTCCAATAGATCTTGTCAAATGTAACTTTTGGATTTTCCGCTTCGGGTGATGGATTTTGCATATCTTCAACATATAAAACTGCATCAACATCATCGCTGGCTCGGATCAAAACCAGTTCTTGTTTCATATTCAAGATTATTTTTTTATAGTCTTCAAAAAATCCCATCAAATTTTCAAAAGGTATAGATACCTTAAATTGGCCTGAATCATCCACTAATATTTTTTCTTTATCTTCTCTGTTTGGAAACCAACCAGCATTTTGTAGCTTTACTCATCACCACATGATTCAACCCCACCTCCCACGTGATCCAAACCTTTTGATACACCATCACAATAAAGCTAGGCTCTGACGTAGCAATTGATAACACCATCGAACGGAGGTCACCTGATTGGGGTCGCAACCGCACCAAATGCAGATATCTCAAAAGAAATACTTGATGAGAATTGTATTCAAAAATTTCGTTTATTCTGCAGATTTTTTCTGACCTGTCGAACGGGTCTAATTTCGTTTATGAATTGAAAATTATCAAACAACCCTCACAGAAATACTTTCGAGATTCCGATTTGCTGATTTGAGATGATAATAATCGAGACATATTCTTTATCTGGCAATAGCGATTATTTTTGTTGTCACTTATCAATAACAAATTAACATGAATTGGTTGTTTCTTATCAGTATAATGAAGGGGGCAAACAACATCATATTTAACTCTATTGTTTTCACAAATACTTCCAGGTCCGTACACATTTATTGAAATTTGATTTAAATTTTCAAATTTTTGTAGGCATATCCTTCAACTTCACAGAAAATTTTATATCACCAAAATTGAAATATTCGAAAAAGTTTGGATATGAAGAGGGTCTATCAACATGTTTATCTACTGGCACTATCGCACTAATAATACTCCATCCAAAACAAAATTCATCACGCTCAATAATTAATCGATTAAAAATCGTAGAAATATGATTCTCAGATAATTGAACAACCAGTTTATAGCATCTTTGCGTTTTATATCAAGAAAAACCAGCGACTGAATTGCGGTTCTCGCCCACAAAATGATCCACAAATGATATGATGTCAGGTGAGATTCTATAGCGCAAATATATAAACACGTTACTTGAATATTAATTTGTCATCTGGTGATCTGCTACTCAATTCTTATACCATAACATGTAGAACGGGTATAATACAAATAAAGTCAACCTGTTCTCACATTGCAGCTTTCTTCAAAAGACTTCTAGTGTATGATAAGTAGATATTGATTCTTTGGTAATGTAATACTTTATATCAAACTATGAATCAAAATACAGCAATTTACGAGAGTTTATTACCCTGCAATAATAAGCCATTTAATTTAACATCTGCGTAGCAGATCGCATACCAACCATGTACTAATGCAAAACCGGTTTCCATCTGTGTCTTTGGATATTCACGTCTCCCATAATATTTAAACGATTGTATAACGCAATGGTTAAGGCACCAGACTGGTAACCCAGAGGCTCAGGGATCGAGCCCAGGAGCCTTATTCTGTATTTATTTTTTGTAGACCGAATCGCTCGGTTCGGTACACTATCGAACGGCGTAGTTGTCGAACATTCGGTTCGGTTGCGTACGTTGCAATTCAGTATCGCATTTCGGAAACCATGCCGTTCGGTTCGGTAGGAATCGAAAGGCGACCGGAAAAATTGAAAAAATCATGCGATGTCGCTGGACACAACCAATCAGAGTGCGCGTTTGTGTTTGATGACCATTTTTGGTTGACGTTTTGGGGTTATTTGTCAATGTCATAATAATCTAATTTGTTATCTAAAGTACAAAACCAACTATTGTAAAGGAATATTGAACATGAAGAGGAAATGATGGCAATCAGTACAACTCCAATTTGTAGCTGTTCAAGAGAAACAGGCAGCTGCTTTGAGTGAAGCAGCAATGTCGATAACAGATACCATGATGATGTGAGTATAACAAGGAGATACATAATAATATTAAGATTACCTACTGATGATTTGATTGGTTTATTTAATCTCTGTATCTCGATAAAAAAAAATGTGATCTAAATCGTCGTTGCATGAAACTATCAATGTGGTGACTAAAACAAGGATCATTCGTACCTAACAGTTTGATTTTTTTTCAGCCTACAAGATGCAGAAGAGATGTGGCTAGAGCAAATATAATCTTTTCTTTGGATTTTTAATGAAGTTGACCAGAGAACCAAGCCAAATAAAAGTGTGAAAATAGTTCCAAGAAAGTTTTGAAAGTGAATTTTTGACGTATAGTTTCAAGATTATGGTTTATTATTTGCATTCAAAATAATAATAATATACGTGGTTTAGGTTGTTAGTTATTCTAAATAAAGCTTGGGTTGTGCTTGAAATTGTTTTTATTGTATATTGGATATACGAAAGAGTAAAGAAAAAAATTACTTATTATAAAAATTAAATAATCAAAATAGTAAATTTATCAACTGCCGTATTGAAGATGACATTAGCAGACAATAATAATTATAAACTTCTTGTTCATATTTGTGTACAATAACAATTCAGTTGGCTGCTGCTTGACGTAGCCTGTCCACCAACTTTTGACTTCTGCCCAACTACTTCAGCCTGTCGTAAGGATGTCCAATACTTCCTTATTATCTAGAAGTTGTTGGCATGTCACGCTACCGACCTTCTCGAGGGGGTCTAATGACATTGTCGAAACTCACAAAGCTCTCGGTAAGCGAATCGAAGTTTCGATTGAGTTACCGATCGGTCTGACGCTACGGAATTGCTTCTGCGACATGAAACCGAAAGTGAGGTCACAACCGAATAAATTCTACCGAATCGAACGGTTCGAGCGTTACAGAATAAGGCGCCAGACGACGGAACTTATTTTCAAAAAGGTGAGTATGGTATAGCGCATAAGAGAGAGAATAATAACACACACCAAATATAGAATAATTCATGATTATGTTCAAATATAATTAGCCAAATAATTAATCGATGAAAAATCATAAAAATATGATAATTGAACAGCCTAAAATAATAAACCCCAAAAATAATTCAAAGTTCTATGACTCCCTAATGAACCCCAAATTAACAAAACCCCCAAAATATATTAAGGTCAATGACCTTCCATCGCGTAGCTTGAAACAGGTGCATGAATGTTCCCTGGCTAAGGCGACGCCATGCCTACTCTCATGTCCTTGGTGGCCAGGTTTTGGTCTTGCTGTAAATTTGACCTACAGTTTTTGTTTGTTTTTTGCAAATTTGGCTTCCTCATGGTATCCTTGTCAGTTTTGGAGTAAGATCGTCTAGGTGGGGCAACACATACTACTGAGGAATGCTCATGGTTGTCCTCAAAACCATGTCTGGCGCTGAAGAGAAGTTTGGTTACCATCCTTGGTGTGTAAGAATTCTTTCTGAGAATACAAGCCAGAGTTTGAAGGGAATCGTGCCTGAAGTTGGGGTGGGTTAGCAACACAGCTCTTCGTTTCAGCGCTAGGATCAGGTTAAGTTTCATTTTTGGGGGTGGTATGAGTTGAAACTAATGAACCTGTTTGAAGCCATCGGTTTCCGGTACCAAGTTGTCTGGAGGGTGTTGGTTGGTGTTCTGTGAACCCTCATGTCCAGGAATGGGATGCTGTTGTCGGTTTTCATCTCTACTGTGAACTGGAGATGTGGGTTGTAGGAATTGAGGATATCCAAGATGGACGCCACTGCTTCAGCCGGTAAGACTAGAATGAGATCATCTACATAAGTTAGGGAACTTCAAATGAGAGTTTTTGCACACAGCTTTCTATCAAGTCATCCAGGACGTAGTTCACCAGACTAGGAGATATGGTGGAGCCCATTGGGGTGCCAAAAATCTGCTTGTAGTATTCGTTGTCGAAAATGAAGAAATTGGAGGCAAAAATGAACTCCAAAATGGTCCTTATGTCTGCCAACTCAAGAGAGCAGTACTGAGTTATCTCATTCCAATGTGTAGTGATGCTGACCATGATGACATCGAAAGGCAGTTTTGTAAAAAGGGACACAACATCGAAACTTGCTAAAACATGGTTTTCAGGTATTAGGAAATCATTCACATTCCTGCTAAATTCAAAAGAACCCTTAACATGGTACTGGTTGTCATAATCATATGCCATTGACAGGATGTCTGTGAAGTACCTAGCCAAAGATTCGTTTGAGCAGTTGATAGCTGACACTATGGGCCTCATGGATACGGTGGATTTGTGTATTTTTGGCTGAGTGTAGAACCTCGGCGCCACCGTATCAAACAACAGCGTTCCAAGACTCTAGCGCGGGCCCATGAAGGTTGAAAGGTTGAAAGGTTGAAAGTATGCATGCATTAATAATTTGCGGTTGCGATGAATAATTGAAATGATATGTTGATTACCATAGTTTGCGGCTGCGATGGATAATTGAAATATTACGTTAATTACCATAATTGGCGGTTGCGATGAATAATTGAAATATTACGTTGATAACCATAATTTGCGGTTGTGATGAATAATTGAAATATCGCGTTGATTACCATAATTTGCGGTTGCGATGAATAATTGATATAGTATGTTGATTACCATTTGATTTGTTTCTTTGATTTTGGTTCAATTGATCATAATATTGTATCTATTTTGAATTTTATCGCCACCTTGATAAATTGTGTTGACACGTTTATAATAATTAAGCTGGAATCTCGACACTGGAAAGAATTGCTGCGATGAAAAGAGCCGGGAAGTAAATTGTAGAGTGAGGACACTTTATTGTCAGGAAGGGCCGAACACAAAACATTTCCCCTCAGAACATCATCTATAATGCTACTTAACGGATTCCGAATTACTGCGCCGCTCGTGATAGGAGGACGAACTATTTGGGTGTAAATGGCGGATGCGTCAGGGAATTGATGTCATCTAATGTTGTGATCGATTTTTATAGTTTCAAGTAGGGTATGGTCTTATTCAAAATCTTGTTTTGAGTTGGTTTTGCTCGTCATCAGAGAGTTATAAGTGAAGGGTGATACTTTGTAAATTTTGTTACAAATTGTTAATAAAATACATAAAATGGAATTGGATGTGGAAACTTTGTCATGACCTGGAAGAACAATCTTTGGCATTTAATTTCTGAATACGATTCGATTAAATGCTGGCCAAATCTATGCCCCGAGTGGTTTATCCGGAAGGTCTATTTTTGGATCACTCTTCCAAGTATTGCGAACGGTATCTACCCGATCAGGCGAGTAATTATGGCTTGCAATTTCTGAGTCGTAGCTGGACGGACGAAGAGCAAGACTTTTGACATCACACAACCCCAAACAGAAAAGTTCAAGCTAGTTTCGGTTCAGGACATCGAAGCCAACATCACTCGCGAATTGGGCAAATACCGGTCACAATGCTGTAAAGAGTGTTTCAAAATTGGACCTTTCTAGACCTTCGGCGTAGTCTTGACCATCAATTAAGTGAAATTATTGTCAAAAATTATAAGAACAATCATTGACAATTGTTCTTTCAGGTCATGATAAAGATTTCGCCATCCAATTCCATTTTATGCATTTTATTTACAATTGAAAAAATAGGTCTAGATGAAATTGACCGGTCAAATAGGTGTTGGTCAATCAACAATGCCCAACTCTAACAATTAATCGGTCAACAATCTTGTTTCGCCTTCTTATTTTGATCCATTGTTTTCAGGGAACTGGCAGAGTCTTCACTTGAAAACGTTAGCGTTTTCCCAGAATTCACCCTGGGAGCACAGCGCAGGTAATGCGAACAGCACCATGATTATAGACTCGAGCATTGATCCAGAACAAGGGCAAGAATAGGAAAAAAAGGATTAATATGCTCATCACCTCCAAACCCGAGCACTAACCCTAAAAGATCCAAAATTGAAAAGGAAAAAATAACTACTGCTCCTACCACAAAAAAAGCAAAAGGAAATGCAATGAAATTACAAAAACCAAGAATGTTAAAAGAAGCCAGTTCAGCTTATCACGATGTCAATCCTGATGAAAAGTTATGAGCTTATCAAGAGAACACTTCAGCCATCAATAGAAAAAATGATTCACTAGAAAAAGGTTTATCCTCTTGAAAAAAGTGATGTTTGGGGTATATTTCTTGGCTATTTTTTGCTAAATTGAAGTTGTGCATAAGTCTTCACTTAATTACAGTAATCGACATGATGTAAGTCTATACACAGTCCGAGATTTGATTAAACTTCACTCCTGCATCAGTAATTGCAGCAGTGAGGGTGCATTTAGAATTCAAGAACCTCAATCCATTTGTCAGTTGTCCTGTCGATTTGTTTTAAAAAAATGTTGAGTGCCCTTTTTTTCATGTTGAAAAGGGTTGAAAAAGAAACTTTTTTCTGTGTAATATATGATAAAAATGGATACCACCATTTGAAAGGGGTGAAAACTATGTTCCTTCCGGAAAATTTCTTATAGGTAATAATTAGGTGAACAAAGAATAGTCTAGCTATGAAATTTCAAACTTGTCAAAAATGACTTGTCAGGTTCAAAACTATATAGCAAAAGTATCCTTTGTTTAATTATTATAGATAAAAATTTTAGGAAGTTCATATTTTTGGCCCCTCTTTCAAACAGTGCTATCCATTTCTATTAAAAATTACACAGAAAAAAAGTTTTGCTGTTCACCTTTTTTTTAAACGTCACAAAAGGGCAAAAAGTCTAAGAGCCCGGTCGATCTATATACCTTGAAGACCTTACCGATTCTAATGAAGTAAAACCGATTCATCATGAAAGCATATCCCCCAAACGCCAACGGTGCCTGTGCAAATCCTGCCGAAAGCAATTTATATTAATTAATCTTCTTATGCGTTATTTCCTATGACAACATTTTCTTCCTTGGCGCTTCAAAACTGCAGTGGAGTGTGCAATTAGATGAATACCATAAGAAAATTTCACGGTGCTGGGTCGTAACTTGCCGCAACCCCAGGCATCGCGGCCAAAAAAAGGATGGAAAAAGGAGTTATGTACCTTTTCCTCCTTGCCGAAAAAACCTATTACAAAAATATAGATAGGCACTAGAAGATTAAAAAAAACCAACGTTGCCAGAAATATTCGGCACCGTAGACCAAAGAGGCGCACGCGAACTGATTTCTTGTGTAAGAGGTGAGTTTTATGAAGCGTGGTGTATACGTGGCAATTTTTGGGCATAGTGTAGGTATTGACAGTTAGCACCTGCTCCATTTTCTCCTGTCACTAAGAAAGATCGACCATAAGTAGAAAAAAAAATCGTGTATTTCATACATAATGAAGTGTTTTTTGTGTATTAGCGGTGATGGAAGAATAATTCCATTCACTGACGTCAATTTGGTGAAGTTATCACGAGTGATATAGTTTCGAAAAAATATGAATACGGCGATCAACCGTCTAATACTCAATAATTCCAACGTGTCCAACATTAACTGGATAGGTGAATACATGCTACAACATAACATGGTACGCGGAGCATGGTTTTGATTTTTTTGTAGTAAGTTTACATGTTCTTGATCTAAATTGTAAAATATTGTAGAGCAATACTCTGAACGTGGTGCGATTATTGATTTATATAATAGTAACTTTATATGCATTGTCAAGTTTTTGCCAATTCGTTGCAAAAAGTAAATCTCATCACACCCAAATATTTTATCACTTCCACTCTCTCGATTGGTTGACTATCCAAGTGTATGTGAATATTGTCATCTAGTTTTACTAGCATATTTGGAGTACCAAAGATTACAAATTTGCACTTTTTCATGTTTGGCGCCCTGCTGTTGTCACAGAGCAACTCCCTGATATTCGAAAGATCTTTCATTATATCTGACATCATCTTATCCAGATTATATCCACATATATACAGCATTGTATCATCAGCAAATAGTTTTATTGTAGAATACTTCACATGATGGAAAATATCATTGATATACAATAGGAACAACAACGGACCAAGCACCGTGCCGTGTGGAGCACCAACATCAACCTTCACACTTCTTGCAATAGAGTTATCAAATTGGACCTTTTGAGTTCTATTTGTCAAATAAGATGTAAACCATTTATGGATGACCCATCAGTCCATATGCATAAAGTTTCTTCAGTTATAAATCTTGGAGAAAATATAATTAGTAATAATAGGAATCTAGATCAGGAAGTGAGCACTAAAACAAAAGCCACCTATTACAGACAAAATGGCGTATACCAAAACTCTCAGCAAAAGCCTGGTTTACCTGTGATAGCCTTACCAGATGCCGACGGCTTTTGCACTGGAATCAGTGTGTTAGATGATTTTCAAATATGATATGATGCGTTCTAGTGAGGTACGGAAAGAGTCCTTATCTGTATAGAAAACTCCAGATTTACAGAATTTGTAGAAAAAACTACTGAAGTATTCAATCATTTCAACATGTTTCGGAAATATCTACAAAAACACATCGTCAGATCTTCACTTATAACACCCTGTATATCAAAAACGGAGGTTTTGCGGACCCATATTTATATGAACTTTTATGCTTATTTTTAGACCCTGAAAACGTACTTGGAGTATTGACATTTTTTTCTAAATCACCCTGTATAACGTAATATTTTATACTGTACAACTTATATTTTGGGAAAAGTGAATTTTTTTTACTCGCAACTGAATATTGATTTTGGCATACCACTGAACCTTGCCCCTCCAACGAATCGTTTTCCAGCTACAAGCAAAAGATTGAAGAAAGTGAAAAGATTTGGAGGTTTTGTGGCTACCAGATTTGTTGGTATCCAAACCTCACCTCCCGGCATGGTGCAAACTTGGATTGCAAGCGGTAATGAAGGTAATTAGATGATTTCCAGTTTGCTGGACTGCTGCACATGAATTTCTCAGAAAATAATAATTTGATTGGCCTAAAGTAATTTTTGTGTCAGTTTTTATTATTATTATTGAATAACTATCAAGTCACTCATCATCCAAAATAAAATGTGAATTTTGGAAAAACCATACATTTATCGCAATGTTCTTTTTACCGAATAAAAATCAAAGATCCCAAGACACGTTAATGGTTGGAATATTGCGGTGTTTTAACGAGTACGGTCCTCGGACTCACATTGGAAGAATATCCCAAAGATTGGGTTTGACTTTGCAAAAATCGAAAACACAGAGGGCTTTGTCACTAACTACACTTGATTCAAGTCACTTGAAAACTTTCATTTATCAAACAAGCGTAAGCAGCAGGCAGCTTGGAAAAGCTTTAGCCATTCGACATCCGACAATAATTGGGTGCGGCGATGCGGCATTACATCGACGCCGACGTCTAGGATATAAAGCGAAAAGCGCCTGAATCGAGCTCATGCTATGAAATGAACCATAATTTTTTATATGGAAGTATACAATGAGTATCCGGCAGATTCTCAACATAAAGAAAAAAGATAAAGACATCGTACGGACCATTAAATTGTAACAAACATGACATAATTGACATAACACAACAAAAGAACAAATTCAATCAGATCCAATAAGAAAATCAACCATCATGTAATCTTCGACACTTGTCAATGATCCGGGAAATGATCTTGAATTAAACAAAAGTATTCCGCGCGTTGAGCGTCACGACGACGCGTCGGAAATATTTATCGATTCCAGAGATTTTGAAATAACGGGCATGCGAAAGTACAACAATAAACGTTTTTCTTATTTTCTTGATCTTGTTCAACTTACTCATTGTTACTGATTACTGATTACTGAAGTACAGACGCTACGAGTTTCGGGCTGTCAGCCCCGACACTGCAGCCTCTAGTTGGGCTTATTGTATGTTCTCTGTGCCTGTCTCTCAGTCGAAGAGCTCCATTGCCCGAATAAGGTTATAACTCATTCTACTGTTTCCCTGTCCGTCCTTTGAGGAGCGGTTGTGAATTCCCCGTTATCTCTTCTCCAGTACGCCAGCGCTTCACATTCAAATACAATGTGGAAGGCTGTTTCCTCCTCCTCGTTGCACAGCCTACATATGGGTTCCACGTTGAAAAGCCCCATGATATGAATGTGTTTCCTCAGAGTGCAGTGTCCAGTTAATATACCTGTTGCTTTCCCAAGCTGATTCCTGCTGAGTTTCAGTAGGCTTCCAGAAAATGATGGTTCAATCTCGTCTGCCATTAATTTACTGTGTTTCAGTCCTGGTGATTGGCACCATCTAGCTTTCTGTTGTTTTTTGGACCAACAGTTCAGCCAACCTCTCACAGAAGATTTTGTAATACCAATGGCAGGTTCTGGACACAGAAGTGGTGTGTTTGCAGCTTTGCGTGCTAGAAGATCCGCCCGCTTGTTCTCAGCTATTCCTGTGTGTCCTGGTATCCATCCAAATATAACATCGTTAGATACTTCCAGTGTGACAATGTTTTGCTGACAGTCCATGACTTGTTTGAATTTGGTTTCCCGACAGGAGATGGTTTTGATTGCAGCTTGACTGTCACTAATAATAAGGATTTTCCTGCCTCTGTAGCCTCTCCTGAGATTCTCTTGCAGGCATTTATTTATTGCATGTACTTATGCCTGGAAAACTGTAGCGTACATCCCAAGTGGTTCATATGTTTCCCACTTTGGATTTTCTTCTACGATTCCGGCACCAGTTCCCCGGCATATTTTGGAGCCGTCTGTGTACCATATTGCCCCATTTGCCATCAGGAGTTGTTTCACCGTTTCCTCTTCCCATATTAGCTTGGTCTTGGGAAAACTGCTGAAGTTGATATTTTTCAACATGATATCACTCCTCATTGTTACCAAGTGGTTCGTGATTGTGCTTGTTATCTTAGTGTGTCATTGGGAGTTTGAGTAGCTCCAGTTCGCGGTGTTGCTATGTCTATATGCTCCCATTTTTGCTTTCATTTTGATGTAGATATCCAAAGAAGGTGGGTTAAGCATGGCCTCCATGGCAAGTGTTGGGGTAGTTTTCATGGCTCCCGTTACACAGAGACATGCTAGCCTCTGAACTTTTGCAAGTTCCGTGGCTGCTTGTCGCTGCTCGATTTTCGGCCACCAGACAACAGAGCTGTAAGCAAGAGTGGGTCTTACCACGGTACAGTAGAGCCAGTGTACCATGCGCGGATTCATGCCCCAGTTCTTTCCTATCGCTTTTTTTGTTGCCATAATTGTGGCTTTACCTCGATTTACTAATTTCTGTAGGTGTGAACTCCATGTGAGTAGGTCATCCAGGATGATGCCTGGGTATTTGACTTTGCTTACCACCTGCAGTTCTTGTCCAAAGAATATGTGTTTGAAAAATTCCGCTATCTTCCTCTTTTTAGTAAAGCTGACCAGGCAGGTTTTCTCAGGATTGACCTTCAGGTTCACCTTCCTGCACCAACATTCGACGATAGTCAAAGCTGTCTGCATCAGTTCTAATATTGTTCTGGTGTATTTGCCAGTGATAAGTATTGCTACGTCATCGGCATAGCCTTGGGCATAAAATCCCTTACTGTTTAACTCCACCAGTTGTTCATCTGCGAATGAGTTCCAGAGGAGAGGAGATAAGACTCCACCCTGGAGGCAGCCTTTAGCTGCCTCTATAGTCACAGTTTTGTCAAGCATAGTTGCTTGAATTCTCCTACCTTTCAGCATGTTTCTTATCCACCTACAAACTGCGTCTTTAATTCACCGCCGGTTAATTGCGGTGGTCATTGAATTGAAGGAGGTAAGAGCAGAGCAGTTTCACATGATTTACCTGGTTGAAAGTCGTTTTGGTTCTTGTGTAGTGGCCTCTCTATTAGGGAGGTTTCCCTAATGTGCCTTTTCAATCACTTTCTCCATCGTTTTGAGTAGAAACGACGAGAGATTTATTGGTCTGAATGCCTTGGGCTGAGAGCTATCTTTCCCGAGTTTTGGTATAAAGACCACTCGTGAGAGTTTTCTTATCATGGGTAAGTGTCCCGTTGCCAGGCTTGCTCTAAATAGTTGGCAAAGCATCGATATGAGTCGGGCTTTGCCCTGCTGCAAGTGTGCCGGTATTATCCCATCGCATCCAGGTGCTTTGTATGGTTCGAATGAGTTTATAGCCCATTCAATTTTATTTGATGCCACAATTTGTCGGACTGTGACCCAATCATCTCTTGATCCTCTCATCAGGAGGATCTCAGGAGATAGGGAGTTGGTTCCCTCTTGCGAGTTGATCATAGTCGAGTCTGGAAAGTGTGCCCTGAGTAGTGTCTTGATGGTTTTTTCGCCATTTTTCGTGTATTCCCCATTTGGTTTCTTCAGTGTTCCCATTGGTGGAAGGGGATCTTTGGATAGGATTCTCTGAAGGCGTGCGCCTTCCGAGGTTTTTTCGACCTCAGTGCAAAACTTTCTCCAGGAGTTCCTCTTAGCTTCCCTTACTTCTTTATTGTATTTTGTCAGAGTATGGTGGTATTCATCCCATTCACCGGTTTTCTTGGCCACATTGAAGAGTCTGCGTGTTTCCCCCTTCATCTTTTCAAGTCTCTCGTTCCACCAGGTTGTTTCCATGCATGAAGAACGCTGGATAAGCGGACAACTTTGATGGTAAGTGTGAATTATGGCGTCTTGTAGTTGTTCCGCTCCCACCTCAACATCAAATTTGTTCCTTTTCCTTGACCCCGCTCAACCCCGCCTCCAGCTTCTCCCGGTATTCAGTCCAGTTTGATTTGCGTGGGTTGCGGTACATTTCTGACGGCTTGTCAATACTATTGATTTCCATCAGTATTAACCTATGGTCCGACAGGGATGGTTCGTCGGATACGCGCCACCGCTGGATACTGGGATTGATACGGGAGGTGGACAGAGTGACATCAATAACTTCCGACCGTATGTGGTTTGCAAAAGTGGGCTTGTTGCCCTTGTTTAGAATTTCCAAATCATGGGTTATGATAAAATCAAATAGAGACTCACCTCTCTCGTTGATATCACTGCTCCCCCAGATGTTGTGATGCGAGTTGGCGTCCATACCTATTATGCACTGTAGGTTTCTCTGCCCACAGTGATTCACTACTTTCTCCAGGTCTTCCGATGGTAAGGGTCTGGGTGCATCGTAGGGAAGGTAAACCGAGGCTATTATAATGTCCTTCTGAGTTCCTTCCTTTTTTTAGCTTAGTTGGACGGCTACTTGATCCCTGGAATTAAGATCTTTAATATTGAGAGCCTGCACTCCGTTTCTCACGTATATGCAAGCTCTCACGTTACCTGTTGATTGCTCATTGTAAAAGATCTTACCTCCAGTGTTTCCTAGACCGGCTATTTTTCCCTTAGTAATCCATGGTTCTTGTATGATGGCCAGATCTATGTTATTCTTTGCCAGCTGTTGGCAAAGGGCAGCAGATGCTCCCTTACTGTGCTGAAGGTTTATTTGAATTACCCTCAGCATCGGGAGCCTCCTTCTTGAGAAGTCTGAAGGTTAGCTGAGTTGACTCAAAGTAGGCCCGGAGATTCCGGTTTTGCAGCTCCTTCAGAGATCTACCGTCAAGACCGACAATGAGTGTCATGACCTTATTGTCCGTCTTGTGGCTGATAAGTCTCCAGTCCTCGGTCTTCAGCCCCATGTTCTGGGTTTTGAGAAACTGGAGAGCTTGTGCCGGTTTCTTGATTCTCACGGATTTTGTCGGTATCCAGACGGCAGCCCTCATAACTGGCACCACTCTGTGTGCCAGGCCAATCCGAAGACTGGTTTCCTCGTAAGGGCTGAAGCCTGGAACCAACCGCAGCAGCCAAGTCTTGGCAGCTTCATTGGCCCAAGTGATATGGATCACCCCACCACTAGGATTTTTTGCAAATATACAATAGCTTCGTTTGCAGGAGACATCCTGAACATGTTCGGGATTAAAGTGCATGCGCAGTTGAATTTCGTCGTTCGCCGGACACAAAAATCCTCGTTTGGAGGAAAAAATTCGGCGTTCACAGAACAAGGATATTGTGTTCAGAACTGATTCCAAACACGTTCGATAGTCTAATAATAGCTTCGTTCGCGGGAGAAATCCAGAACTGATTCGGAACACATTCCGGACTAGTAAGCATACTACTGCAGTGCGCATGTATTCTCCCGAACCAATTTGGAATTTAGGTAACCCGCGAACGCGTTTCAGAAACAGAGTATCCTCCAAGTGATTGTGTACTTTTGATACCTCATGATTTGCAAGCATTTCTTCTAAATCCTCAACGCTGGAGCCTAAAGTATGCATAATCATTTCAAAAATCAAATCTGAACATTTAATTGCACTAAATATTATTCAATTTTATGTAACATTTATTAAAAACACTAACCAGTTGAACTTAAATAATAAAATATACGAATCACTTTCACCAGATGCATTCCACTCATGAACAAACGTGTCTGTAGTTTGATCAACGTTAATCACTGTAAAACATAAACTAGTTCGTTTGCAGGATTATGTCCTCTTGCTTAGACTCTGGGATATATCAAACATGTTCCGAATTAGTTCTGAACACAATATCCTTGTTCCGCGAACGCCAGATTTTTACCTCCAAACGAGAATTTTTGTATCCCGCGAACGACAAAATTCAAATGCGCATGCATTTCAATACCGAACATGTTCAGGATTTCTCCCGCGAACAAAGCTAATGATGATTTCGACTAGCCCGAATGTTCTCAGTTCGCACGCTCTGTGATCATTCTTTCGCTCCAGAGTATGAAAATCCAGCACTTTATCGGAGTCAGTGCAAAACCATCAAGGAGCAATGACAAAGTAGAACCGCCCGAGAGTGGATTGACTCCTGTCAAATTTGGCTGGGCTATGAACTCAACTGCATTAGATTACTAGTCTTCACACTTACCTCAAGTTCTTCATCTGACGAAACTTCATCTTCGGCACTGCTAGATGACGAGCTCGAAATTTTCGCACAAGAATTCTTTTTTTTTGTATTTTCCATGCATTGATTATTATTGAGTTGAAAACTCAAACATCAGTTTGAAAAAAATGCAGAATGCACAGAACCGACCATGTACTACAGTTCCAAAATAATTGCTAGGTTACGGAATCGCTCTGATGCAGCCAAACAAAAAAAACATCTGCACCGGGTCAGTGCCATAAAAAAGTGAATAAAATATATTATATTCACTTCTCTATGGTCTATATTCACTTTTCTATGGTCAGTGCAAAGCGAGTCGAACACGAGTTAAGAGTAGGAACCACGAGATTGACTTTTTAAAAAGCAATTTATTACAGAACGGAGTTACAGCAAGAGCTTCAATCTATAACTCAACTTAATTATTATGAATAACATATATTTATAGACTTGGGATGATTAGTCAGCTATATTAATATTAACAATACAATTCTAAAGAGACATTGTTTTGGTTATCCGATGTTAAACGCAAAGGATTGGTACAGAACTGTAATAAATGTCTAGAATTACATCCGTGTGAGTAGTGCCCTCCTTATACCGGTTTCGTCCCGAAATTGTACTCATCAGTAAGGCAGCCGGCACCACTCACACCGATGCAACTCTAGCCACTATCCTAATCTGGGTAAATGTGCAGTGGTTGTTTTTAGACAATCACTGTCATCTATTGGCTCGCAAGTCTGCGAACGCGAATAGATGTGAGGTATGTTCGAGCTAGGTAGTGGCTAAACTTGCATCGGTGTGAGTGGTGACAGCGGCCTTACTGATGAGTCCAATTTCGGGACGAAAACGGTATAAGGAGGGCACTACTCACATGGATGTAACTCTAGACATTTATTACGGTTCTGTACCAATCCTTTCCGTTTAACATCGGATAACCGTAAAATCGGACTCAAAAAACTCACTCAATGTATAAAAAGCATTTCTGCAAAAAAACGCCTTCAATAGGCCTTTAAGTCTTCAACGTGGAAGGTCTCCAACTCTCTGAGGAATAGCATTGAAAATTTTACCAGCACAATACTTAACATTTCTTTGCAGTAACGAGAAATTACATTTTTGTGGTGACAGATCTAAGTTATGTCTAGTGACTCGATAAACTACAGTGACGCCAATGCATGTCGTCGTTTCTATTGGTTGTCCGCCATATTCTGGAAGAACATTGCTCGCATTCATAAGACGAAACAGTTGTGGAACTGTTTCCGTTCCTTCTTATGAATTAAGCGGAAGTGTCACATAAGACTCAACATTTAACTGTCAGATGCCAAAGAGTGCTCCTGGAGCGTAGCGGGCATTGTTTCATCTTATGAACGAGACCAATGTTTATTGTTGTGTTGCCATTGACAACCATTTGACAACCATTGAGAGTTTGAAATGTAATTAAGTTGCGGTTTGTGAAAAATATTTTTTACCAAGGTTTCTTTGTGATTTGACTATTTGTTCATAAGGTACGTACTTATTTATTATATTATTTTCTTAATCCTATTTTCCAAAAATTGCGACGTTCCTGAACGCGCCCAATCGTTCGCCTTAACATGGCCTCAATGGCGTCACTGTAGTTTATCGAGTCACTGTAGTTTCATACAGATGCTCAGCTAGATAATGTCTGAACAAGTCCCTGTTGTCAATCACAAACATGACACAGTCTAAGATGTATAAGCTGACAACTGTCAAAATATTGTTTTCAATAAATACCTGTTTACATGAGTCTCGCGGTTTTTTCTTAAAAATACTTCTAATACATTTTTTCACTAGTATCCTACGTACATTACCCGAATTTCCTCAAAATATAATCCCATACTTAATTCGAGAGCTCGATATATTGGTTTATTTTAATAAACACTAAACATTATGTACACGAATGTCGCTTTTGCTACAAATTCAACTTTTTGATCAATCGGGTTTCAAACGTTAGCAGAAACTTAAAACATGAATATTTGCGCAAGCATTGCAGAAGTTGCTGTTCTTGGTAAACTTATAAATCAATTGATCTAGCGATGCTTAATGATCTACGTATTAATGACTGACCAACGCCCATGCCTATAACTTTACAAATAACATTTCAACGAAATAAATGCATTCTATGTATCAGGTGTAAAATATTATATCCATTTTTTTCACATATAGGTATCCCGAACAATGCCCAAGCTACTATTGAAGTTTCCCGCTCTTCCAGTTCCTCTTCATCAAGTAGTTCTTCTTCTTCATCTTGTAGTTCTTGCAGTAGCAGCGATTCGTCCAAGAAACACGATGATCAGAAAAAAAAAGAGAAATTGAAGCAACATGCGGTGAAAAATGCAAATTAAAGTGTTCATCTAAATTTAGTCAAGAAGAGAGACAGCAAATCTTCTCTACCTACTGGTCATTGGGTAATATAGAAAAGCAGAAAGATTCCATTGATAACTCAATGACCTCTAACGCACTACAATATCGCTACGTTCGAGTTGGTGGTATAAGGAAACCACGACAGAATAATAATTCCTTCTATTTTACCAAACAAGGACAAAAGATTCGAGTTGGCACGGTACCAGAAAAACGTAACAAGGTAGCGGATGTGTAACTTTAACCAAATCAACGAGGAAACATGAAAAACAGAAGACGCTTGACCCGGCCATACGCGAGGTAATTCGGGAGCATATCAAGTCAATACCCAAAATAGAAATTCATTACACCAGGTCAAATACTTCCCGAGTATTCATCGATGGTAGTCGTTTATTGGCAGATATCCATAGAGATTATGTAGCTAAATCTAAAGAAAAGAATAAGCAATTTGGAAGCTATGTGATATTCCAACGAGTGTCTACGTCCGAATTCTACATTTCGTTTTTTGTACCCAAGAAAGATCTCTGTGAGACTTGTGTGGCTTACGAGAACGCTGATAATGAGGAAAAGGATATTTTAAAAAAGGATTATGTCATTTGGCCAAAAAAAATTTGTCAAGAGAAGAGAAAAAGCGCGACAAAGAAAATAAAAACTTCAATGATATTCTGGCTGTATATGACGTCCAAGCAGTTATGCAAATACTCAAAGGAGATGTGTCTGTTTTCTTTTATAAATCGAAGCTAAACGTATTGAATTTTACTATTTATGACTTACAATTTGTTTGTGACTGTTAATGCTTTGTTTGGGACGATTCACTGCCGTCGAGGTGTGAACAGGTCAGGTACCTGTGTACTAAAATATTTACAGAAAAAAGCAAACACAGCTGACAGCGAAGTTATCTTTTACTCCGACAACTGTGTAGGACAACAGAAAAAAAAATTCATGTTGGCTTTGTACCTGTATGCTGTACGCTGTCTAGGAATAAAGTCCATCACTCATAAATTCATGATCAAGGGCCACACACAAAACAAAGGAGACTCGGCTCATTCACTCATCGAACGACAAGTAAAGCGTCAACTAAAAGATGAATCCATGTATATGTTACAGTAAATGTTAGGAATTCAGTGAAAGCTAGCTTTTACTAGTTGATGCTAGCAATCACTTGATCCGTTAGAAAATGTTAAATTTTGAAGAATATTGTACACTTTCACCAGTGAATGTTGGAGAAACTTTATCAAATCAACTTTTACTGGAAGCAGTTAGGAAAAGTTCTTTTTAAAACTTATTTCCGCCATTTAACTAACCCAAGGGGCACGGGACACTAAACGATGTCGCGTTGCCAAACCCAAACTAACCCAAACGAACCCAAACTAACCCAGACTAACCCCTACTGAGAATACTAAAGTATTTTCTATAATACGGTATCTGAACAATGTTCACATTGTACACCTGCGATTCATGAGTCTCGTATTTTCCAGAGCGTCTTATCTGTCGGCGAATTCCAACTCGGACCAAAAAGGATATTTATAATTACGATAATAATTTTCAGTGTAGCAGCTTTCACTAGAAAAGTTACGTGAATGCTAACAATCACTAGTAAAAGTATGATGAAGTCGATCGAATTCAACTTTCACTAGCTAAATGTTTCCAAATCAGGAAAAGCTTACTTTTCCTAGTAACAGTTACCTTTTACTGATTACCACGTTTAACTGTGACATACACACCTGAATCTTTCATTTGCGCTATTATTAGATCCGCAAAAAAAAACAGGGAACGTATTTTTTTCTAAATGAACTATGCTTCGAGGATTTTCACGATTTGAATCAACTACCGTCTGACAATGGTCCCCTCACTATGACAATTTTGGAGCTCACAAATGTAAAAATAATCAAAGTTGTGCAAGAATCTCCATCCTCGGTGTTTTACAAAGATTCTTACAATGATGTGGACTTTAAGGAAGCGAAAATAATAAATAGACAAGAATCGGGCAACGATTCAAGTATACGTTTGAAGCTTGCATTTATGGTTAAACCAGGATAAGCAGAACGGAAAAAAAGTGATCCTATGGATTTGGTTAGTGAAAATCACATTCCAAAATACTATACCAACTTCTACAAAAATTTGTAATCCATCGTCTCGTTTTAGATTTAAGGAGTTTGTATGTATTTTTTGAGAAAGAATAAACTTGATTGAGTGTTTTCAAAAATATTTGTCTTGATGTTTTGTTATTGATTTCACCAGTACATAGTTGGTTAGTTTGGTCAAAAGTTATTCAACATGGTAGTAATTCAAGATATTATAAGTTATAATGTTATTTTGATTTGTATCAGGAACGTCTTATTTTGACTTATGCCATATTTAAAAAAAAAAATTACGGCAAGAACGTCACAAGTAGGACCAAAAGTTTAATTATTGCTCTAACATCTTTTTACAACTTACAACAAAATAATTTCAAAATACTTCACTCATTTCTACCAATAATCAGTCTATCTAATTCCCAATATAAGTTACTCTGAAGTATTCAATTTCCACAAAAAAAAAATAAGTTAAAAATTTAAATCGCTGTTTTTAAAGAATGGGTCCTATGATTGAACGTTTACGGTAACTTAACGTATGTATTTTGGTAACGCTGTTAGCAAATGGTACATTTGCATTAATAAACAATCTGAACAGATACGTTAAGTTAACGTGAACGTCCAATCATAGCACACAATGACGATTTTTAAGTTATTGGTTGTTATTTTGGTATGGTTGGGGGGGCAAGCCACTGCCCGGCAAGTAGGCCTTGAAGGCCCTTTTCGCCAACCCCAGGACCATTGCAGTTCTAACTAAGTTGATGATGGAGAACATCACCTAGTTATATATTGAACTAGCAGGACTAATTAATTTAGTCTAACTATTAAACTTTTCGACTGTCAGTTATTGATTATACTGCAGTCTACTCAGTAGCGTTAGCCAGTGAGAGTGCCACTAAATACAGAACAGAAAATGATTTCTTCCCACCGCGGGGATCGAACCCACGTCAATCAGAACACCGCGTCCCTGTTATTTTTAAGTTATGACGATGTTGTATTTAATACGCGAATATTCTCAATTCATGTGGAAAATGAGGCTCATAAAACCCGAAACGGGTTTATTGCATACACTTAATAATAGGTATCCCAAGAACATTTTTACGGCTTATTGGTTTCAAGGATGTTTTATGTAGGTTTTAAGGTGGTTCTACTCAAGTGTCATGTTTTAAGGAAGCTTTAACTTAACTTGAACCAAATATGCCTAACGTCAAAATAATCCTCGAATAGGATTTCAATATAAGCTATAAAACTCGCTCATAAAACCAAAAGAAATTGGTTTTAAGCAATATCTATATCTATTACAGCTGTTCACTCATGAAACCTCCTTAAGAACTTGAGGCTGTAACTTTGGCTCAAAGTATTCAAAATGGTTTTAATAAATCGGATATATTCACTCCATAAAACCATGATAAAGCCTTTTGTTTTTGGGGTATATTTGGTTTTACTCAAATCAACGGAAAAGCATGTTTGCTTTAGAATTACCTAGAATGAAACCTTGATGAGCCCTCTTGAATGTAACGATTTTGTTCATTTACTGTGTTCTAATATGAACTCAAATGCAAATATATGGTGTAAAATTTGATAATGATATTTAAATTTTATAAAAAAGAATGAAAGGTTATCAGAAGGCTCTGGAAGCACTAAGGATGAAACGGTCAATGAAAAAAGCCCACAAAACTTTTTCAAAAATCCACTTCACCAAATAATCAACAATCCAGACTCCAGATCAAACAAGAATCCAAGGTAAACACTGAAAAAAGTGAGATCGCTCTTCATTTTGTTTTTACAGCCAATTGGCCACATGATGTGAATCATAGAGTAACGGTAAAAAGCGTTGATTGAATAATTCAATCAACGGTAAAAAGGGTTTATCATAAGACAATTCTAGGTCAACCTCAAAACCATATTGTTCTATGGATACTTATGAAAAAAGCTGTTGCAGTATATATTGAATGTCTATAAAAATTGTTCTTAAAGCTGAAGTGTTTTAACGAGATCTCATGAATGAACAATTGACGGCCATATTTTTCACGGTAGTAGATATTCTTCATTATTGAATCAATTCGAGAAAAATCAAGAACCCATATTGAATTGACTTTCCAAGACTTTAGAATTTTTCAGAACATAGTAACTTTCCATTTTTATCAATTCTTGCACAAATTTGACTAATTTTGATCATTTTTCAATTTTACCATGTCTTACAATTTCTGAGAGGGGATCTCGTCAAAATACAACGATAGAGCTCGCATAAAACAAATAACTCCTAACAACCACAAGTACAAGAAAAACTGGTTTTATGACATACCAGATTAGCAAAAAGTGTCTTATCATTGTATTTAAAAAAGTCAGTGTAACGGCCAGAGGGTTGTAAAGCTAGTCAACTGGTTCTAAACCGCATATTGTAAGAAGGTTTTATAAGTGCTTAATGGTTCACTATAAATGTTTCATTAAGGTCT
This sequence comes from Orchestes rusci, assembly GCA_958502075.1. NCBI lineage: Eukaryota > Metazoa > Arthropoda > Insecta > Coleoptera > Curculionidae > Orchestes > Orchestes rusci. The sequence continues at coordinate 61,776,821 of OY293304.1, forward strand.
TATAACAAGCTTTCAAAATAGTAGTTAGGGCAAAGGGGGTTCTGGCGCAAATTTGCTATGAAATGGTGAATGCGCGAGATGTGACGTCATCCGTCGTCGGCGTGTTGTGTGGGGGTTGAGGTGGGGTGTGGGGGTGGGGGTCTTTGCGACCACGTGCGCGTGACGTCATCCGTCGTCGGCGTGTTGTGTGGGGGTTGAGGTGGGGTGTGGGGGTGGAGGTCTTTGCGACCACGTGCGCGTGACGTCATCCGTCGTCGGCGTGTTGTGTGGGGGTTGAGGTGGGGTGTGGGGGTGGGGGTCTTTGCGACCACGTGCGCGTGACGTCATCCGTCGGTGGGCGGTGTGACCGTTGGTGGGGGTGGGGGTGGGGGTGGGGGGTTTGGGATGACATTACATTTTATGAACAGTTCATGCTTGAAGAAATTGAATATTGTGGGTAAGTGTTATCATCGTTCAGTTCTAAATTTAGCTCACGGTTTTCTTATCAGTAACAACGAGTCTCAGCCTGCAGTTTTCTTATCACCAGTAGACAACATGTGGGTTTCCTATCACACTCCTCTTATCAACAGTTCTAAATTTAGCTCAAATGCAGTGTTCTTATCAGTAACATGTGTCAGCCTCTGGTTTTTTCTCGACTATAAATTGATTCACCTAGTTGAAATTACAACCCTCAAATACGTAAAACGAATCAATCCGAAAATGTCACTCAACAAGTTCGGTTCTCATTTATTCAAGAGAGATGAAACAGAAAACAATATCAAGTTATTTAATTAAAACAAACAATGTTTTATTTCACAAGAATTTTATTCACAATAGCACATCGGACGCGTGTCTCTTTATCAGTCAACCACAACCTTGGAATTCACAATAGTACATCGACCGCGTGTCTCTTTATCAGTCAACCACAACCTTGAACTTGGCGCTATAGTTGCTGTACTTCATTAATAAATTAAAACTATGAATTCATAGGAATTTTACTTACAATTTGCCTAAGTAACAGTCTAAGTTGTTCATATAAAGATATCATGGGACACTCTATACCAAATGTATTGAACTCCAATTTACCGGAATTTTGTAGGAAATTTTCAAATTCATTATATTCAAAAAAGCGACCATCTTGAATGAAGTATAACAATCCATTCACATATCGAAAAACTGTGGTGAATAGGGGTGGTATACCATTAAAATGTATTGATGTGTAGCCAAAGGACTCTGGCTGTAGAGTACACTCATCCAAATTTACAAAGGCATTATCATCATAAAAGAAGATGGTTTTTCCAGAATAGGTATTGACTGCTCCAAGTAACTTTCTACCATCCACAAATGGTTCAAATCTTTTTGTTATATTGATTCGGTCAATTAATCTAAATCTATCCTCGCTAAGTATATATAAATAATCATTTATAACTACAGCTATCTGCCCCGATGGTCTTTTATACACAGCTGTTAGTTTTTCAAACGGTGGCAGGAATTTAAGTAGTAGACGAATCGGTAGAGCTTTTGAGGTGAACATTTTTGATTTCAAACTCATTATCCACAATTTTTCCCCTTCTTGTATTATTATTTGTTTCGAATTCAACTCTCAAAACAAAACAGTATATCCTGCTTGAAGTGTTTCTTTGTGATGAGAACAATCACTGTGATTGGACACTTATTTTTGAGGGTTGAAAATTTGTGAATACGTACCTGTAAATATTTATAAAAAGGCGTTTGAAATAAAATAAAAAATGTAATCAAAAATGTGATTTATTCAATCAATAAACATGTTTTATACAAATTATAAACATTAGTAAGTGCACACATTGCAGGTGATGATAAATGGTATAGAAAATGTGTTTTTTCATAACTAAAATATATCTAGGTATAATATCCTTTTTTATTGTTGAATATGGCTACATTTCATCTAAATCTGTTTGTTGGTTTGTGTAGGTAGCTCATCCACCACATCTTCATTGATAGTACTCATTATTGAACTGTTTTATTTTCAATCACTACGGGGCATTTTATTTGTAATTCACCATAAAATTCTGTTATTTTACTATCCGTTTCACGTCTAAACGCTATCAAATCACCTTTCTTGATAGATCTATTTTCCAGCTTTCCTGCTTTTCCATTAACCAACATGGAAACGTCTTTTTTAGGATATTCACCGAATAAAATGATTCCTTTTTCAAATGGGAAACGGTATGAAGTTCTTCCATCTTGCATCAACACGAAATTTTTTTCTGTTGGTGTATAGCGACCAATAAATGGTAAAACCATTACATAAGATAAATTAACCTCAGAAAAATTAAATAACTTGATATTGTTTTCTGTTTCATCTCTCTTGAATAAATGAGAACCGAACTTGTTGAGTGACATTTTCGGATTGATTCGTTTTACGTATTTGAGGATGTATTTATGCAATTACTTTAGCTTCACGTAACTCTTCGATTATTGATAGTATTTCATTATTATGACCAGTATGACCAGCTCTCATGGAAGCTGTTATTAGTCTCAATCTATCAACAAGTTCGTTGATATTATCCCAATAAACATAATCTATATCGTTTTTATTGATATTCCACAACCCCTTTCCCGTTCGCATTCTAGTTATTGGAGGTTTTAGTTTCTTTAAAAAACGAGAATATAATGGTTTGATGTGTCGTGTTTTTGTTATGCCATGTTTTTGTAGGTATGGTCCTATTATAGTTATATATTTTGATGATCCATTTCCCTGCACACGTTCATTTGGATCATTATTTCTTCGATATGCATTGGTTTTAGCTAAAATATCCATATAATTATCCAAATCCTCATCTTCATAGTCTTTAGGATATTTTTTAAATAGTAATTCATACAATCCTTTTGTACCATCATAAATTTTTCCATCTACTTTCACATTTTTTCCAATAATTTCTACAAATTTAAGTGTGGTCCCCAAATAGAATTTATCAGTATCTATGTCATGTACTATTCCATAATGATGATCAAAATTATGTTCAGTATCCTTCACACTAGCATCAATATAATCTCTTGGTAGTGGATCAAAACTTTTTAACCATATTTCATATGGTTGCGTGTCGATTAAATTTTGAACTGATTGCCTTGACTGTTCCAATATATCTGAAAGATTTTGATTTTCCGAGCTTTCGAAGGGGTTGGTTTGAGCTATAACACTAGTTTCTAGTATAGTTGGTGACTGACTACGTTCTTGTATAGTATTAGGTAACTGACTAGGTTCTTGTATAGATGGTAACTGGCTAACAGATGCAAGGCTTGTATCAAAAAATGATGGTATTTCCATCGGTAGAATAGGAGTTCTACCAGTTCTTGTAGGTCTTGTAGGTGTTGATGTCTCATAAAATAATCTTGAAAAACTTGGTTTAGGTTTTAATGGTGTTGTGTGAAACATAGAAGTTTCAGGTTCTTCTTCTTCTTCTTTGAATTCTTCCTTTATGTTGAAAGGTTCATTTATTTTGGAAATGAGTTGTTGTAGCGGTTGAGTTATTGGTTTGTAAGCTTGCTCTAGTTGTGATTGTGTAGTGGTCATAGCTAATTTTAGACTATTATATTTATCCTTGACAGCTTTTCTTGACTTCATCAATTCCTCAGCCAACCGCTTATCCATTTTATAGATATATGAATGAATCAAAATTTTTCCTATATCTTCCGCAATTCAGTTCACAATCTTTATCAATAACCAGAAAATTATAAGGTTCTTTCCAACAGTGTGCGCAGAGTTGCTTCAATTGCTCAAATGACATATCCAGCATACAATGATCATTATATATATGATTCAAATTCATAGAATCCTGCTTGAATAAAATTAGCAAATTAGCGTTCTCACGTATAAGTCTTTTCTGAATTGATAAATAACCTTGAAAAATAAAAAAGCAGTCTGTATTTTTATGTCTCGAATGTGTGAAATAGTCCCTTATTATAGTTTGTGTTCCACATGGTATATCATCAAATATGATGACCGATTCTGGTGCTATTTCATGAGGAGGAATGATATTTTCATCGCTCTCATACTCGAAATATCCAATCTCTTCCATGGGTGCCAATAGTTGTCTTAAATATTCATACTTTGGCTGTTGTAATGATTTGGAATAAAGGTACACGTTTGCAAATCTTATTCCATTTGGATGCTCAAGTAAAGCCAACATCACGTTGGTTTTACCTGAACCAGATGGTCCAACAATGAGACATCTTTTCGATTCCCCACCAAATAAATCGCCATGTTTTTGAATTGGTTTCGTAAAATCCTTCACATCATGGTTTGTGATGGGTAAGGAAAACGATTGTTTTTCTATCCGCATTCTAGATATCAATAAACAGAATTGTTTTTTGCAAAAGTATTTATACATTAATCAGATGGACATATTGATCAGATAGCATGAAATCGATAGACAATCGTGTTGCAAATTTTTAAACTGAAAATAGTATTTAAATGATACACACAAACCTCTATAGGTATAAAATGATTGTACACGCTTCACGAAAGTACACTTCCTCCAAACACTCCAAGAGGGAAGGTCGAGGTTTAATAAACACTCTGATTAATAGACTACCTGTTGAGCTTCATATTCCTGGCTATCAATTTTGTGGTCCTGGTACAAATTTAGAAGAAAGATTGAATAGGGGAGAGTCTGGTATCAATCCATTGGATGCTGCGTGTCGAGAACACGATATCGCATACTCACAAACAACTGATTTACCTCAACGACATCGAGCGGATAAAGCTCTAGCAGATAAAGCTTGGCAGAGAGTTGGAGCAAAAGATTCCTCGGTAGGAGAAAGAATTGCTGCTCTAACAGTAAGTGGAATTATGAAAGGTAAACGGAAACTTGGAATGGGGATCAAGAGAACCGAAAGAAAATAGAAAACACGAGTTATCAAACCCCCCAAAAAAATTGGTGGATTTCTTCCATTATTACTTCCAATTTTGGGTGCACTAGGAGCTTTAGGCGGTGGTGCAGCTGGAATAGCTAAGGCCGTTAATGATATTAAAGTATCAAAGGAGCAACTCGAAGAATTACATCGACACAATAAAGAAATGGAAAAACTTTCCAAGCAGGGTGGTGGATTATACATTAAACCCTACAAAGGAGGCACTATCAAGAAAAAAACCATAAAAAAAATCAAATAATATTTTCGCAGAGATCCCTTTCAAATAACGATATACTAAAATATGTGAAAATATTGAATATCTCACATTAAAGAGGTGTATTTATGTGTCACAACCTCCTCAAAAAAAATTTAAAGTGAAGGAATGTGGTATTTTGAATCTAGAAAGTTAACAAAATCATGGAACTCATTGTACTGCATACATAATAAATGAAAATTAAGCGTTTTATTTTGATGGTTATGGAAACTTGAGACCACCTATCAAACTCGTTAATTATTTGAGAACTCATTACAAAGTCCATGAATCCTGGTATTCGTATGAAACAATCATTGCAATAGACATGCAGGGCTTCAATTTGCCAGAAGATTTCAAAATCAAGGAGCTGTCAATCACAAATAGCCTTCAATCTAGTCATTTTCTTTTCTGAGAACATGTGTATTACAACTGCTTGACTATTTTTGTCAAAGGATTATAGCTTAATAATTTATCATGTAAAAATCAGACAATATACTGATGAATCCTTCTTGTATTATTATTTGTTTCGAATTCAACTCTCAAAACAAAGCAGTATATCCTGCTTGAAGTGTTTCTTTGTGATGAGAACAATCACTGTGTGTGTGATTGGACACAACAAGAAAACAAGAAAACAAGAACACAAGAAAACATGAAAACAAGAAAACAAGAACACAAGAAAACAAGAACACAAGAACACAAGACAAGAAAACATGAAAACATGAAAACAAGAACACAAGAACACAAGAAAACAAGAAAACAAGAAAACAAGAACACAAGAAAACATGAAAACAAGAAAACAAGAACACAAGAAAACATGAAAACAAGAACACTAGAACACAAGAAAACAAGAAAACAAGAACACTAGAACACAAGAAAACAAGAAAACAAGAAAACAAGAACACAAGAAAACATGAAAACAAGAACACAAGAAAACATGAAAACAAGAACACTAGAACACAAGAAAACAAGAAAACAAGAACACAAGAACACAAGAAAACAAGAAAACAAGAACACAAGAAAACATGAAAACAAGAACACTAGAACACAAGAAAACAAGGAAACAAGAACACAAGAAAACATGAAAACAAGAACACTAGAACACAAGAAAACAAGAAAACAAGAACACTAGAACACAAGAAAACAAGAAAACAAGAACACAAGAAAACATGAAAACAAGAAAACAAGAAAACAAGAACACTAGAACACAAGAAAACAAGACAACAAGAAAACAAGAACACTAGAACACATAAATATTGCCACGATATATCCCTCAGTATAAAAATTAGCAATGACAACAGGACTTCCAGCAAAAGTATTGTTTCTGAGCGCCTTTTTAACAATACCTTGTATATACAAGTGGATTCAAATATACAAGAAACGTTTATTTACATATCAACCAATCATAATGACTCTTGACCATCAAACTGAGAAAAATTAATTGTTAATAATGGATTGATTGGCTAAAAATTGATGAGTCAATTAAAAATTTGTCATATTTAGCTTTTAAGTTAAGACTTTATTTTGTAGATGAAAATTTTAAACCAACAAACTGGAATGTACTTATTGATTCGTTTGAATGTAAAAATCATATAGAATTCGCTATTATATCAATCTTTGCATTCATTTTTTGTATCATGCTACCCATTCTAGGAGTATATTTGTATAGAAATAAAAGAATTATCTACTAGCAAGTGTTTTTTATTGAATTACAAGATATTACAATACATTATTTTTCATAACCCATGAATTATGTGAATTATTCATGCCCAACCATTTAACATAAACTTTATTTCCCTTCCGTCTTAGAATCTTTTCTACCAAATACACGTCAGGATGTTTAACTTTTTGCAACTCCTCCTTATAAAATGCACCCTGTATCTCTTCACCTCTATGATCCTCCAATATGTAGGTTGTTGGATTTGTGATTTTTATTTTTTTAATCACAAAGATTTCATTTGACCAGTTAGGTGTATACCCTTTTGAAAACATCTCACGAAACTTACTTATTCGCACATAGTCTCCCTTTTCATATTTGGAAGGATTCACTGTTTTTATGCGACCATAAACTTTTGATAGTAGGTGCTTCTCATGTTCCTTGGATACTTGTATAGGTTTCATTCCAATAACAGAATGTTTGGTATTATTGTATTCTGATACTATCTCAGGTAATATTTTTAACCATTTATAGTTTCCCTGCAAACTGAATTTTTTCCACATTCTGTTTTTCAATGTTCTGTTCACCCTCTCTACGATGCTAGCTTTCATATTGGAAAATGTTGAGTAGTGATTGATGTTGAATTTTTTCATCAAATCTTGGAACTCTGTATTATAGAATTCCTTTCCCTGATCAGTCTGCAGATTTTTAGGGGGTGTTTTTACACTGTTTAAAATTAATTTCATGGCTGTGGTTACATCTTTAGCAGTCTTTGTTTTGACAGGAATTGCCCAAACAAATTTTGAAAACACATTAATTATAACCAGAATATATCTATATCCTTTGTTTATTTTTGAATATGGTTGCATTTCAACTAAATCTGCTTGAAAAAGATCATTGATCCCCTTTACAATTACTGCTCTTCTTTTAAAAAATCTTCTGGCTGGTTTGTGTAGCTCACTCACCACATCTTCTTTGATAGTATTCATTATTGAACTGTTTTATTTGCAATCAATACAGAACCTTTTATTTGTAAGTCACCATAAAATTCTCATACTAAATGGTTAGATAAGCGAAGCTTCAATTCTGGAGACATACTGAACATCATTTAGAGAAATAGATGGTTTATATAATTATTTGAGAACATGCGAATTACAACTGCTTGACTATTTTTGTCAAAGGATTATAGCTTAATAATTTATCATGTAAAAATCAGACAATATACTGATGAATCCTTCTTGTATTATTATTTGTTTCAAATTCAACTCTCAAAACAAAGCAGTATATCCTGCTTGAAGTGTTTCTTTGTGATGAGAACAATCACTGTGTGTGATTCGACACTTATTTTTGAGGGTTGAAAATTTGTGAATACCTACCTGTAAATATTTATAAAAAGGTGTTTGAAATAAAATAAAAAAATGTAATCAAAAATGTGATTTATTCAATCATTAAACATGTTTTATACAAATTAAAAACATTAGTAAGTGCACACATTGCGGGTGATGATAAATGGTATAGGCAATGTGGTTTTTCCAACGATAAAGGTGGTTTGTCATCAAGTTCGATAACGGGCTTCGATGAATATTTCCCAATGTATTGCGCCTTTTCTTTTCCTTTCACGTACACATGATCCACGTTTCTTGTTATGTTTTTCACAATGTCGGAAAACTTATGTGATTGCGTAAATCCTTCATTCCATGAAATACAATGATGATTTTTCATCAACCAGTTTGCTTGTTTACGCAGTTCTGGAGGCAAGTGTTCCATAGAAAAGGGACATCTAAATATATAATGACATATTTTTTCTCCATCATAGGCAGCCAGTTCTTTAGGAATAAATTTTTTGTTTTCAATTATAAATCCTTGTACATCCAAAACGAGTAGTTTCATATTTTGAATTGTGAGAATTTCACCATCATCTGCTATTCACCACTATAATCTTGAATTTGTTTTTCAATTCTTTCGATCTCTTTAAATGGTAAGATAAGCAGAGCTTCAATTCTCGAGACATACTGAACATCATTTAGAGAAATAAAATGGTTTATATAATTATTTGAGAACATGCGTATTACAATTGCTTGACTATTTTTGTTAAAGGATTGTAGCTAAATAATTTATCATGTAAAATCAGACAATATACTGATGTATCCTTTTTTGTATTATTATTTGTCTCGAATTCAACTCTCAAAACAACAGTACCTGTTTGAAGTGTTTCTTTCTGGTGGGAACAATAAATATGTGCGATTGGACACTTATTTTTAAAGTTTTGAGGGTTGAAAATTGGTTCGTTTGGTATATCATAGTAGGAATTTTTAAAGTTTGCAAACATTTCATAGAGAGCTGAAAACTTGTTATCATTGAAATTCAAATACAAATCATGATATGGATATCTTTCAGAATTCAAAAATACTCTAATATTTGAGAGATTTATATTATCGAATTGACTAGCAACTTTCATGATGTGTCCTTTTCTATTTTCTTGAAAACCAATTATTATATGACGAGGTGCTTCAAGTTTACTACTTGTTTTAACAGGCCAAGTATGACGGGTCGCTTCAGGTAGTGAGGAATATTCAACAATTTCCCAACTACGAAATCCAAGTAACAGATCTTTATTTGTTTCAAGAATTTGTGTTAAAGCTAGTTGTTGTGGTATATCAACTTGAATATGAGGTACTTTCCAATAGATCTTGTCAAATGTAACTTTTGGATTTTCCGCTTCGGGTGACGGATTTTGCATATCTTCAACATATAAAACTGCATCAACATCATCGCTGGCTCGGATCAAAACCAGTTCTTGTTTCATATTCAAGATTATTTTTTTATAGTCTTCAAAAAATCCCATCAACATTTTCAAAGGTATAGATACATTGAATTTTCCCTTATCATCAACTAAAATGTTTTCCTTTTCATCTCTATTTGGAAACCATCCAGCATTTTGCAGCTTTAGACTTTCATTTGTATTATATGAAAGATAACCCTTCAAGGTTGAAGCTAAACCAACATTTCTTACGGAATCTATAGTAACTCCATTAAGTTCATAGCGAATTTCTCGAAACAAATAAGCTATACCATTGTTGACAAATTGTAATTTTTTAGAATAGGCACCCTTATTGTTGGTCAAGGTACCTTCAATGTAAAGATGACTCCCTGAAGGTAGTGTGTATATATCAAGTTCTTGAACAGGTATGCGAATTTCATCATTGTATTCAAATTTTGAAGAGACAAACGGTTGATATGAATGAAGCTCAGAGCTTATTATTGAATTATCTACATATAATTTTTCATCAACGTTTAATATATCCATTATTTCAATACTTTTAACCCCAGAGATATAAGAAATTGGTGATTTTGTGATGTTAACTTGCTGGAGTCTCGTCTTGGGCTGGTTTCTTGTGATGTTAACTGGTTGGAGTTTCGTCTTGGACTGGTTTCTATAGACAGCTTCTCCCTTTTATATGGCGATTGTTTGAAATAGCGATAGTTGTATTTAATAACCATAATATTTTCTAATGTTTAAGATGTTATCGAACTGTTATGGTCTCGTTTCGGAAATTAATCAAATCACCGTCTTGATCTACTATTTTAACAGTGATGTTGTTGATTGTCTTGACGCTGATGGGGAAATAAAGTATTGGTAATGGTGATTCCACTATTTTATACCCTGGAGGAACAGAAGGAAAAAACTGATGAATTATATGAACGGGTAGACCATTACTATATGATCCAATGCAAATGTCGCAATCAACACAAATTGCATTAACTTTAAATATATTAACAACTTCATCCGATTCAGAAAATTCATTTGATGCAATTTTTCGTTTCTTAAAACCCAATATTTTCGCTATGGAGTCACTTGGTGTGAAATCTATTTCCTTTGTGCAATAAAGCTGACATTTTAATGTATTGGGGTTTGCTTTCATCTTAAACCCAACTTTTTCTCCAAAAATGTCATCAATTACAGAATTAATATATGTTTCAATATCTTTTAAATCGTAAGTTCCTTCTGGAATTGTGATAACTTTATCCGCTACATATATTTTATTGCTACCCGGTTGTATGTTAGGTATACTCATAAACGATTCAAAATCAGCCAACCCCAAAAAATATTCTTTATTTTCATCCAAAAATATGGGTGGATTGAATTCTGCTTTCAACACAGAAGTATTTCCCGTTATTGTTATAGTTCTAGTCATGATGACACTCTCAACGTTACTGATGGTTCTCGATCATGTCATATTATTATACAGTGTGTCCAGAATAAAATGATGTACATGGCACTATATGGGGATATTGGAAACGGTAAGAGATACGACGTTGCTTAAATAAGAGAAAAGTAGCGTCTTTGTATGCCCAAAAATATTCCACCTTTGTCTTATTTGGAATCGATACCGTAATGTAAATACAGGGTGAAAAAGCAAAGGCACATTTTCAAAGAACCACAATATTTTGCTTATTATAAAAGCTAAAACTTTTAAATTTTCAGGATAATGGATAAGAGGATACGACGATTCTAAAAACGGCATCAAAAAAGTTTAGGCCTCCTATGTTGCGCCCAGTCAAAGTCAAGTCTGTTTTTTTTATGAAAGTCATGTTATTGAAAAGCATTTTTGATAAGGATTTTGGAAATTAGAAAAACCAATATGGCGCCCATAAGAAAAACAAAAGTTGACTTCGGCCGGAAGCAACATAGTGGGCCTACAATTTTTTCGACACAATTTTCAAAATCACCGTATCTTCTTACCCAGATCCAGAAATTTTCAATACCTCATCTTTTATAATAACCGAAATATTGTGCTATTTAAAAAATGGCCATTTTTCTTTTTCACCCTGTATCTCCATTACGGTATCGAATCAAAACAAACCAAAGTGAGATTATTCTTGGGCACGCAAATACGCAACTTTTCTTCCATTTAACCGATACTGTATCTCCTGTAGTTTCCGATATCCCCACGTACATCATTTTATTCTGGACACACTGTATAGAAATTCGATTGACAATTGTCCACAATTATTTGCATTGAATTTTCGTACTGATGGATTGGTTCTGAAAAAATGAATAAAATTGAAATGAGATAATTTTACATGGATAAATATCAAACTATAGTTTCCTGCAGACCATGAGGCGTCAGTTATTGATAAGAACACCGCGCATTCGAGCTAAATTTAGAACTGTTGATAAGAGGAGTGTGACGTGAAAACCACATGCTGTCTACTGGTGATAAGAATACCGCGTGCTTAGACTCGTTTGTTACTGATAAGAAAACCGTGCATTCGAGCTAAATTTAGAACTGAATGATGATAACACTTACCCGCAATATTCAATTTCTTCAAGGCTTGAATCATGAACTTTTTTTGTTCATAAAATGTAATGTCATCCCAAACCCCCCACCCCCACCCCCACCCCCACCAACGGTCACACCGCCCACCGACGGATGACGTCACGCGCACGTGGTCGCAAAGACCCCCACCCCCACACCCCACCTCAACCCCCACACAACACGCCGACGACGGATGACGTCACGCGCACGTGGTCGCAAAGACAAAAACATCCTAATCCTAACAAATCTTCCTACTAATAATGATCAACGATGAGATTCCGAAATAACACAACACAATCGAAAAATCATCAAACCAATCCCCGTCACCCGCCGTCGATCTTCTTCTATCAGAAATCGCCCATCAGGAATCATTAATGTCAATTATTATTGCAATTTGCTTCTTTTTTTTTAATTCGGAAGGACGATTTATTATTATTATTATTATTATTATTATTATTATTGTTCTCATTGGTTAGTCTCACATTTTCTATGTGGTAAAAGGTGATGAGGGCTTTCGCAAAACTCACACCTTGTTGACTATTTCACGATTTTCCTTACTATTCGACATGTTTCTAGGATCACTGATTTTTGCATGTCCGTTATCAGTTGTAGTGGTATGGTCTGTTCATGGCTTTCCTGCGGTTACTTCATACTTTTCCGTCTCTCTCTTATACATTGAAAAAAAAATCACGTACGTCTGGAGGATGGTCTTTCGGATCAATTTGACAAATGTCATATGTGGAGCGATCAATCTACGACATACTACCAAACGTCAAATACTGTGACGTGACCGCAGAAAAGCCTTGAACAAGCTGTATATTGTATTTCTTGAATCCTGCGGGTAACTCCGGTGGTATGAGGCAAGTGACTGAGATGACTACGGGGAGATTGAGGACTTCTTCCATTTTCCACATTGATTTTATTTCCTCAGCTAGGTCCATATATTTTCGTATTTTCTCTGTTATTGTCTTCTGTATGTTGTGATCCATAGGGTGTGCAATATCTATTAACGTTGTGATTTTGTTGATTTTGTCTATTAGTGTTATGTCTGGTCTATTGTTCATAGTTGTTTTATCAGTTATGATTCCTCGGTCCCAGTATATTTTATAATTTTGGTTCTCGTTGACTTGGTCTGGTGTGTATTTGTAGTACCGCTCTTCTATTGTTTTTATGTTATGTTTGTGGAGTAGGTATTTATGGAGGATCTTGACTGTCAGATTGTGCCTGTTTAGGTATTCTGTCTGTGCTTAGCTAGAAAATCCTGATGTTATGTGTTCTATCGCTTAGGGCATTGATTAACACTTTCTACAGTTATCATTTTATATGTTAGTTTTTGTGATATATTTTTGGTAATTTTTTGTGGGTACAACCTGGTCCTGTATGGAGTACATGAATCCTTCTGTTTTACCATACAGGTGTCCGAGGTCGATCCATTTGGTTGACAGCTGATGTTGTTGATCGAGCTCGTTCTTGAATCAGCCATGTAGTTTTTTGCTGTTTCATGTCTGTGTGATGTTTGTCAAGAATGTTTTCTTGTCTATCTGCTGTAGTTGTGTGTGTGTGCTGAGTGGTGTGTATCTTTTGTCTGCTTGTTTGATGGACGCGTGTTATGATGACTGAGTTGCCTTCAAGTTAAAGTATTTTTGTAAGCTGTGTTGAACGTTGTGTAATAATTCTATATTGATTGGGCCTCTTCCTCCTTGTTTCCTAGGTAGGTATAGACTCTCAACAGCCAAGTTTGGATGTAGGGCTCTATTATCCGTGAGGATTTTTGTTGTCAGTCTGCCTAGTGCTTGTACGTCTGTTATGGTCCACTGTATGACTGAATAAGTACGTTGATATCGGTATTGCCCAGGTATTTATGGCTTTGATTTTAGTTTTTGCAGTAAGTTGTGTATGCATGACTTTTCTTAATCTGCTCTTGTATTTGTTTTCTATGGTCTCTTTCATTCCTTTCGTTTTATGTGTGAGTGTTTCATTTACTTCTAAGTATTTGTATATTTCGTTGTTGGGTAGTATGAAAAATGATATGTTGTTGATTAAAAGCTCTATGTTGTTCGTTTTTGTTGTTTTGCCTCTTTTCGCTATAATTGATGTGCATTTATCTAGTCCGAAGTTCATTCGTATGTCTTTAGAGAACGTGGCAATGATTTATAATGGCGAGGATAGTTGATACGATGACTTGGCTTTTGAGCGGGTTGAGACCTTATACCTTCACAAGCACTGACTTCTCCATCGTCGCAACTTCCATCGTCATCAGAAGATTTTTCGTTACCTTCCCTATTGTCCTTAATATGTGTTGGTTCCAACAACATGCTCAAATGTGGATCCTGACGACTGAGTTTTTCTGATTGGTCTATTATAAAGCGCTGAGCACGCCTACCAGGAGTTCTGTCATTTCGGTGGTTTGTTCCGGTGTCAGATTCGCCAAAGCAATGCGATTTATCCTATTATCAAGTGAACTAATCGAGACTGGAATCAAACAAATCGACTAGCTGCGTTTTCTCCATCGAAGGATGTGAGTGCTGTCGTGATACTGTTTAACGTGGACCCGATGACGTCTCTTTCCTCATTGAATTCGAAGTTGTAAGGTGGGTAATTCAACGTTTCAGTTTTCTTCTCCATTTGGAGTATTGAACGAAGCTCATCAACAGTTCAAGTATTGTCGACTTTGATTCCACGAACTTTCATTTCATAGAAAAGCATGTCCTTTTTGAGGTAATTGATCCTCATGTTATAATCCATTTTCTCGAAGTTCAATAAACAGATTTTTTTTTCAATCACCAAATACTATTACCTTTCCCGTTAATAAACAATCAACAATAAATTATAAATGAGATATGCTGAGAAACAATCAAATCAGTAAAATTTAAAATAAAATTTAATGAAACCCCTTTCAACGTGTGGCCCCACGTTGGGCGCCAATAAGACGCTCTCGATTTCACGGAGTGAGATATCTCAAATCGATCAATCGCCTTCGCCAAACAACGATAACGCGTCTATAAATTTAATAGAGCACTTATAGTAAATCTAGTAGGCCACTACGCTCATGACCATGATCGTTAACATCGGCAATTATTCAATACGTCAAATAAATAATCGAGAGATGAACTCACTAATATATCAATAACAATTTCTGAGTATTATCCAAACGCAATGCTCAAACCATAGACACAGATTAAATAAATCCAATGATTAAATTTGTTTGTTGCAAACACATACTCAAAATAGCAAAATAATCACTGTGTAATTTAGATCAGGATTCAATCACGTGAAAAATAATATTATTAAAGTGAAAAACTTGCGGTTTCCTCTTGGGTATGGATCTCCAAAGCTGATTGTTTGTTGGATAACCTTCTTTGTCCTCCTCAGTAGCTCGCACTTTAGTCAACGAACGGATGTTCCAAGAAACCATAAGTTGGAAAAGAGTGGGAAGTAGCGAGAAGACCCAAACAAACAGTACGGGGTGAAAGAAAAACCCTAAAAGTCGTAGGTCGAAATTAGACAGAATCATAACTGGTTAAAGGTACTTTACCTCCGGCAGAGGGTTAATATAGATCAGTCCTGTACGCTCGTCGATCCAATGGCTGTGTACGGGGTAATTCTTGTCAGTACAACAATTCGTCATGTGAATATGTCACAATAGTACCCTTCCCTGAATCGATGCAAAAATCCAAACAAATACCAACATTGAACCAATGAGAGCAAAAAAAAAACATATCTGATGTTATAAAGGGAAAAGTCAAATAGTGATTTTCCTTCAAATCCCACAACGAGGATTGTAGAATGCTGGACACACAATCCTGAATTATCTTCAAAATCAGGGCAAAACGTCATCCAAAATCCACTTCAGCAACCTTAGTGCATCAAATCCCAGAATTGGATATTAATCTCACAACGAAATTCAACGTGATTCAACACAAAAAAGCCTTAAAATGGAAAAAATCACTACGACTTTGAGTTACTATTCTGACATGGAAACTAAAAGTGACAAAATGTATCAAAAAGAACCAGATTTGACAATTCTACTGCACTGAGGATGCGAGGTCCTAATATAAAAAAAAATCAATTGACGAATTCACCAACAATGTATGAACATTTTGTTCCGAAGTGAATTTCAACAAAAACTAGTTTGAGATGAAAAACCAACGTTGACAAACTAGTTCTGGGGTAAGAAGAGTTCTCTCCTACATGTGAAACTATAGAATAACTGTAGGTTCTGAAGAAACGCCAAACCTACAATCAAGCGAGTTCAGCCAAAAAGAAATACGATGATAAACTAGGAAACTGTAGTTCGCAGAAATCTGCAATTAATTTTGCACGGATTTCATACATATTGGTGAAGGAATGAGAAATTTAAAATTGCCAGATTTCACTACTGAGGAAAATTAAACTTTACAACAGGCCCTCATGTAGAAAGAGTTCTTAAGAATTGTAGGGCTTTTAAACGTCATTTTTGACATAATATTCAAAATATCATGTCGAAAACCGTTATACCTATGTATGGAACTTTATTAACAAGATATATCCAAAACTTTCCAGGGAATCGAAAAATGTAGTAATATACAAGGTGTCTCATTCCAAATAAGAAAGTTGACATCTCTTTGTTGAAAATATGTTAGACGAGTAGTTGCTCATATTGAGTTTGGTGAACAACCAAGTTTTGAAAAAAAATACAAGCAATTTTTTACATGAGGCCATAGGACAAAACGAAGTGGCCACCCGTACTCTCCGTTTCCCATTTTGTTCAAGACTGCAGGATGCTTATACTCCAGTTCATCAAAAAGTAATGATCGCATCTCACGTGGGATTAGGCAAATCATATGCACATCACAGGCTACCTAAAAAGTATAATACTCGAGAAATGGTGATCCACTGGCGATGCGGTGGTCATCATGGAAACAGTTTGCTGTTGTCAAATCTATCAGCCAATCAAATTTGTACTATTGAATACATGTGACTGGAGACCGCGTTCGCGTTTTTGAAAAAGCTGTAATTTAACCTTAAATTTACCTGCTGTCATAACATTTGGAGCAATAATTGCGATAAAGCTGATTTCCATATTGATCGAGTTGATGTTCATTCATCCAAATCCAAATAAGAATATGATCTGATAAATGAGCAAAGTACAACGATTATATAAGCTCCAATCCTGATCTACATGCAATATCTTTTCGTACTTTGGCACGGTAATAATCATGTTGCAAAAGATCGAAGTCTTATTTATCCTATCTGTCTGTTTACATACTTTACAATACGCGGATACTTAACAGAGACTGAAAATACTAAAAAATAATAGGAGATCAATTTATTGCAATACAATCCAATGACTGAATGTGGGTCTGGTAAAGTTGACGACCCACGGAATTTCGCAAAAAATTTTTTTTTTAGTAGAAAGCTCAATTGGTATAGAACAGTTAAAGAGAAAAAAATTTGCGGATGAAGCACTTTTGTAAAAAAAAAATACTATAAAAAGTTCAATGAAATCAAGCGTTCACGGAACGCAGTAGTGAAGGATGCTCTATAACCTGACCCTTCACTTGCAATGTTGCCAAGCTTCATTTCTACTGACATTATTATATGTTCACACATTTTTGAAAATTGCAAATACAGTTATACAAAAAGCACACAAAAAACGTTCGACATGATTCAATCAAGTGGAAAGCGTACGGATGTTAGAAAACCGCGCGGTAAGAGAAATACATACTGAACCAAACTGACCCAATCTAACCCAACAGTGAAATGAAACCGAAACCATATAGAGAGATAGAAATTTTTTTGCCAAACACAAACTAACCAAAACTGACCTAAACGAACCCAATCTAACCCAAGAGTGAAATGTACCATACAGTGATGATGTCACTTTACATCAAATCTTTGCGTATCACAAAAACAAACTAACATGTCAGTATAATAATAATTATCCCTAGACTGCATTCAAGAACTAGTACAACACTAGTTGTCATCATGTCGTGTTCCGTAGTAAAAGTCGGCAAAACTAATTGGCAATGTTGCGTAGCGCTATTTTTACGCACAATAGCTACTGTCATCGGATTGTCAAATTGTAATTATCAATCCAAGACATGATTCAAGACTCCAAGACAAATGAAAGCAATGCGTTCGTGTTTAGACCGATTTATTTTGCTAGCCTGAAATATTCATTTATTTACAAAAATAACTGGTTGTGGTTTCCCAAGGTACCTTAATGGGTCTGGATGTGTGTGTTTCAAGTGGAATCATGTTTAATTATTATCATAATATTATCTTAATCCCCTGTATGTTGTTACCTTTTGACATAGGTTGTCAATCTGATAATTCAATAGTTGTCAATATCTATATATGATTATAAAATATAGAAATATAAATATAACAAAGATATAACAAATTGGCGACGAGGATAAAGCTAATACCAAGGCTAATACATTCAAGCAATTCAACGGTTTTTCACTCAATCCAGTACATCAAGATCAAGATCGAATATCGGCATCATTCTGAAGTATGGATGGAGAGCAGTTTAAGCAGTTTATGAGTGCATTTCAGCAACAGAATCAAGTTCTTTTGGATCAAATTCGAATCAATTCAGCAGGTAATACCTTTTTTGTACCTCCGTTTGAAAATTTCAATTAACAGAAAGAATCTTTCCGGACATACAAAGAACGTTTTCAGAACTATCTGGAAATCAAGAAACATTTGAGAATAACAAGTTCGCTGCAGAGTTACTACTTAATTCTATTGGGACTATTACCTTTTCAACGTTGTTAGCATTAGTTGCTCCAAAAAAACCTGGCGAGTTTGATTATGACACATTATAAAGAAAACTAGAAAACCATTTTTGTCCAAAAAAAATGTTCTAGTATCACAGCACCATTTTCTGTCAACATTTCAACAAGAAGATCAATCTGTTTTTGATTATTCAACTGTTTTAAGACATTCTACACTGGACTGTAGTTTTATAACATCCTGTGAGTGCAACAAAGATATCAATATATCGGATATTTTTCTACGAGCCCAATTCATTAGAGGAAACAGAGATATATCTATCCGAGAAAATCTTCTACAGTCCAACGAAATATCTTTTGAGAGATTAGTAGAAAAAGCATTGATCCTAGAATCATCAAAACATGTGTTACGATTGTAAGCTTGGCAACGTCTAGCCACAAGGACTGAAGACTGAAACTGGCCGTCCATAAGATAGCATGATATCTAATCCAGAGTGACAGAGGACATGACAGAATATGAGATTGACAGATGGTGGTAACACTGGTAACGGGAGTTATCATCAACCCAGGCTGCTAAGGGTGGTTGGAAAAACTAAAATAGATAGACTTGTGTGATAAAATAAAAGTGTGAAATAAAGGAATTGATAAATTGGACGGCTATCCTAACAGGTCAGAAGTGGGATATTCATTACGTGGCCATTGGGTGTTGTGGAAAGCTCTCGATTTTGTTCATCGCGGAAACTGAGTTTTGCTTTGGAAGTTCAACATGGCTGGGACACATACATCAGAGACAATCTCTGTGGAAAGCAACCGAAGCTTGACGCCTCCTTTGACGGTTGAGCAACAATTAAAACAACTCCAGGAACAGGTTAATAGGCTCTCATCATCAACTATCAGCGAGCATATTTTATGAGATGGGACGATATAACAACTACCAAATACGCAATTGAAAATTTATCGGGACGCGCTCGCGAATGGTTACTCAACACAGATCTTACTTACAAAAACTGGAGTGAGTTTAAACACAATTTGAAACTGAATTTTGACATAGACCCCAATACAATCGGGACATTATTTTCTGATGCGGCGAATTACACAAGTTCCATGGCTTCTAAATACACAGACTATTTTAAAAATAAAGTGTTCAAGTTAAACAAACTTTCTTGGGGAATACCCGAAAAAGATAAAGTAAACATCATTATTTCCGGCATTAATGGTCGAAATATTCAACAATTAGCTTCTTCACATAATTATGCGGCCCTTGATGAACTCCAAACTTTCTTGGGAACATGGGACAATAATTATCGGATCAATACAAGTCGAACGAAAGTTAACATCACAACGAATTCTGGTTCACAGAGTGCTCAAGCGTCAAATAATAATTTAAAAATAATCTGTTTTAAATGTAATAAGCCGGGCCACAAAAGTATAAGCTGCCCACAAAAGCGTTTTAATCCAATTTCCACAAACATTCAGAGAAATCAGGCGTCTACAAGTTCAAGTAAAAATTAGTGTGCAGTTTGTAAAAAAACAAATCATGTAACAAGCAACTGTTACTTTAAAAAAGCGTAAATTTATTACAACATAGTGCAAACTTATTTTACAAAAAACTTTTCCTAAATAATACTGAATTATTGAGTATGGTGGATACTGGCAGTGAATGTACAGTAGTGCGGGAATCTGTCGTAAATAGACTGAAATGTCCGGTTTTAAGTGGGGATTTATATTTACTTAAATCATTTTCTGGTGACATTGTATCAATTCAAAAGACAGTACCAAATTGTGAAGATATTGTTGATGGAGTGGCGGCTTTTATTGATGTATTGGTAGCTCCAGATCATCTTTGTCCAGTTGATGTCGTTTTGGGAAACTCTTTCATTCAACAACATCATGTTACTTTGATAAAAGAAGGGACGGAGATCAAATTCTATGGTGTTTCTGAGAAATACAGCCTTATGTTGATGAAATCTTCGACTCAGGGTTTAGCTGAAATGATATCGTGTGACATAAATCATCGATCAAAGATACTGGCAGTTCTAGAAAAATTTAGTGATCGAATCTCTACAAATTTTGGAAATATGGGAAAGGTACAAGGTACTGAAATGAAAATAAAACTATCGGATCCCACTCCATTTTCTTATAATCCGTATCGTTTGTCTGAGGATAGGAAACGTCAATTACAGATTCTAATAGATGAACTTCTTTAACACAATGTTATTCAAGAGTCTGAATCTGCATATGCGAGCCCTGTTGTGTTAGTTCCAAAACCCAATATCGAGGACCGACTTTGTGTGGATTTTCGAAGACTCAATAGTGTCACGGTTAAGGAAAAGTTCCCATTGCCTTTGATCGAAGATCAACTTGACAAACTGGGAGGTTATGGATGGTTCATCGCTCTTGACTTATATTCGGGTTATTACCAGATCCCCATGACAGAGGATTCGATTGATAAAACTGCCTTCATCACTCCAAATGGAAAATGGGAATATCTACGAATGCCGTTTGGCCTTTGCAACGCCCCGTCGGTTTTTCAGAGGATGATGTGTAAGCTGCTGAAGAAATTAAATGAAAACACTGCTTTTGCTTATCTGGATGATGTGATAATTCTGGCCAAATCTGTTGATGAAGCTTTAGATAAACTATGTAGGGTGTTGGAGTTATTTAGAGAATATAACCTCACTTTACAACTACCCAAATGTAAATTTCTTTTGAATAAATTGAAATACCTTGGCAGAGAAATATCTCAGGAAAGAGTTCGCCCAGATCAAGATAAAATTACAGCTTTGTTAACCCTAAAATCACCACAAAATATTAAACAGTTGAGACAGTTTTTGGGACTAAGTGGGTATTTTCGAAAATTTATAAATAACTATGCAGGAATCACTAGACCACTAACAAGATTACTTCAAAAGAATGTAACATGGATATGGACACCAGATCAGGACAGCGCTGTTGAGAAGATTAAAAACATTTTATGCAAAAGACCTCTACTGAAGATATTCAATTCAAAACATGAGACTGAATTGCACACGGATGCCAGCACCATTGGAGTAGCGGGTATTCTCTTCCAACGCCACGATACTGGCTTACATCCTGTAACATATTTCAGCAAACAATGCACATACGAACAGAGTAAGTACCACTCGTATGAATTAGAAACAATGGCCGGTGTGTTTTCATTACGTCATTTCCGGCCGTACTTACTAGGAATGAACTTTGTTGTATATACTGATTGTGCTGCTTTACGAACTACCACTTCTAAACGAGATCTGATCCCACGAATTACTCGGTGGTGGTAAGAAATTCAAGATTATTCCTTCGAAGTTCGCTACAGGCCAGGATGTAGAATGCAACATGTCGATTGTCAGAGCAGAAACCCCATTGCCATGAATACTACCGTTAATATAACTGAAGGTGAATGGATACGAGCTGTACAAACCCAGGATGATGAAATTTCTCTAATCATTGATATATTACATGGTGACAAAACAAAAGAGAATAAAAATTATTTTGATAATTTTGACCTCAAAAATGAAACACTATACAGAAAATTGATGGATGGCTCCAAATGGGTAGTCCCAAGATCAGTGAGATGGCAAATATGTTAACTCAATCATGATGATTGTGGCTATCATGGTTTTTAATAAAACTTTAAAAAGAATTCAAGCGTATTATTGGTTCTCTAAAATGAATAGATTTGTAAAAAAATATGTAGTCAGTTGCCTAAACTGTACCTATATGAAAAATAAGAGCGGAGCGAAGCCCGGATTTCTACATCCCATACCGAAAGTGCCTATTCCCTTCAACACAATCCACGTAGATCATCTTGGACTCTTCGTTCAGTCAACCAAAAAGAATTGTTACCTTTTTGTGCTTGTTGATGGATTCACCAAGTTTATTTTCTTGGGACCGGTGAAGTCAACAGAAGTAAGACATGTAATCAAGTCACTTCAAAACTTCATGTATATCTTTGGAAAACCGACAAGAATTGTGTCTGATAGAGGATCAGCATTCACATCAAAAACAATGAAAGATTTTTGTATAAAAAATGGAATTAAACATGTCCTAAATGCAGTTGCCACACCACGGGCAAATGGACAGTGCGAACGCTATAACCGGACGATTTTAGAAGCATTGAAGTGCTTGACTGTTGATAATACTGATGAAACACACTGGGACACGCATATCAAAACGTTACAATTTTCCGTAAACACTGCAGTAAATGATACAACAGGAGAAACCCCCTACAAGCTACTCATGGGTATAAACCCAAGGCATTGGTCTGATGCATACATTTTATCAGAGATAAAAGAAGAACTACCCATGGCGAATTTGGAAGAATTACGAGAACAAGCTGCTGAGAAGATTACCAGGTCACAGTGGCGCTCGAAGGAAAAATTTGATAAAGTCCGCAGGAAGCCCCAGCCTCACAAGATAGGTCAACTAGTAATGGTGCGTAAAACCGATGCAACCGCCACAGGAAAGAGCAAGAAGCTGGAACCGGTATTCAAAGGGCCGTTCAAAATTGAAAAAGTGTTACCAAACGACAGATACCTGGTTAGTGATATGAGGAATAAAAGACGGCTGTTGACAACAATAGCTGAAATCTAAAATCTAAAACCCTGGATAGTGATGGATGAAGAGGATGATCAACCATTACTAGATGACGAAGAACAAATTTGATACTACCACTGGATATGCCATATGGGGACAATAATTAGGATTATGTTATCTATGGTCATGCCATACATGATAATAATATTATATGAGTAGGATTATGTCATTATGTAATATATAAAGTTATGTA
This sequence comes from Orchestes rusci, assembly GCA_958502075.1. NCBI lineage: Eukaryota > Metazoa > Arthropoda > Insecta > Coleoptera > Curculionidae > Orchestes > Orchestes rusci. The sequence continues at coordinate 61,800,447 of OY293304.1, forward strand.
ATACATGAACTCTGAGTAAAATTATGCCATATGTAATCTATAAGTTCATGTCATATGTGATCTAACAGTCGGATTATGCCAAATGTGATCTATAAGAACACGTCATATGTATGATCTATCAGTGAGATTATACCATATGTAATCTATAAGATCACGCCATATGTGATTTAACAGTGAGATTATGCCAGATGTAATCTATTAGAACACGTCATATGTGATTTAACAGTGAGATTATGCCAGATGTAATCTATAAGTTCACGCCATATGTGATTTAACATTGAGATTATGCCAGATGTAATCTATAAGTTCATGCCATATGTGATTTAACAGTGAGATTATGCCAGATGTAATCTATAAGAACACGCCATATGTGATTTAACAGTGAGAGTATGCCAGATGTAATCTATAAGAACACGTCATATGTGATTTAACAGTGGATTATGCCAGATGTAATCTATAAGTTCATGCCATATGTGATTTAACAGTGAGATTATGAAAGATGTAATCTATAAGTTCATGCCATATGTGATTTAACAGTGGGATTATGCCAGATGTAATCTATAAGAACACGCCATATGTGATTTAACAGTGAGATTATGCCAGATGTAATCTATAAGAACACGTCATATGTGATTTAACAGTGAGATTATGCCAAATATAATCTATAAGAACACGCCATATGTGATCTATCAGTGAGATTACGCCAAATATAATCTATGAGGACACGCCATATGTGATCTATCAGTAAGATTATGCCATATGTAATCTATAAAGTCATGTCATATAATATGATGTGTATAAGATTATGCCCTATGTAATCTGTAGGGTGATGCTATATATGATCTTTAGCTGTGAGCAGTTCCAACGACGGCAGACTGAGTATACTTGAAGCAAGGCCCTCCAGGACGCTATGAAACCTGGGGACCAGGTCCACGTCAGGATGGACGACTGTTACGATTGTAAGCTTGGCAACGTCTAGCCACAAGGACTGAAGACTGAAACTGGCCGTCCATAAGAAAGCATGATATCTAATCCAGAGTGACAGAGGACATGACAGAATATGAGATTGACAGATGGTGGTAACACTGGTAACGGGAGTTATCATCAACCCAGGCTGCTAAGGGTGGTTGGAAAAACTAAAATAGATAGACTTGTGTGATAAAATAAAAGTGTGAAATAAAGGAATTGATAAATTGGACGGCTATCCTAACACATGATAGTCACGATATTTCATCTGCAACTACCTCGACAAGCATCAACAAAATCAATCAATCCAGATACAAAAGTAGTTCAAATTTCACATCAAGATCTAATGATAGAAAACAATCAAGAATCAATTATCGAGAAATAGGCATCGATCATCGATGCATACGATGCGGAAAAGATCATCTTATTAAAAATTGTAAAATCGACCCCAAGAAACTTCACTGTACCAGCTGCAAAAAGACAGGTCACGTTTTTTCTGTCTGTATTTCCACACTGCTAGCAAACAAGAACATTTCCAAACAGTTCATACACCAGTTCGACAATGGAGGAGAAGGAGAAGAAGAAGAATCAGATAGTGATGTTTTTGAAATTAATAAAATTGTTGATATTTATGAAAATCAATCTGGAAATGCTGCTGAAAAGTTCTATGTCGAGGTATTCATCGAAAATAAGCCTATAAAATTTGAAGTGGACTCCGGTGCAGGCTTCACTTTGATTCAAGAATCAAAATTCAAATCTTTAAACTTGAATATTCCTCTTCAAAGATCTGACGTTACCTTCAGATCTTACACCAAAAATGTTTTTCTTCCAATTGGAAAGGCAAAAGCTAATATTCGATACCAGAATAAATTGTCAAAAGAAGAATTTTACGTAGTTCCAGATCAATATGATTCTCTGCTAGGACGAGTGTGGATAAGACGTTTAGGCATCAACCTTGAACAAATCGATAACGATTTTCCACTGAAAACTAATCAACTGAACATTTACCCAACTACAGAAGAAGAGTTTGTTCGAAAATATCCAGAAATATTTGAAGAACGAATTGGATTAGTACCAAATTTCAAAGTAAAATTACATCTACGTAACAATGCTAAACCTGTCTATTTCAAAGAACGAGATGTACCATATGCACTCAGAGAAGTGGTTGAAAAAGAAATTATTAGTCTAGAAGCTGCAGGAATAATATCAAAAGTCAATCATAGCGACTGGGGTTCACCTTTAGTTGTTATTCCTAAACCTGATGGCAGTGTAGGACTCTGCGTGGATTATAAAATTGGCGTGAATGAAAAGCTAATAGCTGTAAACTGCCCAATAAAAAAAATCGATAAGATCCTTAACTGTCTAAAGGATTCAAAATATTTTTGTCGGATAGATTTATATAAGGCTTATTCACATCTTGCAGTAGACGAAGAAAGCAGCATCATCCAAACCATTTCAACTCATCGGGGAGCCTATCGAATGAATCGACTTTCTTTTGGTATCAAAACTGCACCCTCTGAATTCAATCGAATCAATCATAGATCAAATTCTTTCCGGGTTGTCAAAGACGCATTCTTATTTTGATGACATAATCGTCCATGGTTCAAGTAAAAAAGAATGTCAGAGAAATATCGATGCCTGTCTCAAAAGACTCAAAGATTTCGACCTACATCTAAATCGAAAAATATGTGTTTTTTTCCAGACCAGCACCGAATATTTAGGACACTTGATTAAACACAATGAAATTTCGAAGTCTCCCAAGAAAGTTCAAGCAATTCTAGACAAGCCAAAACCTACTGATGTTGACGGCGTTCGAAGATTTTTAGGCATGATAATGTACTATACTAGATTCATTCCAGAAGCTTCAAGAAAAACATATCATCCACGTAAACTTTTACAGAAAAATGCAAAATTCATTTGGACTAGCTCGTGTGAATCAGCCTTCATCAAATTGAAACAAGAAATTGCAAGCGATCGAGTTCTGATTCCTTATGATCAAAATCTACCTTCAACGTTAGCGTGTGACGCAAGTCCAACTGGAATAGCTGGAGTACTTTCACACATCGTCAATGGCGTGGAAAAGCCAATCGCATTTGCATCAAGATCTTTAACTATAAACGAACGGAATTACAGCCAGCTAGATCGAGAAGCGCTTGCGATTATTTTTTCTGTCAATCATATTTTCATGTATCTTTTTGGCCGAAAATTCAAACTAATTACTGATAACAGCCCATTGACTAGAATCTTCCACCAACATTCAAGATTACCAGCCATGACTTCTGCAAGACTTTCAAAATATTCTTTATTCCTGTCTGGATTTGATTATGAAGTTGAATACCGGAAAGCTTCCGATCACGTGAATGTCGACTGTTTTTCAAGAGCCCCCATTTATAACAAATCGTCATCACTGGATAAAATTCTGAACGAAGAAGTAAATCAACTATGTCATACATCAATAACACAAATTTCAACCTACAATCTGACGTATGAAAGTATTCGAGTTGCCACAAAAAATGATCCATACTTGACCCCAAGAAACTTCACTGTACCAGCTGCAAAAAGACAGGTCAAGTTTTTTCTGTCTGTATTTCCACACTGCTAGCAAACAAGAACAATTCCAAACAGTTCATACACCAGTTCGACAATGGAGGAGAAGGAGAAGAAGAAGAATCAGATAGTGATGTTTTTGAAATTAATAAAATTGATGATATTTATGAAAATCAATCTGGAAATGCTGCTGAAAAGTTCTATGTCGAGGTATTCATCAAAAATAAGCCTATAAATTTGAAGTGGACTCCGGTGCAGGCTTCACTTTGATTCAAGAATCAAAATTCAAATCTTTAAACTTGAATATTCCTCTTCAAAGATCTGACGTTACCTTCAGATCTTACACCAAAAATGTTTTTCTTCCAATTGGAAAGGCAAAAGCTAATATTCGATACCAGAATAAATTGTCAAAAGAAGAATTTTACGTAGTTCCAGATCAATATGATTCTCTGCTAGGACGAGTGTGGATAAAACGTTTAGGCATCAACCCTGAACAAATCGATAACGATTTTACACTGAAAACTAATCAACTGAACATTTACCCAACTACAGAAGAAGAGTTTGTTCAAAAATATCCAGAAATATTTGAAAAACGAATTGGATTAGTACCAAATTTCAAAGTAAAATTACATCTACGTAACAATGCTAAACCTGTCTATTTCAAAGAACAAGATGTACCATATGCACTCAGAGAAGAGGTTGAAAAAGAAATTATTAGTCTAGAAGCTGCAGGAATAATATCAAAAGTCAATCATAGCGACTGGGGTTCACCATTAGTTGTTATTCCTAAACCTGATGGCAGTGTACGACTCTGCGTGGATTATAAAATTGGCGTCAATGAAAAGCTAATAGCTGTAAACTGCCCAATAAAAAAAATCGAAGAGATCCTTAACTGTCTAAAGGATTCAAAATATTTTTGTCGGTTAGATTTATATAAGGCTTATTTACATCTTGCAGTAGACGAAGAAAGCAGCATCATCCAAACCATTTCAACTCATCGGGGAGCCTATCGAATAAATCGACTTTCTTTTGGTATCAAAACTGCACCCTCTGAATTCAATCGAATCAATCATAGATCAAATTCTTTCCGGGTTGTCAAAGACGCATTCTTATTTTGATGACATAATCGTCCATGGTTCAAGTAGAAAAGAATGTCAGAGAAATATCGATGCCTGTCTCAAAAGACTCAAAGATTTCGACCTACATCTAAATCGAAAAAAATGTGTTTTTTTTCCAGACCAGCATCGAATATTTAGGACACTTGATCAAACACAATGAAATTTCGAAGTCTCCAAAGAAAGTTCAAGCAATTCTAGACAAGCCAAAACCTACTGATGTTGACGGCGTTCGAAGATTTTTGGGCATGATAATGTACTATACTAGATTCATTCCAGAAGCTTCAAGAAAAACATATCATCTACGTAAACTTTTACAGAAAAATGCAAAATTCAATTGGACTAGCTCGTGTGAATCAGCCTTCATCAAATTGAAACAAGAAATTGCAAGCGATCGAGTTCTGATTCCTTATGATCAAAATCTACCTTTAACGTTAGCGTGTGACGCAAGTCCAACTGGAATAGCTGGAGTACTTTCACACATCGTCAATGGCGTGGAAAAGCCAATTGCATTTGCATCAAGATCTTTAACTATAAGTGAACGGAATTACAGCCAGCTAGATCGAGAAGCGCTTGCGATTATTTTTTCTGTCAATCATATTTTCATGTATCTTTTTGGCCGAAAATTCAAACTAATTACTGATAACAGCCCATTGACTAGAATCTTCCACCAACATTCAAGATTACCAGCCATGACTCCTGCAAGACTTTAAAGATATGCTTCATTCCTGTCTGGATTTGATTATGAAGTTGAATACCGAAAAGCTTCCGATCACGTGAATGTCGTCTGTTTTCCAAGAGCCCCCATTTATAACAAATCGTCATCACTGGATAAAATTCTGAACGAAGAAGTAAATCAACTATGTCATTCATCAATAACACAAATTTCAACCTACAATCTGACGTATCAAAGTATTCGAGTTGCCACAAAAAATGATCCATACTTGTCAAAAATTAAAAGTAATATAGAAACATTGAGGCAATCCAATGAAAATGATTTTACTTTAGATGACGAGATACTTTTCAAAGGTTTCAGAGTTGTTATTCCAACTTTACTTCAACCAGCAGTTCTTTCTGAATTACACAGTACTCATGTGGGAATAACTAAAATGAAACAGCTAGCAAGAAGATACTGTTATTGGAAGAACATTGACAGAGATATTGAGAACATTGTTAAGTCCTGCCAACAATGCGCTGAAATTCGAAATTCTCCTTCAAAAGCTCCTCAACATCATTGGGAACTTCCAGAAGAAAATTGGGACCGAATTCACATCGATTATGCAGGGCCATCTCAAGGATTCTATTTTTTAGTTGTTATTGACGCTAAATCCCGATGGGCCGAGATCAAAATTCTTAAAGATGCTCCAACTTCAGAAAAAACTATTGACCTGCTTAGAGAGATATTTTATTTTCATGGATATCCACGAGTTATGGTGTCAGATAACGCCACCATTTTTATAAGTGAATCATTCAAGAATTTTTCTAAAAGTTGTGGAATTTTCCAAAAATTCATTGCACCAGGTCATCCTGCTACTAATGGTTTAGCGGAGAGGAATGTTCAAACCCTGAAGATAAGATTTAAGGCAATGTCAAGATCGTATTCCGATGAACAGAAAACTTCAAGAAATACTATTCAAATACAGAGCAACTCCTCTTTCTTGTGGAAAATCTCCAGCAGAAATGTATCTGAAAAGAAATTTTCGAATCAAGCTTGATGCATTACTACCACCAAAGCACACTAGATCAGAAAATCAATTACCAGGAACCAGAAATTTAATTGTGGGAGATAGAGTCCAAGTACGTTATTATGAAAGGAACAAAACATTATGGAAATTTGGAACAATTACAGAAAATTATGGGTTATTACATTATCAGGTCCTTCTTGATGATGGGTATTCATTAAAACGTCACATTGATCAAATCAGGAAAACCATGGTTGCTAAAGAAAAAGTGACATTTCTTAGTGATCCTCCAATAGATACAGGGAAAGAACAACCATTTTGCGAACCACCTGTTCCACATAATCTGCCAGTTATTCAAACACCCATCCAACCTCCACTTAATCCAGACAACCACACGAGAGAACCAGAGCCTGGAAGTGATCAACCTCCACATAATCCGGACAACCTCCATAAAGAACCAGAGCCTGAAACTGACCTTCAACCAGGAAATCTTGATGGACCTTTACAGCCTTTTCCATTATCTGAATGTCAATCATTCAGAAGGTCAGAAAGAATGCGACGACCCAACAGCCGTTTTCAAGATTACCTTATGTAATTTTCATTATTATAAATACTGTTTGTTATAGTTTCAAAATAGCGTGGAAGATTATCATAATATCATCTTAATCCCCTCTATATTGTTACCTTTTGACATAGGTTGTCATTCTGATAATTCAATAGTTGTCAATATCTATATATGATTATAAAATATAGAAATATAAATATAATAAAGATATAACAATTATTATCAGGGGGATAATGGCATTTTTTGTTTATAAATTGCCGGAAAAAGTTCAACATGTTTTAGGTTTATTTTTGTATTTAAGGAGAAAAACTGAATGATCCGCCGATTTTTATGTTCCTTCCGTCCCTATTTGATGTAAGCTTTGTATAAAGTTAAGAAAAACTGTGAAATTCTGTTGGTCGTCAACTTTACCAGAGCCACTGAATGTATAAAGAATCATCCATAAATAGTGAGAGGGCAGTTAATTGAAAATCAGATAAGTCGAAAGAATTTTTTCTGGAAAGTAAATATCTATCGGTCTCATGCCGCTGTGTTCCTGCGTCTTCAAGTTCGATTAAAAAATTACTCTCAACACAATTTCATCAAAATTAATGATTTTGCGAGCAGTGATTGTGATGATTATTGTACTTATCAAAATAGTTCATCGTTAAAACACCAAAAACATTTCTATCTTTAAGGATTCAGTTCATGAGATTTGCTAGATCGCATGCTAGCAACCCAGGAGAATGTCACTTCTCACGAAAAACTCACATGAGACTAATATCCCTCGTTTCGATTATACGTTTTTCAGAAATTCTCATGATTTTGCCCAGCTCCTCCCACTTTCTCACGATCTGGTCACATCCCACAATTCGAGTATATAGCAAATGCCAAACAACTTTCGATCTACGTCATAATTGCCACCAAGCAGGTATTTATGAAGTTTGGAGGTGGTCAAATTTGGTCACCAGCAAATCACATAATAACTCGCTTGGTGGCAATTCTGACGTGTATCGAAAGTTGTTTGGCATTTGCTGTAAGCACCAAGAGCAATGTTGGGATTAAATATGGAACGTCCCCATCATCAACCTGCTATCTGTGTGCACTGACATATGAGTACGAAGGTGACACCAAACAGTCGATCGTCTCATCATTTTTGTCCGCTCTTCCAACACATTATTGTAATTTGCACAATAAACAAAATATTTAACTTTAAACGTGAAATTCTTAAAATCTGCACGACATTCACACATCATTGGTCCTTCGCGTACGGATTCACATTGAAAAATCGTAATACTCGGCGCTAAGCAAGAAGAAACGACGCCATTGCCTGCTAAATTGACAAAAAAATCTACCACCTTGCATTGAACATTGAAATGATGGGAGTTTGGGACTTCTACTGCAGCTACTACAGGTGGGAGCTTTCCTTCCTACTTTTTCCGTTTTATCAAGCCTTTATTTGATTTTTTTTGGGTTTTCAATAACCAATATTATCAACCACATCATTTTTACAATACGCTAGGTTTCTGTGACTTCATGACGTCAGCTGTGAGACGGAAATATCCGAACAAATTATTTCCGTATGCAAATACGTATTAGTCGATTCCTTCTTCAACAATACAAAATTTATGCAGCCATTTTTTGAAACAGTTTCAACAATTATCAAATACTTGGATATCTAGTCTAGTTGCCGAAAATTGGAAGTGTCTGACTCGTGGTTCAAAACATATTTTTTTTTTTATTACCTCAAAAGCTGACTTTCCACTAGGCTAATCAAATACGCATCAACGGGACAGACGATAAATGCAATACACCTAAAAATATAGTCCAAAGAAGTCCAAATTAAACACAAACACTGATTCAAAACTCTTACAATACAAAACCAAATGTCTTACACCCATATGCACCGTAGAAATCTAATCCAGATGAAGTCTTTATCGCGATTATATTCCAATTTTTGGATGCACCGCAGCGCTTAAGCCTGAATCGGTCGCTTAACTCTCATCGCCCCATTTTCTAGGCTTAATCGAAGAATTTCAACGAATTCTAACCTAGTCCTGCCTAGTCTTTCATTTGTTTATGTTTTTCCCACAGATTTTGAGGATTTGCGACTAAAGATAAAACTATGAGAGTGAAATATCAACGGAGGATTATTTAGATTTTTAAAAAATCATCGATTGGGGTAGGATTCTTTTCCAATTTCAATAGGTGGTAAATGGGTACTATACAAAAAAGATCTTCATATCAACCAATATTTTTATTGCTTTACAATACACTCATAATAATGTGAATTGCTCAATAGAATATTGAATTGAATCGGTACCTATTTTTGTAGGTAGGTACAAAAAAAAACAGTGTACCTATCACACTCGGATATCTACCGCATATTTTACCTTTGATTTTTTATCGTTCACTCGATCGACCCAATTTGGATTGGTGTTGAAAGTAGGTATTTGTTGATTCACTTTTTTATTCAAGCTTAAGATACTAATCATCTCTACAAGATAAACTAAAATAAAAACCTTTGAAAATGATGGCACGTCTCATCACTTTTATTTATTTTCCCAAATGAGATTTTTTCAATCAATTTTCTTGACTTCATCCAAGTCCCAATTTATAAAAGATAGGTATTCCAATATAAGAAAGTTCGTGTTTTTATCGACTATATAAGAAATTATTTTAATTATATTTGTTTTTCCTTTTTCCTTGAGTTGTCAAATGATGCGTTTTCCAAAGTTTGTACACCGAGTTGTACATATTTGAAATAATTTCAAAGTAGATAATGAGTTTGAGAATTAGACAATATTGTCAATTTATCAATGGGCATTTCTCGGGGCATTCCTCACAAAATCATTCACTCAACCACTTGTTTCTACTGGAATCTTCGAATATCAATGTTCTAAGACTGGAATATATTTTCTTGTGTTGTAAAAAGTGATGTTTTTATTAATCATCAGGTGGATGGGATTGTTATTCTTGCTGTATTAGACTAGGTATACAGTATATAATAACCACCCACTATCATGAAATCTAAGCCCAAGAAAAAAGGAAAAGCAAATATACGAATGGTTCAAGAATAAAAGTTGATACCTACCCACACCAAATATTGAATTTACAAGAAAAACCCCTTGACGTCATATCAGACTTGCGGATGTTACTGATCCATATAGTTGCTCATTTTTCATTAAAACTTGCAAGCAAATAGCAAAACTCAAAACAAATCACGCAAAATAAATTTCAAAATTGTTATTGATATATTTTTCTAGGTTATTTTGTGACGTTGTCAAAAGTCTCACCGTACCTGTGAAATTCTAGCAACATGTCGCTTTCCCATCATTTTACACAGAGAGCGACGTGTTGCTATGGAATTCCACAGTACACGGAATACGGGTCCAGGGATTAACGATCTTTGCAGCAAATTCTTCGGTGCATACAAAACACCGCTTAATCTAACTTTGAAAATAAATCGAGATTGGCTAAGCTCACGTACGGTGCATATAGCTGTAAAAATATTGTTTGGATACCAAATTCGGCCACGACCAATCATTTGTTGCCTGTGACGTTTTCAAAAACGTCACGTTTTACTGGGTATCTGCACGTAACACTTTTTTTTTAACGATCTGTCAACTTTGACAACTTAGACATCACATTTGATTTATACGGGAATTTTCATTTGCCACTTTTAGTTCAGGCAACGAAGATCAAAAAATGTCGGATAGAGGAAAAAATTGGTGTATTTGCGAATTTTTGTGTAAGTGTAGGTTGAGATGTCCTTAACAACATACTAAAAGTCCTGATCGGTGGGGGGAGAGCTAAAGTGGAGTGAAGTCTCTGTTGGTCATTTTTCTACGTTTCTATTGAATAAGTTGAAAACGATATCAACCAGCGAAAAAATACAAGAGTACCAAATTATTCTCTGTAAAATTTCCTACCATAAAGGTGTTCTGTGTTTTTTTGCTAGAAGAAAAAAATAAACTGGAGAAATCCATTTTCTCCAGTTCATTTTTTGTTATGTTAACGTTAAAAAATGTTAAAAAATCAGATTTTCATATTATGAAAATATAAATTGAGTTTTAACTGCTTCCTCTGACGTGCCACCGATGCACTTTCACTCAGTCATTGGCCCCACTCCTCATTGTGTCAGGTGGTCTACTAAGAGTCTTCGTATACCTCCATTTATCAAGGTCTAAGCTATACACTCAACCTTCACTCAACCCCTCCAGTTTGGTACACCACTGATTGAAATTTGGAAATTTTGAGCTCAAATTCTGCTTCTGCTTTGAAAGTTCATGCGATATATAAAATCTCATGATTTTTGTATGAACGAGTTCGGAAATATTAAGGAAGCAAAGTCTTTCGGGTGCCCTATTTAGAGGGGCGTAGCTCCCGTAGATAAAAAATGTGTCAAATCTTTATAGGAACTTTTGATAAAAATACCCCGTGAAAATAAATTACCCCACGCATTTTTTTACCAAAGTCTAGGAAACATCCTGTATTATCATATAGTTTTTCCTTCATACATATCTCATTACATGCCAATCTTAGCGACAATAAGTACGGAGCCTTTTTTTGATAAGAATTTCAAGTAGAATAATTAAGTATTCCTATGTTTATTTGCTGGAGGTCCTGGTTCTCCCGCTATTCATGGAAAACCAAAAAAAAAAATCTTCAGATACCCTCCACCACCTTAGCTCGCCCCCCACGGATCAGGACTTTTAGTATGTTGTTCAGGATACCTCACCCTACACCTATACCAAAATCCGCAAATACTTCATTTTTTTCCTCTATTTTTACTTCGTTGCCTGGGCTATTTTACACAATTTTGTTGTGAATCAATATGTCAAATATGTCTGATCCCAACAAGATTGCTTGCACGAGCGTGAAAAGCTCTTTCACGATTTATTACCTATTTTGATTCAACCAAGACTGACACTGACATTGACATTTTTGATTTGGAAAACCGCCTGGAAAAGGCTGAGCAATTGTTGTGTAACGAAGTTACTTTATTTTTTCCGTGTTTCAATTTTCTGAAATTAATTATTCATCGAATGTTCAGATCTGTTCTTTTCTAAAATATTTTGAGTACCACGCACACCGTCTCTCAACTCAAAATATTCAAAGCCCGCGCTAGTTAATTTTCTATCCGAATAGAGGATTAATTAGTTCATCAGTCAGGAAATATGAACTGCGCGATTTGACAAAATTTCGGTACTACTGTCGAGGGGACCGGCAGGTTCCGGCGTGATAAATCACGATTCGACAGTTAGTTAGCGCTCGAGATCTAAACCGTACAGACGTGCCATTTTCCCGACTCTAACAGATCCAACACCGTACCACCGTTTTATTTGTAAACACGTGCAGATTTCCAAGGTAGGATTTTTCCTATTATACTTTCCAATGTTCCCAAGTATTTCTTATCTGTAGTATTTCATTCTAAAATTAACAGGGGTGGGTTTTAAAGTCAATTCAAATGGGGTTTTGCTTTTTCTTCTCTTTTCTTTATTTTATCGTCAGGGGTAATTAAGGGAGGGTTTTAACCGGTCCACAAGACAGAGGAATTAAATGTCTAAATGCTTGGGAAAATCTGGAAATGCTTGCTTTTGGTGCTTTTGGAGTTAACATCGTTATACGCGCCTTGTCGTGGTAATCATCGTTACGTACGCCTTGTCGTGGTTTTCAATTTATTGCACGTATTATCTATTTCCTTATAATCTCAAAACTCGCACGCATCTACCTATTTTCGCTATTTCGTCACACGTCGTATATTTCTATCATTTTCAATGCACGTTCTAATTACCTTCATTTCAAACCTCGCACCTTTTCTTTCCATTTTCGCGGCCGTAGCTATTTTCTTGTATTTCATTCAACGTCACGCTTTTCTTTCATTTTCGCGCCCGTAGTAATTTTCCTTCATTTTCTATGTAACATCTTTTAGTGATCATTTCCTACGCATCCTACTCAACTTTCCATTTTCTTTCCCGTCAGACATAAACTGCTCGATCGTTATATTCTAAACATTTCTTTTGCGGTTAATTCGCTTTCCCGTTTAAAACCGTTACACACCCTTTCTTTCATTTTCATTATTTTGATTGTAATATTAATTTTAGTTGATTTATTTTTCTGCATTCAGGGGAGTTTGTCCCAACATTTTTATGGAAAATAAATCTGTTTATTTTGATCCAATCTGCCTTTGCTTATTTTCCTGGTAAGGAAAATCATCCAACAAACTTTGCGGAAAGTACCATCTATTCCAAACTGCCTTTTTAATAGTGATAATATTTAACACCCTTAACATCAGAAGACACCCTCATCGCAGATGAATCCTGGAATTACTTTCTCCACTGTCTAAAGGCTACCCAAGGCACTGTGGGCCCTCTACCACATAAATCCAGGGGGTGGCGCTCGAGACTTTGAAGGCTTCACCTTGCAACCCTTAATTAAATTATTCCACCTAATCAAAAAGCGTAACAGTTGGAAGCTTTTAACACTTCTCAAATGAAAATTGAGATTGCAGATCCAGATCGTGAAACTAACTTCGATGCTGTACATGCCGTTGAGAGAAAAAACTTTGAGGATAAATACTTCCAAATAATTTCCGAAGTGAAAAGATTTAATCGAGCCAAACAGCCTTCTACTTATGCTGGAACATCTAGCCCTCATACTAGTTCAAATAGGAGCTGTGACATAAAACTACCGTCTATAGAATTACCAACGTTTGATGGCTCATTTGATCAATAGATATTTTTCCGAGACAGTTTTGTTTCAATTATTCACGAAAACGACGACTATTTGCGCTTATCTTCACGTGGTACTACCACCGACGTCATCAAGTCCTTGCAAATATCAAATGATAACAACGAAGTTGCTTGGGACTTGCTGACCGAATGCTTCGAAAATAAACGTTCACTTGTGAACTTTCACATGAAGGAACAATTTGGATTCATTTATAAAAAAAATACGTGAATCTCTCCGACAACTTCTTCACACTGCTAATAAACATTCACGTGCTTTAGAGGTTCTGGATTGCCCTACTGAACATTGGGATGATTTGGTAATTCATCTCATTTGTACAAAATTTGACCAATTTACATTACGTGCCTGGGAATCACAAAATAAGTCAAATACCCTTACAAAATTGGATGAATTACTTGAGTTTCTCAAAGACAGATGGAGAGTATTAGAAGCCACTGAAAAACCCAACAAGCAGCACAAATCAACATTTAAGCATGCTGAAAATAAATTCAGATCTTCTAAGAGTTTTACGTGCAAGGAACAAGTAGTGATAAAAATCCAATCACGCGTACGTTATGTGAAAAGGATCACACCATTTATCACTGTCCTGATTTTATTAAATTAAATCGATTTCAAGGACAATCGACTGACAAACGTTCACGACTGTGCATAAACTGTTTGTCTTTTAATCACTCTACAAAATATTGTGGATCTGCAGGCTGCAGAAGGTCTGGCAATTTTCAATATACTATGTTACATTTTCAGAACACTCCTACTCAATAGCAGACTTCCACAAAGGCTCTTGAATCTTCACAAGATAACTCAGAAACACCCACACATTCACTGACACTGGCTGATGTTTCAGACAACACGCAACATCTGCTTGAGCAACACTCAAATTTTCATGTAAACTTAACATCTGAAACTATGCCAACATATTCAAACACTTTTCTCTCAACCGCTGTTGTCAAGTATTTGATCATACAAGAAAACCATATCATTGTAGAGTGCTATTTTACAATGGTGGTCAACTCAACTTCATTTCTGAGAGATTGAACAACATTTTGAAATTACCAAAGAGATAAATATCTACCTCCGTAGATGGTATAAATACACTCGTACAAAATACTGGGTGTATATTAATTGAATGCCGTTACTCAAGGGTGATAATCCTTGGATGATTTTAAGACAAAAAGTTCATATGGACATAGGTCCGCAAGAGCATAGATTTTGAGATACAGGTTGTTGAAATTTAAAAAAAAAATCTTTTCTTTATCATCACTTTGATACTATTCCAGATATCTTTTTGAAATTTGATACACGTCTTCTATACATCAAAATGCATGGGAATTTTAGAGAGAGCGCCACTGATTTGAGAATATTGGATGACACAGCAGGGTGCAGGGTGTCAATGCAATTAGGTAGATTTTATATTTTTAAGCGAAAACCATGCGCCGGACGGAAAAAAATATTGAGTGCAAAGCCCGTACGGACGCCACTGGTGAGAATAATGAAATTGTTTGTACATCACAAAATGCATATTGAAGCCTAGAAGACGTGTACCAAATTTCATAAAGATATCTGGAATAGTATCAAAGTAATTATAAAAAAATCATTTATTTTTTGATATTTCAACACCCTGTATCATGAAAATTAAGCTCTTGCGGACCTATGTTCATATGAACTTTTTGTCTTAAATTATCCAAGGGTAATCACCCTCAAGTATCGGCATTCAATTAATAAACACCCTGTATAAGCTCATATGTTCATGTTACTTTGAATCTTCGGTAAACAATCACGAACAAAACATCAATTGTCTAATCTTGCCCAAAATAACAGGTAATCTTACATTTCCATTGATTTGACTCCACGCATACCAAAGAAGCGGCAACTCGCCGATCCAAATTTTGAAAAACTTTCTCCAATAGATATGCTTATAGGAGCTGAGCTGCTTCGGGATCTACTGAGTATCGGTCAGATTAAACTTGGAAATGGGCTTCCATTATTAAACAAGACAAAACTTGGTTGGATAGTTTCGGGTCCAATACGAACTGATAGATTTATCAAGAATACTGGCTGCTACTTTTCAACTCTTTAACACCAACTTTGGTTTTTTCTGAAATTCGACATTTATCTGAAGAAGAAGCACGCTGTGAAGAACATTTCAAACTGAATGTTACACGAGAAGTGGATGGGCATTTTTGTGTCAAAATTCCGTCAAAACATTCTTCAGATTTCTAAGGCAATTTCTTTTGCACTGCTAGTAAACGCTTCCACTCTATTGAGAATAAACTAAAAACCCTGTCTCAAAAGCACAATACCACGATTTCATTAGATACTGCGACTAGAATCAGTTTTGTAATTTTAAAGCTAAGAAATAATAATCACTCATTGTTTGTTAATATTATATACATTATCATCTAAACTAAAAGATTACCAACAAAAATTAGAAAAAAAATATTGAAATTTAGTCCAATTTCATTTTTTGATATTTTCAGGTTCCTATTCTGTGATATTTAATGGATGTGACTGGGGACGTACCACTTCCACTTAAATGTAGATACCTATATACCAATTAATTCTTTTTGTGATAATTAGTTGATTTATAAGACTGATGTAATAATTGACAGAACATACTAAGAGATCAGAAGCAATCATGTCTGTCGGAAAATTGACGTATTCTTGTTGTGCAACCGACTGCCAAAATGCTTTTTATACGAGAATCATGTACAAGGAATATAGGAACAAATCTTTTTTTTGATTTTCTGAAAAAGATTTTCACCGCAAGTTATAGTGGTTTAAAATCATGAATTTACCTTGTTCTGACTCTCGTCATTATCTGTCAGGACCATTTTGAAGACAAGTATTTTTGCGATTCATCAAAATCAAGATAAAGCAAGTTCGCTATACCTTTCATGAAAATCAAAATCATCAGTGATGTTATCATACACACACCCACAGAAAATTCAGCTACAAAAAAAATCAATAAAGTCATTCCAATAGGCCTTTCTACTACATCTTCATTTGTTGGTGGCAGTGAAGAAAAATATTAACAAAGCTCACTAAAAAGAACATCGAGCAGGCCAGTTGTTCCATCCACCCCCAAAAAATTTAAACGAAGTCTCTTATCAAGCATACATGGAACTAGGTTGAAAAATTTAACACCCAGAAAGAAATTATCGTATTCTTTCAATAAAGCACAAAAGCAAGCAATTCCTGAATTAAAATTGACCTTACAACGTTCCAAAAAAAAAAACAAAAAGGCATAAGAGCTTTCAAAAACGGAAATGTTCAGATCCTTCGAAAAAACTCTTAATCCAGTAGGTTTATCATTTTTTAAAAGTACGTTCCAAAATTGTGGTGTAAAAAGACCAACTTGGTCTTCTCAAGACAAAGTATTCGCATTTACTTTATACAGAAGAGGACCCAAGTGCTTCAATTTATTGAAGCAATGTATACCGTTACCATCCCGAACCACTTTGCAAACTCTTATAAAAAATGTTCCTTATTTTGAACCTGGCTCAAATAATATACATTCACAAAAACTCGAAAAAAGAGTCTCGAGAATGGAAGTTTTATATCGGACTTGTTGTTTGTTATTTGATGAAATTGCGTTAACTCAACAAATGGTAATGGACAGGGCACATGATAAAATTGTAGGGTATGTTGATCTCGGCAGCCTTGGTAGAAGAAATAAATATGAAACCATGCACTTGTTTTAATGATCCATGGGTTTACGGAAAAAATGGTAACAACCAGTCGCTAATTATTTTTCAAAAGATACCTCCAAAACTAATGATCTAATTTTCTTAATTAAGAAAATAATAACATCTTTACAAAACATAGGCCTAAAAGTGCTCGCCACGGTATGTGATCAATCAATCGTGCTGCAATTAAAAAATTATCAAGTGAGAAATCTTTCTCAAGACCTGGTCCATATTTTTTTGTCAATGACCAAATCATTTTGACCATATTTGATCCCCTACACTTACTCAAGTCTACCAGAGATGCGTTTTTCAAATATGACATTCGCTTAGGAAGGGAAAAAATAGCCAAATTGGCATATTTGAAAATGTTTTTTTGCCATAGATAAAACTAGAAGGTTTTAAGGATTAAGGAAAATGAAAGAATCATACTTTAATCTTTGACTACAAAACCAACTCAAAATGAAAGTTTGTGCTGCTGCACGAATTTTTAGTAATACCATGGCAGCCGCGATGGAAAGTATGGTTTCTAGTAATTCACTCAATAAACTACCAGCTGAAGCTATGCACACTACTCAGTTTATTCATGACATGGATAATCTGTTTGACAGCTTTGATGGTAAAAATCCTAAGCCAGACTCAGGCAAGACATGTCATGTCATAGAAATCACCCCATCGTGCCCTTTGGATACATATTTTACCAATTACGTATAAACAAATGGGAGTTTTTATCCAAACACGTTGGTGTATCATCACTCATCATTCATTTCTTTATGATGAGTACGAAGGTGACAACGAACAGTCGATCATGTCAGCATTTTTGTCCGCTCTTTCAACACATTATTGTAATTTGTACAATAAACAAAATATTTAACTTTAAACGTGAAATTCTTAAAAACTGCACGACAAACACACAACAAGCAGCTATCAATAAAGACAGAGCATTGCTGTTCCCGTGATGAACATGCCACTTTTTCGTGAAACTTATAGTGCCGCAAACAGAAATAACCTATGACGTTTCGTTTCTTATATACAGGGTGTTCCAGTGAGGGTGACCACAGGCCACATCCCAGAAACTATTCATCGATGAAGCGCTGATCGATTTGTGATTGTTCTACGGACAGACCTATTATTTTCATATCACCTATTTAGGTACACACACTTTTTGTATAAAACTTTTTCTCTTTCTTTCAAAATAAAGCGGTTTGGGAAGATCAATTGTTATTTGAAACATACGGAGGCTTCTCCCGTTTTGCTTGAACGATTTTGACGAGCTTGGGCTCATACGAAAGAGCATAATATGCACTACACTACTTCGCCGACGCCGCTGGATGGCGTTAGCTGAAACAGTAGCACATTTTTGAGTTTTTTTTTCAAAAAAATCAAACGTTATAGTACATTCATTTATATACAGTGTGTCCAGGATAAGGATGTCTATCATGGGGATCTTGTAAACCGTAAGAGATACGAAGATGGTTGAATCAAAGAAAAGTTGCGCATTTTCAAGCCTAACAATATGACGGTTAGAAAGTTCCAAAGTTCCGAGTAGTTTCGGAGATATGCCTAGAACAACGAAATTTGCCGATTTCGTTTTTATTTTTTTCTGACGTTATTTACAGAGATATGTAAAAACGAAAAAAACTTTGACTCGGCCACTTTTTAAGCTGTACAAAACAGCGCTGAGAAATTTTCCGTACGACGTTTCGTTTTGGAGAAACCATCATCAACTTTATTTTTTTATATGGCGCGTAAAAAAAGTACACTCTGTATTAAATAGCATATTTTACTATAAATACAATGATATATAACACAATATGATTCTGCAATATCTAAATTGGAAAAAATGGGTTTTTATTAAATTCCGAATGTTTTGGTGTAGTGGGCTATTATAAATATTAAATTAAAATCACGTTATTGATGATTTGAAAACTTTATTCAAATACGTATGTAGGTCACTTCATATGTTAATCAATGAAACAATTTGGAGTTGATACAAATCAGTATTTTCTGATAACAGGTACGCTCGGTGACAGGTCCAAATCCATACCTGTTCCAAATATCTGTTATTTTCATACTCAGTATTTTCACCAGTTTTTATAGCCACGTCAAAAATTTCCTGGTCTGGTCGGAAGGGAGAATTAAAAAATAAATAACATGTAGGTATCGACGCGGACGTGCGTACCATCCGACGACCATACGTATCCTTTGAATAATTGAATTCATCACTCTCTTGTTCGCATTCTGCACGCCATAAAAGACGACAGGTACACTAGTTTATAATTTAGGTACAAAGTATGAAATGTACTATACACCAAATTGCTTAATATACGTAGTTTTCAATCGCTTCCCCATCCGCATCATTCTAGTTCGAAAATGTACTTTGCCGTTGCCGGTTCACGTGGTAAAAGTGAAAAATATAGAGAAAAAACGAGTATCATTCGTAAGCATCATCATTTCAATCAGAATTGGTTCAGGTTTTTTGTCAAACGTATGCAAAGTACGCACCTTGCGAACCGAACTGACGAGTATTTTGGTAAAATAGTATTTTTCAAATCGATACCTGTTACAGACTGTTATTCGCTGATACCTGTTCCGCCGTACGCGTTCCTAGTATTTCCTATCAACTCTAAACAAATTAGTCAAGAACTACTTACTAGAAACCCAAAAAATCAATTCAGATTATAGAGAATGTTCGAACAAATCACCGTTATTTTCCAAACACAGATAACACCTTCTAACTTTCAAATTCAAAACACTTCTTAAAATATCAGGTGTATTGCTCTCCAACGCTTCAACAACTATTCTCCTTTGCTGATCCTCAGACTCGAGAACACGGCTGTAAACATAATTTTTGCAATACCCCCAGAGAAAAAATAGAGCGGAGTTAAGTACGGCGAACGAGGAGGCCACGAAACTGTTGAATGTGTACCTTTCCATTTTCCCGGAAATCTTTTAGAAAGATACTTGCTCACGATTGGGGCATTGTGCGCGGGCGCACCATCCTGCTAAAACCAACAGTTTCTAAACTTTGCAAGCGGTAAGTTGTCCAAGGATTTTTCCAAATCGCGTTCCAATAGGTTGCGATAATGCTCCGAGGTAAGGAGATTTAAAAAAAAGGGACCCATTAAATTTGTTTCAAAAATCCCAACCCACATATTAAAACCAAAACGGTGCTGATGTCTAGCCATTCGGTGTACTCCGGGATTGTCCCTTGAACAATAATGGGTATTTTTCCTTTTTCCGGTTAAAAATTCCATTATTTGTAATCATACTTTCGTCTGACCAGATAATCCTATGAGAAAAAATTTCATCTTCCTGACACTTCCTGGTGTACCATTCACAGAATGTTCTTCGCCTTTCCTCGTCACCAGGTCTGACGCATTGACAGATTCTGAACTTGAACGAGTGGGTCCTCTCAAAATGAAATAGGCAGTAGATTTCGGTATTCCAATGGTATTGTCAATTTTTTGAAGAGATTTTTCCGGATTCTCGGTTACAGCTGATACTTCATTATTTCTTTTTTCTTCATTGCAGGGCTCATTTCTTGACAATACTGTTTTTTAAACGCACCATACTGCTTAAGATTTGAAGCCAATCATGCGAACATTTTTGTACTGGGTTGTTTTCTCTTTGAATACTTATATGAATACATACGACCAGTTTCAACGGCGTTGCTATCGCATAGGATATAACATTTCCACATATCAAACTTTTCCTCAGGTAAAAAAATACCTTTCATTTTGTTACACGAGAAAAAACTGTGAAAACAAGGCGCAAAACGTTCAAAAATACCAAGTATCAATAATATGACAATAAGATTATTTTTTCTATCAGCGCCATCTTTTCACCGTCTACCACACCAAAACATTCGGAATTTGATAAAAACCCATTTTTCCAATTTAAATATTGCAGAATCATATTGTGTTATACATCGTTGTATTTGTGGTAAAATATGCTATCTAATACAGGGTATACTTTTTTTACGTGCCATATAAAAAAATAAAGTTGATGATGGTTTCCTCGAAACGAAACGTCGTACGGAATCTCTCAACGCTGTTTTGTAGAGCTTGAAAAGTGGTCATGAGAAAGTGTCTTTTGTTTTTACAAATCTCTTTAAATAACGTCAGGAAAAAATAAAATCGAAATCGGCAAATTTCGTTTTTTTAGGCATCTCTCCGAAACTACTCGGAGTTTCTTAACTTTCTAAACGGCATATTGTTAGGCTTGAAAATGCGCAACTTTTTTCTGATTAAACCATCTTCGTATCGTTCACGGTTTCTAAGATCCCCATGATAGACATTCTTATCTTGGACACACATATTTTAGTAAGTGATACATTTTTCTATATTTTTTTTTTTTGGAAAAATGTGTCCCCTTGAAAAATATATTGAAATTATTGTATCATATTCCTGACAAAAAAGCAAAATAGGGGAAAAAATGGTGTATTTGCGGATGTTGGCAAAGGTGTAGGGTGAGGTGTCCTGAACAACAGACTAAAAGTCCTGATCGTTGGGGGACAACCTAAAGTGGTGCAGAGTGTCTGAAGATTCTCTTTTTGGTTTTTCATGAATATCGGGAGAACCAGGATTTTTGGCAAATAAACATAAGAGTACTCAATTGTTCTACATAGAATTTTCATCAAAAAATGTTCAGTACATATTGTCGCTAAGATTGACAGGTGAGGAACAATGGATGATGAAAAAACTTTATGATTTTATTCCAAGACATTAGTAAAATCAGTGGGGTGATTCATTCTCACTGGGTATTTCCATCAGATATTTCCATGAAAAAAAGTTCCTTTAAAAATTTGGCCAAAAATTTTATATACGGGAGCAACGCCTCTTTAAATAGGGCACACCAACCCAAAGACTTTTCTTCCTCAATATTTTCCAAACCGTTCATTCAAGAATCATAAAATTTCACATATCGCATATATTGTCAAAGCAGAATCAGATTTCAATTTCTCAATCAGTGGCGTACCAAACTGAAAGGATTGAGTGGAGGTTCGGTAGACTGTATAGCTCAGACCTCGATAAATGGAGGTGTACGACACTCTAGGAAAACCACCTGTGACAGTGAGGAGTGGGGCAAATGTTAGAGTGGAGGTGCATCGGTGGCTCGTCATAGAAAGAAGTCAAAACTTAATTTATATTTTCATAATATGAAAACTTGATTTTTCAACATTTATCCATTTTCTCTAGTTTATTTTTTTCTTCTAGCAAAAAAATACAAAAACATTTTTTTGTAGGGAATTTTATATAGAATTATTCAGTACTCCAGTGTTTTTTTGCTGGGTGGTCTCGTTTTCGAGTTATTCAAGAGAAACGTAGAAAACTCACCTACAAAGACCCCGACCAATCAGGACTTTTAGTATGTTCTTCAAGACACCTCAACCTACACCTAAATTTATCCGGCATTTTTTGGTCTTCGTTGCCTGAGCAATCATTACATTTGATTTTTTGAGAAAAACTCGAAAATGTGCATGGATGCATTGAGGGGGACTGAACGTTCTGCTGCTCTGGGAATAAAACGTCGATACTAATTTAGCATTCCCAATAATGTACGTAAATCCATGACCAAACCGATGACAATTATCGGTTTGGCGTAAAAAGCAATGGCTTGGATCTTGTATGATGTGTTTCGTAGCCAGGTTGGTTGACAGAGTAGCCAAGGTAGATTACTTCCGGCTTGTTGATCCAACGCTTGCCAAGGTTGATTGTTAGTCTGTTCTCTCGAAGAACTCTGAAGATATGCCCCACATGGTGAAGGTATTGCTCAAGGGACTCAGAAAAGACAATCAAGTCATCGATGAAGCACGCTGCGAAGTCATTGATACGAAGAAGGTTAGTCATATGACGTTGAAAGGTCTGCGAGGCATTGCGCAAGCCCTGTGAGTTCAGCCTCCTGAAATCACCTGTGGAACGACACCCACCTTTCTTTTTTGATACCATATGCAGAGGGTTAGCCCTGGGACTGCTGGAGGGACGTATGATAGCATGATGAAGCAGGAGGTCAAAGTATATGATGATAAGTGCCCACGGGGACGTCGATTGATGGAGCTGATCTTGGACGAGTAATGTCAATAAACTCCTCCAATAACTCACTAAATGGTTGACTGAGTGCAGAGGGTGCATGCTCTGAAACATTGACTGTTGAAACAGAGTGTAATTCAGTTTCACCTTACCTGGCAGGATATGACAGTGAGGTGATGGAATCCAGAAGACGCTTGTGCTTCAGTTCGGAAGGCAGTCCTTGATGCGAGAGTAAGTCGGCACCTATGATTGCTGATTTAAGGTCTGCCATGATAAATGCCCACTTGATAGGTCGGCGCAGGCCAAAGTTGAGTTCAAGCAAGTGTTGGCCGTAGGTCTTGATCACTGTTCCATTGACTGAGGGCAGTTTTGATGTGCAGGGCTGCACACACTTTTGCGCTTGGGCACCGAATTTACGGGGGTTTGGCATATTCTCTGGGGGCCAGGCGTGATAGAGCAATGACGATCTTGTGATAGGCAGTTTGTCTGACCACAGACAGAGAGGTTCTGCCGGACGGCACTTGTGAGGTCTTTCTGTTGGAGAGTGAGGTCCATGATGGCTTTTTTGAGCTCACTCAGCTCAGCAGAGACTGCAGGGCTAAAATCATGCTGACGGTGGCTCTGGTTGACTGCCATGACAGTGCCACCTGGGACATTGATCATCAGCCCATCTGCTGCTGACGCCAGTTCATTGAGTGAGTTTGCCTTGAAGAACTTGAGCAGATGTTGAATGTTGACAGGGAGAAGTGCTAGCCATCTGATGCGGAGGACGTCTTCAGTAGCTCCATTTCCAGTCATTGCTCGCATCTCTCATATAAGCTGAGAGGGCTTTCGGTCACCCAATTCAAGATCAGTGAGCAACTTGTGCATCCGAGGCCGTGAGACGATTAATCAGATTGGTCTTGAGGTTGAGGTTCATCTTCATTTGGTGAGGCCTTCAAAATATCGGCCACTTCCTTGATGGTGTCCGGATCCAGAGATTTGATGAGTTGGAAATACTTGGTGCTATCTGACTGGATTCTGTGAGCCTGGAATATGGACTCAATCTGCAGGAACCACAGGTCTGGGTGTAAGCGCCAAAATGGTGACAAATAACAGTTGTAGACTGCGTCCAGAACATAGGTCTGTGGCTGATTCAGAAATATGGGGTTGTATGGCGGAGCAAAGAGGCTATTGGCTACTGACGGGGCTGAGGCGGCTTGCTGATCTAGCGGATCATAACTCAAAGTGTAGTTTGCCGTGGTAAAAGGCAAAGTGGGATTGAACATCATACCCCTTCCACTGTGAGCTGCTGATAATTTATGGAAACCTACTGATGGTTGCGTTGACTGCGCAGATTCCGATGATATCTGGGTTGGTGCAGTGGTAGTTGGTGCAGCTGGAGGAACTTGTCCAGCTGACCTATTGTCACCTTATGCCTCGTTATGATCGCAATTCATTGTGAACTCACGTTGTTATTCGCACAATCGTCCGAAAACGGCAAAAAGTTCACGAAAAAAACACGTCGAGAAATGTCGAAAACGTTCAGTTCCACACACGTGTACACGGTCACCAGTTTTAGCTCAATGGCTGATCAAGCCAAGAAATGAAATGCACAAACGATGAATCCACTAAGTCTTTTAATATTGTTCGCTCAGTGCAATCAATATAACAGCTAATAATGCGAATATTTCAACGAAAACTTGGACAACCAAAGAAAAGGCGCCATTTCACAGACCGATCAGTGAAAAGTGTCACTGTCTTGATTCGATCATGTACGTCATCTGTCTACTGTCAATCAGCTGTCATCCGTTGTACTTTTCTTTTTTGGGAAAAGCTGTCTACAACAAGACGCATCGGATCACGATACCGTCACACTACCGTTTCAGCTAACGCCATCTAGCGGCGCGGCGAAGGTCACAAATTCAAAAGCAAATAAGCATTTTCTAGTGCATATCATGCTTTTTCATTTGAGTCAAAGCTCGTTGAAATCAGTCAAGCAAAACGGGAAGTCTCTATTAGTTTGAAAGAACAATGGACAATTATCATGCCTTTTCAAATGACTTGAAATTTTCTACACAATAATAATTTGAAAGTCATCAGCGATAACATGTTTTCAAAATACCCAAAAATACTTAATAAATGAAAAAGAAAACGCAAATTTCACTGTATGATCAAAAACGGGGAGAAGCTAGATTACGCTCTCTCTCGAGAGAGAGTTATACGCCAGACGGAGAGAGATAATGTATTCTGTGACGTAGTGGATGTTGATTGGCGCTCTTTGATCGGTGATTACTACATCAATAGAGGTCGAGAGTTGATTTTTTGAACATCAATAGCATCAGTACTGAGTAATCCTTGAATTTTTCATATTTTCAAAAAATGTGCAAATTGTGCAATATCTCCCCCACCGCTTTAATGTTAATAGATAGAAAAAAACATCTTTTTCAAAAAGTGTATAGAGGGTGCCACAGATTCAAGTGCATGCATGGGGATCTCAGTTATTAGAAGAGGATTAAAAGGTTGCAAAGTCGCGCATTTTTATGCTTAACAAAATGCTTTTTTGAAATTTGAAAAATTCCGACTACTTTCGAAGATATTCGGAAAAAACCAAAATTTCGCAAAAACGTTATTATTATTAAATTTCCTGAGTTTATTTGAGAAGATATTGTAAAATGAACTACACTTTCTCATTGACACATTCTCTCCACTACAAGATGGCGGTATCAAATTGAAAATCTGACATTTCGTCTTTGAGCGGCCAATTTTTTTTATTTTCCATGTCATTTGTGGATTTTATTTAATTTCATTAAATGTATCGTTATTGGATGTTCTTTCGATTTTGGTTCGGACAATTAGGCTTGTTTAGTTGTGCAGGTCTTCTCATGAGAATAACGTGTCGAATAAAGATAGATTTATGAACCAAACTATAAAGGGAGAAAAGGGTTGCCCATAACTAATTTTCTCTGGTATTATTTTTGATATGAGTATTTTTTTTGACGGTTGCGACACCTCAATACATTAAGGACGTCAAAAGATAATTAAAATCAAAATAAAAAATCCAGGTCCGTATTTAAAAAAAAGAACTTGATGATGACCGCTCAAAGACGAAATGTCAGATTATCAATTTGATACCGCCACCTTGTAGAGGAGAAAAAGTGGCAACGGGAAAGTTAAATTCATTTTACAATATCTTCTCAAATAAACTCAGGACATAATAATGACGTTTTTGCGAAATTTCGGTTTTTTTCGAATATCATCGAAATCTTTCAAATTTAGGAACGGCATTTTGTTGAGCATAAATATGCGTAACTTTGCAACCATTTAACCGACCCTATAGATCTTATAATAATAACTGAGATCCCCATGCATGCACTCGAATCTGTGGCTTCCCGCATAGGTGCATGAATAATCAGTGAATATGAACATGATATCATCGATATATATTCATTGGTCACAATTCTATAAAAATCCAATTCTTCCACTTGGTGTACAGTGACGACAATAATAGCTATTTAGCCGCCATCTTTTTGCAAAACTATGACGTGGATCACCAAGCATATACTTATATTCAAGAAAAGCGTCCATAACTTCAAAAGACTTGGTTCAGGAAATACCGATATATACTAATATGTTCGTTAAGACAACATGTCAACGTCAAATGACTTCACAAAAACATGACCAAATACAATTTATTTTGCCCTATATTGTCGCCAATTTGAACTCATTTGCCATGATTTTGCTAAATTATTACGTGAGTATCATGGTTCAATGAACTTTTAGGGGTATTTACATCATAAGTTAAGAACTGTCAGCGTCAAAATGACTTTGCAAAAATATTTTCGGCCATATTTTTGCAAAACACGATTGACCAATCAAAAATGATGCACTCTATGATCGTCACTGTCTTGTATAGAGTCACTGTAACTTGGTGGGTGTTGGTTGTTACGCCCCCTAGTGACCATCTCAGAAACTCGAAAATATTTTCCAGGTTTTTATCTTGGCCGTTTTACTCACGAACATTTTTGCCGCAAGCCTCTACGATAAATAGTTTCCGGGATAAGGCAGGTGGCCACTCTTACTGGAACACTCTGTGTACAGGATGAAAACGCAAGTTCGCACTTTTTGGGGTGCTGTCATAGCTGGCACACTACTTGACAGAAAAAAAGTTAAAATTGGTCCTGATAGATATTTTTGCGTAGAATGCAGTGGCGTACTAAAAAAAATTTGATTTATGAGTTATAGCAAAAAGTTGGAATTTTATAAATGGAACGCCCTGCATTTTTTGGCGTCAAATTTTTAAATATTTTTTTCTGATTATACTGATGCGTCCTCAATCTATATACATTCCTGTCTATAAAACTTGCATTGATAAAAATTTAAACATATTTATAATTCCGAGCATCAACCAAGGGACCGTTCGGAAATTGAAATAGATAAAACCTTTATAATTTTGATCTTGAGAAGGTTTTAACGGGGTGTGAGTTGTGAATGGCAGTGTGAACAGTTGATACAGGATAAAAAGTCATTAGTTGGGGAATACTTCATCGACATGATAAGAATCACAAACAATGCTTTTATCCAATATTGACATCTGAGACCTCAAAAAACTGTGAAGTGAAACATTATAATGAAAAACAAATTGAAAGAATTTAACGTTAAATAATACAGAGTGTCCCATTAAAAAAAATATCAACTTAGGCTGGAACTCATGAACGATGACCTATTTTTATTTAGTATGCCGCTGCATTCTACGCAAAAATATCTATCTGGACCAATTTTCACTTTTTTTCTATATCAAGTAGTGATCGAGATATGACAGCACCCCAAAAAGTGCAAACATTCGTTTTCACTCGGTACCTACGAAGCGTTATAGGTTATTTCTGTTTGCGGCATTGTTAGTTTCACGGAATAGTGGCACGGGTTCGCAAAACCTGCAATGCTGTATCTTTGAAAATTTCCTACCAGTCAATTCTAACAAATCATAGGCTTGTATTTTAACATGTTGCTATGGCAACGACCTAATTTTATCGGAAATCACCCTACTCATAATCACGTGACTGAAAGATTAATAAGTGGAAATCTCCCTGGCTTTGCATCTGGATGTAGCTCCCATATGATTACAGTGTTGCCGTCCCCACTCTCCCTAACAATCCCAACCCAACTGGTGCATGGGAGCTACATCCAGCCGCTACTATTAAATCTTCTCAAATAGTTTTGGCATGAAATTTTCTTGCCGAATCTCCCGCGAGCTCGAATAAAAAATCCGGAAATAATTCGAGCTCTAGGGAGATTATAAGTGATAATATCTGAGATACCCTGCAGTTTCGACCAAAATGGGGCACAGTGTGAATGTAAAGTGATTGCTTCATACTAAAAATGAACGTTTGGGTGAAAAATATGGTCAATCGTTGATAACAAGAACAAGGGCGTACCCAGGGGCCACCTGGGGGGAGCGGCTCATAAAAGGCGCAATGGATTCTATATTTTTCTTTTGATAAGTTTAAACATTTTTTCTACAAGCGTGCGGCAAATACCACTTTTCCGCACGCATTTTAGTTTTTTGTCACTTTTCCGAACTTAGTGCGGCAAAAAATTTTTGCGCTCTGAGTGCGGCAAAGTGACACAAAACTAAAATGCGTGCGGAAAAGTGGTATTTTTCGCACGCTTGTAAAAAAAATATTGTACCTAACACGCCCGTAGAGTGACTTTCCCGCACTTGATTGCTGAAATCGCGTACGGGAAAGTGGCACATTCCGCACTTGTTAGGTAAACTACTATTTCATAAGTATCTTACTTTTTATTGCCGCATCCTAGAGGTCTCGCCACCACTTTTGATGCCATTTTTTATGTTCTTTAAAGTTCTGGGAAGCCCTGCCTGGTACGCCCTTAATCAAGAACTCGACACTCATACCTGAGTGTCTGAGATTCTATGTTCCATTTGCCAATATGACAATATTCCAGATTGCAATTTGGCTCGAACAATTATTAACAACATCCGATTTCCAAAAAGACAATAATTATCTTACGTCAGCAACTGGATTTTTAATTACACCGTCCCGAGAATCTAGTTTCAATTTGAAATCCGGTCGGGATAAATTTGCCAGTAAAATAACTTTTCCATTTGCTAGTAATTAAAGAAGAAACTGCGGTCTGATCAAGTAGTTTACCTACTGATTCATTGAATTTTGTGATAAATACTGACCAATCAGAACGTGAAAATATGAATAATCAATTTTCAATTTGATAACAGGCACCGAAATCAAAATTGTTTCGTGTCCATTTATAACTACATAGCCATATTATAAGCATTCGAAATTTCAGTTTTTTAAATATTTTAGTTTTGAGTGATTATTTCCATGAGAGCAAAAGCAGTAAAAACACACAAAAAATAAAAAAAAATCACGTACGCCTTGCTACTTGTTTCACAATTGAATAAAATTGATAGGCATAGCAGCAATTCCCGAAGTGAGTATGAAATGTATTCCTGACGATAGCTTGGGCTTGGACGACATTTTTCACCGCTCATTCGCCATTACCTACATGCAGCGCAAACATAATCTTGTGCCATTATTTTTTAAATTTTATCAGACCAAAAGGACAGGTAGACGATACATCTAAGCTAAGACTAAAAATACATGATTGGCACTTTCATGATTTCACGAATTGTTCTGGTCTTTTACCATGTCTGCTGTGTTTTGAATCATTTATCTCATGAGGAGCTCAGGAGGTAAATTGAGCAGGTTATCAGAAATTGTTTTAGGACACACATTCATTAAAATATATCGATATATATATCGCAAGATATGTACTAGTTTTGATTGGGGTCGAGGAATAATTATCAATATTTAGGACGGAGATGGGCCTTTCCAATGTTGTTAAGTCTATGTGGACGGTCGGCAAAAAGTAAGTCTCCATTACGCCGCTGTTGGAGACCACTTGTTCCAGATAATCTACTCCGTGCGAAATCTTGCGGTACCGGCTTTTTTATGAGGAAAATATTGAAGTTGGGGATACTTACTAAAAGTCCAAAACTGAGACTGACGGAAGCATGAATCAATACCTAAAAGCATACATAGATGGTTTTTCATATTTCTGCATATACCGCTCTAACTACTGCTTTAAAGCAAAGATATGATGGCAGCTATTATTAGGCTGAACTGAAAATAAATTAACAATAATTCATAACTACTAACAACACATCACATATCACTCAAAATATATAGGAAACTCCCATACAATAGTTTGAGATGAAATTCGCCAGCGCCCTACAACGGGTATTCCTCGTACTTTTGACTCTTTTTCTCAATAGACTGGCTAAGTCTGACGTCAAAAACGTAGGTCGGAGCTTGAAATGTTTCCAAACAAACTCATCATAACCTATTTTCACTGATTTTGACATCCCATGTGGAAAACCAGGAAAACTGAGTTTTGAGTGTTTTTGGATTCATTATATGCGAATAAGACTTTTAACGGTGATATTTATTTGGACAAAAGTGAGATTTACCGGATTAGTTCAAGTTTTTGATAAGGTTATTTGATTTTAGTGTATAATTAATACTTTGAACATTTTGAAGTTACGTTGTTTATGTTTACATGCTGATTATGTTGATTTGTGAGTTATAAGAGGTTAAGATCGACTTTTGTAAGAAACATGGCTTCGAAGCACGTTCTCAAGCTTTCTAGCATAAATACCTTCTTTGAGAACTGTTTAGTTAAGGTTCTTTTTAAGTTAAACAAACAGTTTTATCAAAGCTTTTTTATATTAACTTGTATTCAAATTTGCTGACATGTTTTCTCTCCTCGCCCGGCAACCAACATTCACCACCTCATAGTAGGCGTACATTCGCGATGTTGCCATCATATAATAATGCTTATGTCCAACACAGCTCAGCGAAGGCTCAGCGGTCACAGCAGCTGGGTAAATTTTGACAGTATTGTGTGCAAAACTGTCAAAGTTTGTCCAGCTGCTGTCACCGCTGAGTTGTGTTGGACAAAAGGAATGAATAACTTTGAACTAACAGAACAAGAACGACAATAAAATAATCAAAAAAGATGAAAATGCTTTGAATTCCAATCATGTCCAGAAAATAGAGTTTGACGCCAAGCTTTCTAAGATAAGAGGTGAAGTATTGGCCAGTATGAAAAATAAAAGCTTCAAGCTCCAGATAAAGTTTTCAAATTAAAAGACATGTGCGCAATTGATGACGATAAGATAAAACAAACTGCGATATTGCCGACTGGTCAGGCTTCGAATGAGAAGTGGTTCCTTGCAAGGAAATACCGTTTGACTGCGAGTACCATTGGTTTTGGTCTCATTATTTCGGCAAATCCAAATTTTTTCTTATGAGATGTAAACATAGGTTACAATGGTTACCAGTTTGTTGTTTGTTTGGAAACATTATAAGCTCCGACATACGTTTGTGACGTCACGACTTAGGCAGTCTATTCATCTATTGAATAAAATACGATTTATACCACGTTCGAAATTATAATTCAAATATTTATCACATCATGGTATATCAAAAGTTGTTCTGAAAAAATGCAAAACTATTTTTCAAAAACGCTCATGTTATAATGTCTAAAAACTATGTCCTGGACAAATACAACCTATGCATATTTTTCAGTTTATAACTTTTGACAAGCCATGTGAATCAATATTTGAATTAAATTTCGAATGTTGAGTCTATAAAATGCAAACCACAAAATTTATTGGACTTGAATACCCAGTTGTGCTTCAGTTTTGTTGTTCAAAATCGAATTTTTAACATGCTGAACCGATTTTTTTAAAACAGTGGAAGAACTTTTATTGGAGAGAAAAGGATGCGTTTTGTTAAAAATATCCACACATCCAGGGGACGATACATTTCTCAAAGAATTCACGATAAGCTTACATAATAGTCCAATCCATGGTTCAAACACAAATTTCAAGATAATCTAGGTACTGAAAATTAGATCTTCCGGCACAAAATTCAAATCACACGTGAAATGACAATGACGTTTAGGGTTAGGGATTGGTTATTTATGGCAACCGTTGTTGAGAAAAACCTCCGTCTCTAGCGCCATCCAACGGGTAGTCCTCTAAACAGATCCGACTTCATTAACTGGTTGCCTAAAACTTCATATACATTGGCTCCCATTCAAGTTTCCTATATATTTTAAGTGATATGTGCAACACATCAGAACTACTAGGTACTTAACTACAAAAAATGGCAAGATACGCAGGAGAATAGTGATGAAATTACCACTTTCTGTCGACATTTTATTCCGGTGTATGTAATAATCACTATTTAATTCGTAATGTACGTAATAGGCTCGTTCAGTGAAATTTCGACAGCGATGTTTTTCGGCATGTTATGTCACACATCAATGACACATAAACGAAATTTCAGCTCGATTGCATCAAAATTAAAAAAATACGGCCCTTCAAATATAAAAATATTTTTAGCGTAGCTGTGATGTCGATCTCTCGCCTCAACACCGGCTACCTTCGAGTAACGGATTACGTAGGTTTGAAATTGTTTTATTGGATAGTTCATTGTTTTGGTCATAAGTCTATAGTTCTGCGGTTTTGCTGATTATTTGTGACAAAAAATGTGTGATGTGGACAGAAAAATATTCCGACACTGTTCAGTTTTCACTCAACATCGGGTTAAACGCTACGAGTGCAGTAACGTCATGGGTCGACTTCGGAGCGTTTCAAATTTGCATGGTTTTGATAATTTATCAACATAAGAGAACGGGTTCAGAAAATTATGAAATTTTGCACAATTACTGAATGCAATACGCTTTTTCGAAATATGTAATAAAAAAAATGCTTAACGAGCATATTATTACAATCTTTCATAGATCCAATCATCTGGTATGTGCGATTCCAAAAATAAGCAGGTTGAAAAACATTGTGTTTTTTTCACGTACATATCTCATAACAAGGCACATTCTCCTTGTTCAAGAAAGATTAATATATTTAATCATAAAATCATCCCATCATAAAATCATATGTTTTGTGGCAGTAACGCATAGAATGTTCACGTGAAATTGATAGCTGTAAGATTACCGATAATGTCTGGGCCCATAATGAGTTTGTCTCAATCTAAACGGGGTGAGCTGTGATACCAACCTTATTTTGAAGTTCTCTTAGTCTTTATCTTCAATTCCGCCACCGAATCTGGGCCTCCAATGTTACCTTGGTATACTGATATTAACATCGGCAAAAAAATAAAAGTTCAGAAACACTAATTGAATACCTTTATTTCTTCAAATTTACCAAAAAAAAGCAACAAAATAAAGGTACAAAATATCAATATTTTCACAACACTTCTACTAATAACGAGAATATCCAACTATTCTTTTCACAATATTCGCTACAGGATTTTGTACACTATAAGAAAAATAAGATTGAATCCAAGATATGTTTATTCACGATTGATTTCATTGACCTGTTATCAGATAAGACTCTCCTTATATTGCATTCGAGTCAAATTTCATACATTATGTACAGATAATATGATACAAACATTTTTGGTCGACATTTAATATCTACCAATACATAGCTACAAATAAATGTTATACACAGTTTCTGTAGAAAATATAGGCCGCATATATTACAAGTAGATACGGACTCTATTATTCTGGTGCATCTACATTTTGTATCAAGTATTCACAACATTCAAGCAAAACATTATCTTCACGACCAAAACTGAGTAATGTCATTAATATGAGAAAATTATCAGTAAACAAGAATGGATGGACGATTACGTTCTGAAGATTTCAATAGATCTATTCAATATTTTATTTATTGATAAGATCCCATTACAATAATTATTATATTATTAAGATCAATTACATCTTGAAAGAATGTACAAAAGCAAGCGTTTTCAAGTTTTTTTTAAAATCGTGTTTTGGAAAAATATTCCGAAAATACAATGACTCTATCATTTATACTTTTTTGTAGTAAGTGATCATTTTCATGGTCCATTTTTTTTATAATTGCATTAATCATTATATTGATGTTACCTATTTATTGATATAGACATTTGGTATTGAGAATGGTTCCACTTAAGAAACATATGTAAATTATTGTATAAAATAACTGAGAATCTGAATACTGAGAAACCTATGCTATAATGATAATTATGAGAATGTATATATGCAGGTTAAAAAGTGGAAATGTCATTTTTTCCTCTGATTTGGAGCTTTTGATCAAAGTAACCCTCTTCCGCAACCCAAGAGAAAAAAGATCTTATCCAAAATTAGGATAAACGATACCAAAATTGATTGATTTATCAGTGAAAAATTGTTGTAATTCATGTTGTTGCTTACTTATTATTACCTATTTTTTTGCCTTTCCAACTTTTTAGTTGAAGTTCCATCTTCTAATCTTCTGTGCAACCAAAGTTTCCCGAATTAATTTTCATTTATCTGAGAAAACATTATATTGAAAATATCCTATGAAAAAATAGGTATCCTGTAATATCTGTTCACACAATCACCATCGTTCTTAAAAATAAATATTATGGAAATGAGAAATCGCATGATTGCATTTTTTTTTTAAAGAGTGCCTTACAACTCACCTGGTATCTATTTGTGACCCAAGCGAATGGAAATATTTAGTTCCATACGGATTATGAAACCATGTTTCATCGAGACAAAAAAAAATGTATGATCATGCGTTACA
This sequence comes from Orchestes rusci, assembly GCA_958502075.1. Taxonomy (NCBI): domain Eukaryota; kingdom Metazoa; phylum Arthropoda; class Insecta; order Coleoptera; family Curculionidae; genus Orchestes; species Orchestes rusci. The sequence goes on from OY293304.1 coordinate 61,835,425, forward strand.
TTTCCATTCGCCACTAGCTGCTATTCGCAAGGATAGGATCGCCGAGCAAGCTCTTTCTTGTTTTTAAGGAGTAAGTGTTGATTATTTAATTTCGCGCAATTCAAAGCTATTACATTTTCGGTGTATTAAAATCTGAAAAAAAGATTAAATGTTGTTCTAGCTCAACGTGATATTCGCGAATCGTCAATCAACAAATGACTTGCTGCATTAATTGAGCTGGATAGAATTGTTTGTTTGCTGCAGCTGTTCCTGTATAGAGCCTTTTTTGACTATCACATTCTAGAAATAACGTTATCTTGCCGAATGAATGTAGTAGCATTCGAGACTGAACATCAAATATTCTACCTTTAGCAGCTCATTACTTTTTTCTGAAGAGGCTACTGAATCCGGGTTTTGTGACAAATGGTTTCGCTGATCCAGATGTTCATTCGCTCTAAATCCAGTTCAAAATGCACACATTGCTGTACATCATGATAAAGTACAGATTTGGTGGACCACAAGTCGACTTCTATCATGTTTTTGATATATTTGGACAAATTAGTCTGAACAGGCGATCGTTTTGGATACAAGAAAAAATCGAATGGACATGTTTCTCGATTCAATAACTGTGGGAACCAGAAAACAGGTAAAGATATCGGATGGAATACAAAAGTTATATTTTTTGGGGGCAGTGAGAATGATTATGACATCCTTTCGAAAAATAGCTTGTCTATTTGAGAAATCATCAGCATTTTAGTAGTATCACCAGATAAATACGAAATAATATGTAAAAAAGTAACAATGACTATCAAACATACTAGAAAAACCATATCATTATCTTCTTATCAAACAACTCGTAATTTCTCAAACTGTTCCAAATCACATTTGTCCAATAGCTATTAGAAAACATTGCCTTTTTTGGTAAAAATCTAACATCCATCGGAGCAAGTGTTTATAAAACCTCGAAGGCAGTGGTGAAGTTAGGGAGGGGCTTGAGGGGGAGGGGGGTGGCTTAGCTAAATAATGATTGAAATTATTCTTCATTTGACATCATTTAGTGAATATAGTTTGGGCGAATTGTGATAAAATGGCAAAGGCGCAGTCCAAGAATCTTTCGCCTCCGGCGCTTGATGATTTTTGCCTGGGGCTTGAGCCCCCCCTAAGACAAAGATCTAACTTTGCCGTCAAATTTACATGGAATATTATCATGGTCGAAGAACGTGAAGATTCTTAGAACCTGTTGTTTTGAACAAAATGAGGGAACTTCTATCAATAACAGTGTGGAGGTCTCCAATATTTGAAAACTACTTGATCGAATTCCCAATCTCAAGCTCAAGTGACCATCGCACGTCGACTTTCTTAACACTCAATAGAACTGAACGGTTGGATAAACATAATGAAACGCTTAGCTTATAATACAAGGATAAGGCTTCAGGTCACACTTCAGGACGATCAAATATAGTGACACTCAATAGAACTTAACGGTTGGGTAAACATAATGAAACGCTTAGCTTATAACACAAGGATAAGGCTTCAGATCACACTTCAGGACGATCAGATATGGTACCTATTGATGAAAATGTCGATCAACACAATGAATAAGATCAAGATTGGAAGTCCGATGAATTGCATCTTAATGAAATGTTTGTATTTTTTTTTTCATAATGATCCAAAGTAGGTATCTATTCATAATATTGCTACAGTCTCTTTAAGAATGCCAGCCTTCACTCTACTTACAGCTCCAACTTCACCTGATGTCGATAACTCATCTAGACATTTTGTCTTATCATTCTTGAAGATTGTGAGAGAGTGAGGCTCATTTTATCCAGAGATTATACGTTTTACTTCTCATTTCATATTAGTAGTTTGCCACACACAGTGTTTAACAAATTCGAGTATATAGCATTTATAACTCGTTAACCATACAAGATACAACGTGGGTTGAAAAGATGCAAAGTTGCACAATTTAGATGTCAAAAAAATGCCGCTTCGAACTTTGGAAAATTCCGAAGACTTCCGAAGATATCCGGCAATAACCGATTTTTTCGAAATCGGTTTTTATTTTCTCCTGAATTCATTTGAAGAGATAATAATTGAAAACGAATGACACATTTGCGTTGCCATTTTCTCTGCTCTACAAGAAACCATGGTTGAATTTCATATCCGATGTTTCGAATTCTCGCGACCATCATCAACTTTTTTTTCAAATACGAATCCAACTTTTTTGATTAATTTTTGAGTGACTCTTTGCTTCCTGAGAATAATGATATGCCACACTTGGCTAAATCCTAAATCCTATCAGAACACATCACGTGGATCGTGGTTATAGTAACAATGATAACTTGTGACTTTTTAAGCGTCAATGAAGAAGCTTCACGTTTGAAAAAAGTTTATGAGCAAATAAAAAAAAATAGGATAAATTAATAAAAAATGAGAATGATGCATTATTATTTTCAGGAAGCCCAGAGTTACTTCAAAGTGAATTGAGAAAGTTGGGTCCGTATTCAAAAAAAAAGTTGACGATGGTTGCAGATTTCGAAACGTCGGATATCATTTTCAACAATGCCAGCTTGAAGAGTAAAAAAAGTGGCCATGAAAATGTTATTCTCAATTATCTCTTTAAATAAATTCAGGAGAAAATAAAGAAGGATTACAAAAACATCGATTATTGCCAAATATCTCCGAAAGTCTTTGTTATTTTCCAAGTTAAGGAAGCGTCATTTTGTGTGATTAGAATTGCGCAGCTTTGACTCCATTTAACCGACTCCGTATATCTCTTGGTTAACGAGTTAACAATGCTATATACTCGAATTTGTTACACTCCGTATAATAGTTAATTTGGATGTATATTCATTGCGGTTTTTGATACTTATCTTCTACGTTAACCACAATTGCTGAGTGAGATTGTTTATAATGAATACTGGAATGAACCCTTGTCAATAACTAGAATATGTGTGTAATTATTCTGAATTTGCATCATGCACCTACCTCGGTTGAGACAACAACACCATGATAAAAATTGCACTCGCTAGTATTTTATATTGTGAATTTATTATGTTTCTTCAACTGAATAAACTTAAAGCGTAAGATCTGCATCTGTTAGAGATATCAAGATTTGACATGAATGATTTGAATAGGACAACAATAAAAAATCCAGCTTTGGATAATTAAAAAAAAAACTATTTGTCCCATCATTGTTCTGGTATTGTCACGATAACACATAAGAAGTCTGATGTTTCGACTTCGTATTGTACACACGTATTATGCTCTAAGGATACACTATCAGACCGAGTTATAATATTGTCCTTCTGGGCATATACGATAAAAAACATTAAGCAAAATGCTTTCAGCTCCCAGGAGATCGTTGACTTTTTTTAATGCAAGTAGTTTTCGATATTATAGTGCGAAATCTGGCTACGTACAGAAGTGATTGACTCCGTAGTGGGAAAATTTTAACATTTATTGGTTGGATTGTTACCAATATAGCGATAGCCATCTTCCGCTATATTGGTCGTCGAAGGTTAAACATGCAAATTTTCTTCGAAAAAGAAAGTGATTAGGTGAAGTTCTGACAATTTGCAATATAATCCTTGATAGGATGAGGATGCCGGACAAAAAAATGTCAAAACACTAGATAGAAGATATAGGGCCACCAGCATTTTGTTTGTTTGGTTTGATCAAAAGCTCATTTCATTGAAAGACTATCATATTTATGTGCAAATGTCTATGCACTTCTATGTAGGTGTTAGGATGTGTTGTATTCATGAACTCTTTTGTTGAAATGACAATTTTTGTACATTACTTTAACTATACGATGCTAAAATTCACTAGTAATTATGAATATTTAAATACATTTCGTAAGGGGTAAGTGAGTACATTGACAAATCTATTTGGAATTTAGTAATCCTTTATTGATGATAATTTTAACCGCTTCACTTATAAATTTCGCAAATTCAAAATTGTTATTGTTATCAATTAGAATTGAATTTAGATATTTGTTCAATATGACGCATTAGTTATATTGTAAAAAAAACAAAAATGAATTATAGTTTGAGAAACAAAGAAACACGCTTTTGAACTAAAAAGTAAAAAATAATCTTCAATTTAAGAATAAAATGATTAACGATAAACTTGATTGTGATAAAAGGGTGGGGTGTTTCGATAACAATTATTATTGTTATGATTTTTCACTAATATCTATTTCAAAATGCAGAGTTAGTGTATAGTGAACGCAGCACCGCTTGTTAGTGGCCCTGATCAGAACGCATGCGCCTTACGCTATCGGCGAGAAAAACAAGCGTACTGACTAAAAAAATTGACAATGAAGTTAAACACGTCAGAAATTGGTTGTCAGCAGCATATACAAGGCATGTGAAAAGGTATAAATTGACAGTGAAAAAGTTATTATTAAGCCTAAATTATTAGATCCTGCATGTTCAATACTAAATCAGGTGTTCTCAATCAGCACCTTGGTTAGAGCTGCGGTATACGAGAGAGGTCAGAGGGACCGCCCTTGAACTACGTTGTCGCCTGAGTCAGACTGCTATGGCTTGACAACCACGTTGTCGCCTACGCTGAAATGGTAAGGCTTGACGACGATTGTCCAAGAGAGCAGCCTCTCTTCTCTTGGAGGTGCACAATGGGCCCGCTGTGCAGCCCAAGTGCTGTTGTACTTCCCAACCCCAACCCCATATCTACATCTACAAGTATAAGTTTTCGAAAAATAAAAACATTTTTTGTCTCTTTTTCGAAGTGATTCTGACGTAATTGATGAAATGACATAATCTCGAAGATTGGAAGCGTGAAAGTTCAAATAGGGACGGTAAGTTTCAGCAGTGTAGGTACGTCAAATAGAACCAGCGCTGACAAGGGACTTAATATTTAATATGGAAATCCCTACCCAGCATACACGTTTGGTCGACAAGGTACATATTCAATGACGGCATCGTTGGCACCATGATGGCAAATTATTGCTTGTGCATTCTTTGCAAAATAATGATATCTGCAAACATGCATTGTTTGCCAAATGAAAAAGGGGTATTGGCACATTACCTATAACAAGGCGAATGTGAAATTTTCAAGATGCCTGTAAATCTAAGATACATTTTCTTTAAACAATAGCCAATGCCTCCTAATAGCCTTCAATACAGCAATGTTCAATAACATATTTTTAGCTGGTGATCTTCATTTAGAGCTTTTTTTTTATCAATCAACGAGTCAATATGAAACGATACGTTATATTTAATCCATGGTATATGTACTTTCAGACTGAATCGCTGCCAATATTATTTGTTTACAAATGCCTTTTGACATATGCGCAGATGCAGACCCCAGTATTCGTTCTTTTTTATAAAGTTCGATGGCATGCTTATTCGTGCAGTGGGTGTTGGAACAAAAACAAGTACGTATTGAATTGAAACAAATTCATTCACAGTACAGGTGGTTATTCGTGCATTTGACTACGTCCTCTGAGTGCTATCGTCAACTGATTATGTATTCATCTTCTAATACTTGATCAAACTACTGTACTTATATCAAAATTATCGTATGAAGCATAGGTAAGCGTTTATTAGCTCAACATACATTGCTAAAATGTGCCATTAAATCACTTCAAAATGGAATCCCAATTTTTAAGTGATTGAATGGCACATTTAGGCAATGTATATTGAGCTAATAAACGCTTACCTGTGTTTGAAGGCCAGGCATAGGTGGAGGCACAAACAGGAAAACACAATGAATGGCATTTCGTTGTAGTAATTGTTTTCCTAACCACATGTTTTCTATACTAGAACTGAATCATGTCAATAAATATAATGTACCTACTGAATTCGTATTTTTTTCTTTATTCCTTGACATTTGATGGTGAAGTAGTGATTTGCTGACAACAGAAAAATGCAGCTGGGTACGTCCCCGTGTTTGGTCAGAAGTAAATACATTCGGCGTGTGATTCGAATTTGAATTTTTGTAGTCGGATTTTCCATTGATAAAATGAATACTACTCTAATCTGTTTTCAAATAGATAATGAGAAAGGAAAATCTCCAGGTATTAAATTTCTGAACGAGGCTCTATTAGTTATATTTTAATATTTTTTTAGGCTTGATGATTTTCGGAAGAATGATTTTCTTTCCCTTAATCTATTCATTCAACTGTATTCAAGTTGGAATATCAAAGGATATTTAGGCGAAATAATAATCTGTGGAAAATAATTTATTTGCAAATAGGTTGAACTTCTTATTTCAATGAACTATGTATTATAACTTTTTGCATATTTCTTTTTAATTCTGATCAAGCTTATGAGAAACAATCATGATGTGCACCAGATTTAGGACCCTTGATTGAAAATAGGTACTTATTTTTTAATTGTTTGTTTAGGTATTTACAGAGTGACCCATTTGGAAGAGGGCCACTCTCATAACTTTTTAATTTATTGATCGATTTGGACGATTTTTCAAAGTAGAGAGGAGAAAGGTGTATTTTGAGGCCATACGTCGCCCAGTTATTTTCCAAAAACCAAGGCCTACTAGAGCATATTTAGAGGCTGAAAAATCCAGAAAACATATTAGCGATTGTTTTAGAGAAAATGTGCCCCCGCCACTGGATTTTCCATACCCTAAAAATGGGTCTGTACCAAATTTCATGAAAAAATATTCAATTAAAAAATATTATTTCTGTGTGTAATTTTTTTTATTTTTTTTTGTCAACCTAGTTTGATTGTTTTCATTATATTTTGAGATGAGAATATCTATTTGCTGTTTATATTTAATATTTTTTTGCTGATAGATCTGCTATCGCAAGTTTCGAGGTAAAATACTTCTTGTTGCATAAAAAATGTATCGTTAATTTATAACATTTTTTCATAAAATTTGGTACAGATTTCATGGCATGACGAATCCAGTGGCATGGACAGCTTTTTTCCAAAAAAAATCACTAGTATATTTTCAGGAGTTTTCAGCCTCTAAATATGCTCTAGTAGCCCTTGATTTTTGGGAAAAACTAAGCGACGTACGGCCTCGAGACCTTCCCACTCTTCACATTTTAAAAAAATCGGCAATATCGCTCCATAAATAAAAATGTTAGGGGGTGGCCCGCTTTCAAATGGGTCACTCGTCACTCTGTTTATATCTTGGTCATAATTTTTCGGGGACGATTGGCAAAATGTGAAAAGACTTTTATTTTGAGGACAATTAGTTTATCAGAAAATATAAAAATACCAAACGCTAAGGGTATTGATAAATACTTAAATACAGGGTCTTAAAAATTATGAGCGAAGTACATACATACTCAGGTGTAATACATAATTCATTGAAATAAGAATTTCAACCTATCTGCAATACATTTTTCATTATTCTCCACAGATTATTAATTCGCCTAAATATCCTTTGGAACTATTTTCCAACTTGAAAACAGTTAAATGGACCAATTCAGGAAAGGAAAATGATTCTTCCGATAATCATTATGCCAAAAAAAATATTAAATTATTACTAATAAAACTACGTTCAGAGATCAAATACCTGGAGTAATATTCATTTTATCAATGGAAAATCTAACTACAAAAATTACAATTCGAATAACCCGCCAAATATATTTACTTCTGACCAATCACGGCGAGGTTCCCAGGTGAATTTTACTTTAGTCTGTGATTTGCCATCACTCATTCATCATGGGAAAATGCCTTGCGGCCGAATGACGCCTGGCGTGCCAAATTGATACTCCTCAGGTAATAACTGCCTGTACATTGCCAATGAGAATTGCAGGCAATGCCATCACTATAAACGTGCATTGCCGTCATGGCATGTTTGCTGGGTATGTTACGTCTTCATAAAAAAATCGAAAAATCATATAAAGTGCATATGATTTTCCATTTGGGACCGGTGACGGGTTGAAGTACGCGGCCCATGGCGGGCATGTTGCTTTGGCGGCGTTTGTATAACATATTGTTTATAATTTAGTCGCTGATACCAAATCACCATGGTGAACTACACAACTGACCAGCACTTCCGAATGATAAGACTCTACCATAAAAATAAATATTCGTTAATGCCAACATTGAGCGCATTGCGCTTATTTCACTCCAACGTTAGGTGACCAGATTGGGGACGACCGGATTGGTAAGCAATCAGACAACAACAGTACCTACGTGAAAAAAACGTCATATAAGCCAAGGGCATCGCTGCTGTCCGTGACAGTGTTCAGGAGAACCCGAGAGTAAATGTTGTGATGTGCAAAAGATATCGGCCCTATGCTGATTTTAACTTGGCCCCGACGCCAGGACTTGGGTCTGCATTCATACAACATCCATCTTATGATGACATCAAAAAATCCCGCTTAACTTTTTCTTGTGAGGTTTTCTGATGTCGAGCAATCGAGCCATGACCTCAAAGACAACATAACGAGAGAAGACGTGACGGAGAATTGGACGATGTCATCTTCCATACTAAATGGCATACATAATTTCAAATAAAAATCAAAATTCAATACTTTACATACAGCTTGTTTCATCCAATTTCAAAATCGAGCCGTCTTATTGGAGAACCCTCTAGTTTGAGCCTGATTTAATTTTTTTGATATTATGATAACCAACAAGTAGTTGAACCCCGAGTGCACCATTTTTCTCCAGCCTTATCTTTGTTCCGATACTCAAGATTCCATTATTTTTTTAAATATATTATTGTTTTTATTTTCAAGTCAATAAATCCTGTTTTTGCACGATTTTTATTTCACAGTTGAAATGTTTTTACAAATAGTAACTATCCCTCAGATTCATGACTTTTGATATGTATGCTAAATAATGATGAATGAGCACGAAGACCACTAGACAGACAGAAATAGATAGGTTCTATCTCTTTATCAACTCTCATCAAAAATCAATAATCTGTAAAAGTGATTTTTGCTTGAATAAGGTATTTTTTTATTTTTAAGGGCTGATAAAACTAGCTTGCTATATACGAATTCTGGAAAAAGGTAAGGAAAACGATTAGACGTTTTCACAATTGAAATGTGAAAAGAAAATAGATTTTAATCATATGGCCTGGGTCCAGAGCCCGAACGCAGAGCCTGAACACAGTCGTAAAAGCAATAAAGCATTTGGGATTGATCAATGATGACCATACTCTCTAATTTAATGGGAAAGTCACGATAATAACGATAATATGAGCCTCATATCGTATCGATGAGAGTACAATTCCTATAATTGAACTATCTATTTGGAATTTACTTGTTATAGGACTTTTATTATCGCGTGAGAAGAGTATGAGAAGAATGCCAACTTATTTATTCTAGGAGAAGAAACTAACAGGTTTTTTTAGGATGATAATATTTTGACAAATTATCTCAAGTCAACGTTTTACAACTGGTCAGTTGCATCTTCACGGCTAAATTCTAGGAAGTCATCCATTTTTCTCATGGCTTACATGGCTAAAAAACAAGACATGGAAGAACATTACATATGGCCCCTTTTTCAAAAAGAGTATAATACATTGTTTTGAGTTCAAGAACGTTGGTGAAAAAATCAAGATAACTGCGTTTGTGGAAAATTTTAAAAAGGCGAAGAAACCTTTTGACGACGATGATGCAAATACAGTTGTCGTCCTGCAGTATGTATGTATTATTATATTATCATATCGTAACGAAAACGAGCTCAAGGTTTGCCAGTGTCCAAAAAAAGTCAAGTTCGGAAAATATTTAAAAAGAATAAATCTTTTATATCAAAAGCCACATTTTAATCAACTTTTAGAAGATAAAGACCAAGCAAAACGGCTGGCGCAGCACTCCACGCTTTTATTACAATGACAATAATTCTCTCGTTAATCATTTGATTCTTAATAATTATTTTTTACTTTTTCGCTCGTGTCTTTTTAGCTTTTTAAACTATGATTTATCTTATTTACCTTGACAACGTTGCATATCAGATGGTCGATTTGAAGATCATTATTTCCTGTCCATGTATATCATCAATTTATCTATGGTCTCATCAACCGCTTAACTGTTAAACAAGCCAAACGTCAAAAAATTAAATAAAACAAGGATTTTTATTAATTCAAAACTATGGAGGACTGTAACTAGGAGACGAATCAACATTTGAAAATCCCTGAAAAAACGTCCCTCTTTTTAATTAGTTCATTTGAGGGCGCTGTAATCGACAGTGAGGTCCCCTTTTGTTTATTGTTGTTGTCAACGGCGACCTATTTGTCAGTATTATTTCATTGTTTTGATCATAAATTTGATAAATTTACGAAAATTTGAGCATAAAAACGGTGACGATGAGTTCAAAGATAGATAGATCCTGTCTTGTGCCGGGTTGACTCACTGGGTATCGAAATCGCAAAAAAGTAATGTATGTAAGTCTTTTCAAGGCTCCTTCTGATGTGAGTGTGTGTTTTTTGTGTGAGTTTTGCAGAAAAAAAAGTGATATTTCACTAATTTGTAATGCTATTAATGATAAATAATGAAGTATTCTGTATTGTTTTATCACAGATAAACTAACATTATATTTCGTCTTATTTTTTGATATTTATACAGGGTGTCCCAACGATAGAGTAAAGTAGGTTTTATCATATAGGATATGAAAAATATCAATATCAATATGCGTCACAGGTTAGGGGTGTAAATAGCCCACAATCTGAAAATATTTGGAAACATACAGGGTGCGTCACAAAAGTATGGCACGAAAAAGTATGATTTTTTTTAAATGGAACCCCCTGTATATTAATTGATATTTCAATTCTTTTTCCAATTTGGAACAAAAATTGTGATACAACTAATGTTCCTAAATTCAACCGTTATCGAGATATCGCGTTTTAAAAATGGCATTTTTGCAACTTTGACATGCTATAAAACTCAAACTATTCAAGTTAGAGAAAAATGGATTGCACATTCCTAAACTAACTTTTCAAGAGCTATTCAAGGAGATTAAATCCATTATTGTGAAAAAATGTCAAAATGTGCCGAAAAAAGTTGACAGTTGACGTTACCTTTTATCCAAATGACAGAAGAGCTCTTGAAAAGTTAAGATAGGAGAGTGCAAACCATTTTCCTCTAACTTGAGTAGTTTGAGTTTTATAGCATGTCAAAGTTGCAAAAATGCCATTTTTAAAACGCGATATCTCGATAACGGTTGAATTTAGGAACATTAGTTATATTACCATTTTTGTTCCAAATTGAGGAAAGAATTGAAATATCAATTAATATACAGGGGGTTCCATCAAAAAAAATCATACTTTTTCGTGCCATACTCTTGTGACGCACCCTATATGTTTCCAAATATTTTCAGAATGTGCGCTATTTACACCCCTAACCTGTGACGCATATTGATATTGATATTTTTCATATCCTATATGATAAAACCTACTTTACTCTATCGTTGGAACACCCTGTACATAATTTTGATAATATAGTACAATAAATTACAACAGGGTTATTTTTTTTTGATTCTGTTCTTTTGAAAGAATGGCAACGGGCAATTCCGAGAGGGAATAAAGTATCAAGCAGCAAGAATGTCGTTTGTCCACTGCATTTTGACTGTCTGCGCGCGTAAAAAAATAAAGAATCTTCAAAATGCATGACCTCACTTGCGACACTTAGACATCTAGCGGTAACATTCAAAACCCGAATTACAATTTGAAAACTGGACCACTTTCGATGCATTGCGATTCGTCTCCTAGTTACAGTCCTCCATATTATTATGGAGGACTGTAACTAGGAGAGTTATCGAAATGCATAAAAGTGGTCTAGGTTTCAAATCGTAATTCAGCTTCAATTGTTACCCCCAGATGGCAAAGAGTCGTTAGCGATTTCATGTCAAACAAGAATGTCACCTAGGCAACATAATTAAAACAACGTTACGAAAACTCTATCAAAATGCAACAATTTTTATTAGCTAGGTTTCATCACGATTTGATGATAATTGGTATCATGTGTTTATTTCTTGTTATACATTATTCTGAAATTTATAGAATTTTCATATTTTTTTGCTTGATTGCATTAGTTGATAGAGTAACTGAGTGACGTCATATCTTTCTTTGACAACAGTCATCATTGAACAAACCAACACGATGCTGCGACGACGACGATTCAACCTCAATTTTTTCTTTTAGAGAATGCAGTGCATGTGGAATGTGAAGTAGAAATTTGGAGAAAATGAATGAAAATGTGATAAAAGTATCTTGACCAATTATTGACAAGCAATAAACGTTATCATGACAATGAATAAATAAAAGCGCTACTAGCAACATCGCCCTCAAATGAACTAACCAAAAAAAAGAAAATAATTTCAGCGATTTTCGTATGTCGATTCGTCTCCTAGTTATAGTCCTCCATACTCCATATTCAAAACCATTGTTTACTTTTTAGCTCTTCTTTGATTGAAATTATTGACATGACGATGACAATAGATCGATTCCATGTGACTTACCCCCATATGCACCGTAGAAATCTAATCCGGATGAAGACTTCATCGCGATTATTTTCCATTAGGTGGTATAGAAGAAAATCGCGATAAAGACTTCATCCGGATTAGATTTCTACGGTGCATATGGGGCATTGAGTTTTATAAGGCTTTAGAGAAGGAAACCTTCAAAAATAATGGCACCATCATCCAATTTTGGACGTATGTCTTGAGAAATTCACTGTATCGCTAACCTTGTCGAGTTATATCTATCTGCGTCGTCGAAAACTGACCTGCTTTGGACGCGGTTGCCGATTTGGGCAAATCTTCATCAATGAAAATTCCTCTGTGTACGAAATTGATTGATAAGACATGATAATATGAAAATTAAGGAGGATTGAGTATTGTTCATTTATCAAGAAGGTGCATCAAGGTTCACTATTCTAGATTATCGCATAATCTGACACATTTACAACCATGATTTCGTGTGAATCAACTCAATGTTGAACGGTGATAGTGTCTAATGATGATATCATTTCATATCATAAATAATGTGAAACATTTTTGTGCTACTCAAAGCTTAATTACTAACATTTATTAAATAATGATTTTTTGTGCATTGGATACAGGCGATACATAGTAAATATTAGTCCTAGTACACGGCAACGCTGCCTTTAAACAGCTGGTTTCGATTTTGAAGGTAGTGCGGTGATGCCATGGGGTTTCAACTTGAAAACTTCTACTTTCGTGCTTGTGAAGTGTTGTATTGTGACTTTATTTGTGAAAAATGGCAAGATTGTGCTTGCTGTGTCAAAAACTGGACCATTCGGATCCAGAAATCACCATTCACAGGTAAGTGTTAAATTTGCATTGAGCATTGACTGGAGAGGGATCCAGTGGTGTAGAGTGTAGGCATCATCATATTTCATTCATGAAAATGAGGATTTTTCAATCTTCAGGAAGTTTAAATGTTTGTTTTTATTCGTGAATAGCTAACAACGATAAAATGAAACTGATTTGGAAAAAAACCTGAATGGTAGTGTTTTATGCAATAGGAACCGATTGTTCTCAAATAAGAAAGGATATTCATATTACTTGAATACCTATTCCATTATTTCCTCGATTATTTCATACACAGTAAAGATGAATTATTTATTGGATACTTTCTCAACTGTCTTATTTTCGTTTTTTTTATTACAATAAGGTTGAAGTCTTCAGTAAGAATGCTTATACTTTTACCATTATTATTATTATAATCACTTTTTAGAGCTCTTAAAACCTCGCGTTTATCTCGAAATTAACTTTTTGACATATCGCCCTCTTTGCCTGTACTTTTCAATTGGAATTAAAAATTTTGACGACGCCCAGTCTTTCTTCCTGTAAAAGCGAAATATAGTTTTTCCAACAATTTGCTCGAAACCAATCAATAGACTTTTATGAAGGGACATTTTTGTCAGAAACGTCAAATAAAAAAGATAAAGGGGGTCTAAATTGATATATAAAAAAACCTTGTACAGGGCACAGCTAAATGGACCCCGCAATTCACTTTTTAATTTGACGTTTGGAAAAAAGTTTTAAATAAAAGTTCAATGGTTGAAAATAGATATTTACCCTGTTCCCAAGGCTTCCGAATAAACCTTTACATTTTAAAACGTGCCAGAAAAAATGGCAAATTTGTTTTTAAGGTAGGTATAGGATATATAAAAAATGTTTAATTTTCTGGAGAATGCGAAAAGTGAATAGAAACTGCAAATATTGGTACTTGCAAATTGAAGCAGGGTACCTACGCATTATGTATTGTTTATTTGCCCATACTTCTTTGAATGTATATCTAGACATAAATGTTTTTGGGCCAAATCTATGTCTAAACATACAAAATCAAATTTATGTCTAGACATTAATTTAAAGAAGAATAGACCATTAAACAATATTGCTCACCTGCTTCAATTTGCAGGTATACCAATATTTGCGGTCTTTGTTTAGTATGACTCCTGCACCATATTTCTTTGAATTTATCTCCACTCACTTTCCAGCACTGATAATCATTTTGGTATAGTTAAAAATAGTTTTTCGGCCATTTATTTATAATACTTTTCGCCTGTACATATACTTATGTATTAGAAACAAGAAAAGTAAAACGTTGCTGTTTCCTATTTTTTATATTTTTTTCTTGTTATCCAATATTAGATTTCCAAAAAATGAAGAGCTGCGAAATATTTGGTGTTCTTTGGTGAGGATTGACGAGGACCGACTTCGAATCAAACCTCCCTTTTTGTGTTCGACCCATTTTAACCCACAAGACTATTTACGTGACATTGATGGAATCAAATATTTAAAACCGGGAAGCTTGCCAATCATGACTCACCGGCAGACCATACAGTTTCCCGTCTTCAAAAACAAAAATCATATGGCAAATTGAGTAAGATGGCCTTAGGGTTATGTAAGAAAGGCGAAATATATTTTGTATTTTGGTTGTCATTTTATTCGGAACCGTAATTCATTATTGTCGGAAGAACAGCAGGAGATTTAATTTTTAATGTTATGAAAATTTCAATTTTTATTGATTCAGAAAGTCAAAAATGTGATATACTGTCATATAACAATAACGACATAGGTGCCTACCCAAATTAATATTCATTTATATTTTTCATGCAAAACGGTAGAAACTCGAAATGTGCCGCCGCTGTTCCAGATGAAAATCGAGTTCGGACGTACGTATTATAAGAATCACATGTTCTCATGCGGTGTTGCGCGATGGGTTCGGATTCCTCGTTTTATCTCTTTTCACTCATAGTGTTGTCTCTTTCGCACTTATTGTGATGTTGGCGTCAAGACTAATACCATTTGATCAATGGGATGCCCAGTCTATAGTATTTAAAGTCAATGATATGGGGGGTTACAGTTCATTTTTCATTTAAAGTTACAGTGACAGTTCAAAATTGTAGGTTGAAGGTTGGAAAACATGTTCTTTCACGATAGTCATAGATTGAACTGCGATTCGCTTTATTTTGTCATGTTCAAAATGTATTTGAATTGATATAAAAAAAACGTTCGAGCGTAGACAGTGATGATAATTTTGAAATTGAAGATCAAAACCCTTCGTACATGGAAATCGTACTAAAAAAGGGTTGTTACCTTGCATGAAATGAGGTAGTTCTGATTTTTTTATATGTTGTATCTCATGAAGTGATGATGACAAATCCGAGTTTTCGACCTCGGAAACCTTCCGCATCATTGGAAAATTTTACAAAAACCGCTAAATTTTATCACGTTTTTGACATATTTTCAATTTTGTCCAGCAAGGACTAATTTTATGGCAAAAGTCGTTATGTGCACTTTTAAAGAAGACAAAATACAAAAAAAAAACGCGAATAATTTGGTGTTTGTACAAGAAATTGTTTCTAAGATACAAAATTTTAAAGTCTCAACATTTCTAAAAAAATTAAAAGTTTTTTTTTTAGTTTTTCTCGATATTGACCACTGAGGACTCATTTAACGTTGATAGTGATCATATACAGTATTAATAAGGACTAGCTGTCCAAAGTTGATGAGGTCGGTAGGCAAATATTTTAAAAAGGGTCTGTGGAATAATCACCGACTGTTGAAGAAAACTTTTTGTAATTTGGAATACTTCATTGAATATATTCAGTTCTTATGTACGATTACTCTTTTTAATTTCTATGGTGTACTGGTCCTCTAAAGCCACAGCACTTCATTTTGGGGCAGTTTGTTTTGTTAGTATTTCTTCATCGATCGGATCAGACAGGTCGAAATCGTTGTCTAATACCTACTGGATCATCGATGAGTGAGTGATTCATCAATGTCGTCACAAGGTCTGGTATATTTTCACAAGATTGACAACCACAGCGGTCAAGTCCTGCTTTTTTACAACGTAATTGTTGGTTCAACCATTTTTGCAGTTGCATCAAATCATGTTTAGTAGGGGCTGAGGAGCTGGTGGTCTCGTCATCGATTGCGGAATGAGGCCTGGTTTACTTCGTATCCAGCATCAATCGAGGGGATTCTTCAACAACAGAATTAAAAACAATATCTAAGGAAAATCAATAGTGGCAACAAGTAAAATTGAATATTTTCAAAACCCTCTGCTTTGGAGGTTGAAAAAACATTTTTTTTTACTTGTTGTTAGGTTCGCAGAGGGTGAAATATAGATTTTCTTGAAATGTTGATCTTTATTTTGTTGTTGGTCTCTTTTCAGATACAGAAGTGGCTGGGAAATGAGAGAAAAATCCCCTCGATTGGGGCTGGATGCGAAGTAGACCAGGCCTTCTTCCGCAACTGATGACAGAACCACCAGCTCCTCAGCCCTTACTAAACATGATTTGATGCAACTGCAAAAATGGTTGAACCAACAATTACGTTGTAAGAAAGCAGGACTTGAACGCTCGGCCGCCACTGTGGTGGTCAATCTTGTGAAAACATACCAGACCTTGTGATGACATTGATTAATCACTCACTCAACGATGATCCAGTATCAGATAACGATTTCGAACTGCCTGATTCGATAGATGAAGAAATACTAACGAAACAAACTGCCCAAAAAAGAAGTACTGTGGATTTAGAGGACAAGCCTGGTCTATCAAAAATGTACAAGAATTGAGAAAAGAAATAGAACATAAGTACTGAATATATTCAAGTATTTCATATTACAAAAAAAATTCTTTAACAGTCGTAGTTTATTTCATAAACCCTTTTTCAAATATTTGCTCACCGACCTCATCAACTTTGGACAGCTGGTCCTTATCAATAATGTACAGATTGTTCATGGCTTTTCTGCGGTCACGTCACAGTATTTGACGTTTAGCAGTATGTCGTAGATTGATCTCTCCACATGTGACATTTGTCAAATTGATCCGAAAGACCCTTGTCCAGACGTACGTGATTTTTTTTTTCAATGTGTAAGAGAGAGACGGAAAAGTATGACGTAACCGCAGGAAAACCATGAACAGACTTTATATGATCACCTTCACCGTTTAATGGGTCCTTAGTGGTCAATATTGAGAAAAGCTAGAAAAAAAAATGTGAATTTTTTTTTTTAGAAATGTGAAACTTTAAACTGCTGTATTCCAGAAAGTATTTTATCTACAAAGACCAAATAAGTTTCGCTTTCTTTAAAATTTTGTTCACTTTGAAATTGTTCATAACGACTTATGCCATAAAATTAGTCCTTGCTGGTCAAAATTGAGAACATGTCAAAAAAGTGACAGAATCAAGTGGTTTTTGTAGAATTTAGCGATGATCCGGAGGGCCTTCGAGGTCAAAAACTCAGATTTTTAATCATCACCTCATCAGATATAACATATAAACAAATCAGAACTACCTCATTTCATGCAGGGTAAAATGTACCAATTCCATGGACTATCTTCTCCAATCGAGAAAATAATTAAATATTTTATAATTTCATTTCAATTAGCGAGCACTTTATGACATTTAATTTTTTTTGCCACCCTTCAACCTTCAATTTTGATGTGTCACTGTAACTTTAAATAAAAAATGAACTGTAGAAAACATCTGATTCCTGAAAAAGCATGTTACACGTTTACAGTATTTTTTTTCTGAAGTACAGTGACACTTCAAAATTTCAGGTTGAAGTCGTCAAGGTTTGTCAGAGCCACGCTTACGCCAAATTCAATGAGGATGATAGCATATGATTCCCGTTTGCCAAGGGGAGTACTTATTGCTTATTCCAAGAAAATAATCGAATTATAGAACCGGCCTATAAGAACTAAATGAATTTTCATAGTTTTACGACTCTTCTGGATAACCATTGTGCCAGGAAGTATTTGTCAACAAGTTTTCTCGAAAGATTAAATGAGAAAATTACAGAAGCAACTTGAAATTATGCAATACTTTTGGACAACGGAGTTGTAGAAGCCTTCGAACATTGAACGCACTGTTCGAAAGTGAAAACAATGAATCAACATGACCCTTCAATTAATAGCGGATCGTTTCGCGAATGTGCCTGGAATAAAAACCTTAGTTCGATTATTCTACCTGTCTGGAATTCGACGTTGGAATTGTATAAGTATGCAAGATTTATGGAAAACAGATCAGATGAGCTTCAAGCACGACTCGGCTATATTCCTATACTCATATTAGATAAGTTGTACCCACGAAATCTTTTCTCAATTTTTATTTAAAACAGATTCTACAGACATCTGCAGTCATTGCAACAATAAGTAAAAAATGAATGCATTGTTTGAAAATTGGAGGAACTCAAACTGAATGCCTGTAATGCATTAAAAACCATAAAGCTTAATCGGTTGTGGAGCTTAAGTGGCCGCATATAATCAGATTAAATCGCGACGTAACCACAGATAGTAATTGGTTTATGAGAATGCCTTTAGCCAACAGTTCAAATTCAAGGGAATTTGCGCTTCTTTATTACCTTCGTAAGAATAATCGACAAATTCCTGAAAAGCTTGAGGAAGATAGAACCGTAGCAAAGAAAATAGTTCATTCGCTTTTCAAGACTACGACAAAATAAAATGAGAACTGATTTTCTTCTTGTATTTAATTACTTCCACGATCATTAATGCATAAATCAACAAACAAGAACGTATTGGACTGTATAATTTGATGAGCTTTCCGCTGAATATAACAATTAATAACATAACTACGCCAGAAGGACTGGCTGGTGGGAATCCTCTTTATTCTACTTTCAGCAAAGATGCTGACAAGAATTAAAAAATATAAATATGATTCATTTGAAGCGAGTGGTATGTGGAACAATGCGACTTCGGTTAATATACGAGCATGGATTACATGGAGCATGGAGAGCTTGCACCATAAAATGCATAGAGACAGTCATACATTGAGGACGCGTGGGTTGAAACAAATTCAACGGTTGGTTTTGTAGAAGAACACGTCAATTTTCATGTTTGTCCGCGGTTTTTTGTATGGTAAATTTATGTATACATATTCAAATAAAAAGTCTTCTTCTTCTTGTGGATAATACTAAGTTACTTTTCAGTAATGGAAAGTCACTGTGTAGTCAGCACTTCCAGTACCAGGACAACTGGCAATTGGTGTTTTTTTCAGGATACTAGATATCTTCGCTTTAAGCCTCCGAAAATTCAACTGCTCTCATGGGATTTTCTGTAAATGAGTGGAATATTCGGAAATATTCGGAGTTTTTGAAGGGTATTTTATTGAGTATCAAAATGCGCAGCCTTCCCATAATATCAGCATCGATTTATCGCCCATACCGTTTCCAATATGACAATGGTGAACATTGAATCTGTAACACGCTGGACAGGTTCTTCTTCAGGTCAAAAAATAATCTGTAGATGTCAAATACTGAAGGTTGTTGATTTTTTCAAATGGAACCCTGTATCTTATTTCAAATTCGTATAGGCCTTTTTTTCTGATTCCGAAAATATACATTTGTGGCATTTCATGCATTGGTTTTCGTAATATAAGCGTATGAACGTCACATATTTAGCCATGTAAAGACCAAAGCAACTAGTGAACAAACGATCAGTTTTTAGGTGTGATGCAAAATGACACGTGAAGACCCTGTGCATATTAGATTTTTCATAATTTTTCATTCTAAACTATGACAAAGTTGCGTTTGGGTACGCACTATTTGGTATTGGTATTGGTGGGGGGGCAAACCACTGCCCGGCGAGTAGGCCTTAAGACCCTTTTCGCCAACCCCAGGACCAATGCAGTTCTAACTAAGTTGATGATGGAGAACATCACCTAGTTATATATTGAACTAGCAGGACCAATTAATTTAGGCTAACTATTAAACTTTTCGACTGTAATTAATTATTAATACTGCAGTCTACTCAGTAGTTGTCATTTATTAATTAAAAGGATTCCGAATTCTTCCGGAGATATGCAAAAAAAAACACCGAGTGCCAGACCTGTCTCGGCACCGGATGTGCTGAATGTACAGTTTTTTCCATAACTAAAAAGTGGCTTAGCCTCGAAAAATTAGCACTGATGAAACACTTGTACATTTTTGCCACCAGCTTTTGGAATAATAAAAAGATTTTCCAATTTTTTGACGATGGAGTTATAAAATTTCAGTGCTACTTTTGCACAACATGGTGATGTTGCATCCAAATTTCTAGGTAGGGGATTCAAAGAGTTATGTCAGACGAGTATCAAATTCAATCAATATAATATCATTTTCTCAAGAAACGAGATTATCACCAAAGACTTTTCTGAAAATGTCTCTGAATTACTTCGAATGCTCATTTGTCTCTAGTTATACTTATTTGACAGTATGTTGAACTCACTTGACTTATCAGGAAATCTGCTTTATGATAGTAGCTTGAAGCTTAAACCAATATTAGATCATTTTCTATCATTATTAAAATGTAAAATACTCAAAGGCTTGAAAATTAGACCTGTACGGGGTGACTGTTGGGGGTGGAATGTAAAAACTACCCTGAAAATGATGTTTGGATCGAGACACACTGAATAGCTACTCACAGCGACGATATGCTTCAAAACATTGGAAATATACAAAAAATATATATTTATTAACGCTTTGGTGGAGAGTGTCTTAATATCTCAAACATATTCTTCATTTAACCTGCTGTAAGGTTTTTATGAGTGATGCTATTGAAAAATATCATGCAATAAAACTGTAAAGCAAAGTTTTCCGAGTTTGTTATACATTTCAAATTTTCATTTGGATTATTCGCATTGTTCTTACGAATTTTAGTTCGAGCACGGGCAAGGGATTTGCGGCCAAGGTCGAGAATTTTGCTTGCGAACGAAAAGCGTAAAATAGCAAAAAAAAATCGATTGCCACAGATCGCTTTTTGGATTGATGACATATTAGGCGAAAAATAGCAAAACGCTAAGAATATCAAGAATGTTTGCAGACTGCTGTGATGTATACTTCCTATGAATATATTCAATGTTATGTTTGATATGATTTTCGGTGATGCTAATATGTAATTTTCTCAACGACACTGATGTCAGTAAGCAGGTTGCCTTGGTTTTGATTGAATCTGATTATCGGATCTGTACTGTATGTTGAGTCTTTCTGGATGATTTGTTTATAGCTTTGATTGATAGACGGATGAATTTTAACAAACTCAATCAGATTTTTCGTAGACGACGATATGTCCGCACCATATACCTATAAAACTATAGGTATATATGGTCCGCACACTGAAAGGGGAAATGTTTCGTGACACTGAACCATAGGAAAAAGAATCAATATAGAACGCTCACTCCTATACATTTGCTCATGCAAAGTATGCGTGACTGTGCTGCCATAGCGGTGGAGTCAAGGAAACAATATTTTCTGGCGGGCTGTACCAATTGCTGATTATATAATCATTATTATTAAAACATTTTAAACAGACATATTATATTCGCTGTATAATAAATACTTACCAACTGTTTATGTATAGCAAGTATTTAATATACAGGAATATAACAATAAAACAAATTAAACGTTCAATATGTATTTATTAATGTATTGATCAATATACAGGCTGGATCGAAAAAGTAAATTAATCATTTCCAAGACAATGATGCGATAGTTCACGAAAATATCTTTACTACTTTCAACAAAAGTATTGCACATGTTTTTTTATTTTAACGAATTTCAACATCATAATAATGAGTGCGCAAGTGCAATCAGCTGTATTTCTTTGTTTTGGGTCCCCAATGATACAACACAATAGAATATGTTCTCTATAATACACAATCCACAATACACAAATTCGCCTAAAGAAAAGTCAGTTCCACTGTTCCAAAAAGAAGAAAACACCAAGACACAATCACATAAACACTTTCCAAATATTCTTATTCATTTCATAAATAAACAGAACATAAAATGACAAATGGCGAATGGATGACGGACTTTGATGCTTGGCTTACACTCAATTTAATTTTGAAGTTGTTCGACCAAAAGGCATATTCAAGTATTTTTCCAAGTTGTGAACAGTTTATTTATTTATAATAGATAGTAGGTTTGTTCAGTCAGAAGACATAAATATTATTTGAATATTTTTGTTAGGTTGGCAATAGTCTATATTTTTATGGTTGGTAGTGGTTATTCCGGTAAGACGTCACACTTCAACGCTCTAGGCTGTCTCTGTCGCTCTTGGTGATGGTTTTGTTTTATCGGTTGCGCATCAAGAAAAACCAGTTTAAGTACGTCTATAGCTTTGACGGTGGCAAGTCGCCATTTTTTGTAGCCAGAAATTTGGTTTCATATTTTGTATTGAAAGTTATGTTATTAATAGTATCCTAGTTTTGTTCTGCTTCGTTTTTTCTTGCTAATAATTATAATAAATTGCAAGTGTGCCCGGGATTCCAGTCCAGTGATTTTATTTTCGCAAAATTGGTGAGAAATATAAGCCAGCAACTTGGAGCTATCAAGGAAGGTAAATTCATCATTTGTTGGTTCTTCGGCCGGATGTAGCAGATAACTCTGTTGCTTTCTTGAATGGAAGATGGAATTGAGTGCACAAATTATGGAGGCAGAATAATTATTGGTTTGGAACCGAAAAATTGGATCTTGGTTGGATTTGGAGGTTACAATCGTTGGAAACGAGGTGCAAGGGTGAGTGCCAGTTTATTTTTGTGACTTTTTTTTGGACTTGGTGATAAATCGGTGTAGTTTTTAAAGTGTAGGCGTACTCAACGGTTGATTAGGAATTAAAAAATCTGTAAAGGATTGCACTTGGGTCGGAATCGTGGTAAAAAAAAAGGTATTTAATCGCGGATCGGTTAAATAAAATTGGATATATTTGGGTTATTGGTATTTTGTCACGGTTTATTTTGATTGTACCTTTTATAAAAGTAGGTACCTAAATATGGCAAGGGCAAATCTAGACGTGCTTAAAAAAAAGCGAGCGGTATTAAAAGGGAATCTTACAAAACAAGAGACCTTTTTAAATAATTACGAGCCTGCTAGGGTGGTTGAGGTGCCAATGCGTTTGGAAAAAGTAAATGAGTGGTTCAATGAGTTTGAAAATGTTCAATTTCAAATCGAGGAGTCAGATCAGGTTAAGATCGATGAGGAAGAAATGGAGAGAGACAGGTTTGTCGAAAAATATTTTAGTGTGGTAGGTCGATTGAGCCAGTTGAGTTTGGGTGTTCAGTCGGTGGGGGGGCCCAGTCCTAGAGGGACAGACGCAATTATGGAAGTTAAATTACCGGTTATGCAAATTCCTAGCTTTGATGGAGATTATAAACAGTGGTTAGAATTTCACGACACATTCAATTCTCTGGTTGACTCCAACTCTAAATTGTCAGATATTCAGAAATTCCACTATCTAAAAAGTTCTTTGAAGGGTAGCGCTGCAGAGGTTATACATAACCTAGAGGTTTCGTCCACCAACTATCAGGAGGCATGGGGTTTGTTGAAGGAGGGTTTTGAAAACAAAAAACTCATCGCTATATCCCATATTGAGTCTTTGTATGATTTTCCTATAATGTCAAAGGAATCGCATGAGGATTTGCGTAGGTTTGTGAATGAAATAAGAAGGGATTTGCGCGCATTGAAAACTTTAGGTTTGGGAGTAGAGCATTGGGATACATTGTCAATATATATTTTGGAAACTAAATTGGATTCGGTTACCAAGAAAGAATGGAAAAACCAATGCTCGATAGATACCTTTGCAACCATGAAGGAGTTTCTACAATTTTTAACTAAAAAGTGTGCTAATTTAAAATCATCATGTAGTGCAAATGTGAAAGAAAAGATTGTTGACAAGGGTATGCAATCGAAGTCCAGACAGCATGTTTATTATACGCAAAATAGGTCCAACAATAATTGCGTAGTTTGCAAATCAAAGGAACATTATATCCAGAATTGTAAGAAATTTATGGATATGAATATTCAAAAAAAACGGGATGCTGTCGCGGGGGCTAGTTTGTGCTGGAATTGTCTCAGGTCTGGGCATAGGGTTTTGGATTGTAAAATGAGTGGATGTAGGCACTGTAAGAGGAAACATCATGCACTGCTTCACACGGAACAGAAAAATGACAATAAGGAAGCATCATCAGGGGCTTCATCGGGAAGTCAAGGTAATTCGGGAACTACGGAGGAAACTGTATCATTTAACGGGCATTCCAAGGAAATTGATAAGATACAGGTAAGTAAGTCAATTGGAGAAGAGCTGCTGTCTACGGCGATTATTAAAATTATGGACAAATTTGGGAACATGCATGAATGCAGGGCTCTTCTAGATAACGGATCTCAGTCATCGTTTATGACTAAAGAGCTAAGTCACAAGTTAGGTATTGCAAAAGAAAGGGTAAATATAACAGTGAAAGGAATAAGTGAAGGTGTGTCGGATATAACACACAAGGTAAGGGCTAAGATCTTTTCTAGGTACGATGACTATCAGGTGGAGACTAATTTTTTGATAATTGAGGAGATTTCGAATATGATTCCCTCTATTAAAATTGATAAGGCTAGTGTTAATATCCCTCAGGATTTATTCTTGTCTGATACATCATTTTGCAATCCAGGTAAGATCGATATTTTATTGGGTTCGGCCATTTTTTGGGATGTACTAGGATCACATCATATAACATTGAACAAGGGGTTAGTTACGATATGGGAAACTAGGCTCGGTTATGTAGTTGTGGGATCTGCAGGATTTGATAACATTTCGGGGGTGAACTCCTTCAATTTGGTGTCTACTCTGACCGTACAAGATCAATTGGAAAGGTTTTGGCTCCTGGAAGAGACGAAAAAGGAAAGATTTCTCACAAGGGAAGAAGAAGAGTGTGAGAGGTTTTTCATCGACACGGCGAAAAGAGCTAAGGATGGAAAGTTTATTGTGAATTTGCCCTTTCGTTCGGGATCTTTGGTACTTGGAGACTCATATTCTACGGCGTTGAAAAGATTCAATTGGATGGAAAGGAAACTGGATAGGAATGTCGAGTCTAGGAAAATGTATCACTCTTTTTTAAAAGAGTACATAAAATTAGGCCATATGTCAAAGATAGAACCCGGTGAAAATTTAGAAGTGGTTACACGGGGTCCTAATATCAACTATTTACCGCATCATCCAGTTTTAAAGGCAACATCTCAGACTACCAAGCTTCGAGTTGTGTTCGATGCTAGTAGTCCTACTTCTAATGGGGTGTCCTTGAACAATGCATTGTTAATAGGTCCGAAACTTCAGGAGGATATCTTCGATATTTTGCTACGGTGGAGAAAGCATACCTTGGTAATAACTGCTGATGTGGAAAAGATGTATCGGCAGATTTGGGTTGCTGAGGAAGACAGGGACTACCAGAGGATACTATGGAGGTTTAATAAGGATGAGGACATTGGGCATTATACCTTAAATACGGTAACTTATGGTATGTCTTGTTCGGGATACTTGGCTGTTGAATGTGTGCAGCAGTTAGCCTTTTCGGCTAGTAAAGATTTTCCTCGGGCTAGCAATGTCATAATAAAGGATTTCTATATGGATGATCTGCTCAGTGGGGCAGAGAGTGTTGATGAAATTATGAATCTAAAAAAGGAAATAGGCGGAATTTTGATAGAAGGTGGTTTTGTCTTAAGGAAGTGGTGTTGTAATAAACCGGAGGTAATTTTGGACAGAAGTGAGGCTGCGCAAGGTGCTGCGCATATTGAACACTATATATAGGCTACGGACGGTGATTCGAAAACTTTAGGGATAAAATGGAACTCTCGGTCGGATACCCTTAATTTTGAGTTTTCGGATATTTTTGAGAGTGGTTTGGACAAAAAAGTAACAAAAAGACAGATTCTTTCGATAATATCGGTAGTCTTTGACCCATTAGGACTACTTCAACCGTTAATCATCAGGGCTAAACTTACATTGCAGGATCTTTGGAAGCAAAAATTAGGATGGGATGAGGAAGTCCCACAGGAAATTCTCAACAACTGGCTGGACTTGCGAGGTGATTTTGAAAGATTAGGATCGATCAATATCAAGAGACATATGGTATGTGAGAATCCAGTGAGTCTGCAAATACACGGGTTTTGCGATGCGTCCTTGAAAGCCTATGGGGCCTGTGTCTATATTAAATCTGTAGATGTTCAAGGCAATTGTCATGTTCGGTTGGTGGCTTCCAAGTCGCGAGTCGCTCCCCTCAAAGTAGTTGCGCTCGCTCGATTGGAACTATGCGGTGCTCTTTTACTGGAAAGGCTAGTCAAGTCGGTATTACAGTCCACTGATATCAATCCTTCGATGATAAGGTATTGGTCTGATTCGTCAATTGTGTTGTGTTGGTTGGCAAAGGAACCTTCAAATTGGTCGATTTTTGTGGCTAATCGATCTTCGGAGATTCAGGTCCTGACTCAAGGCCATCAGTGGTGTCACGTTTCTTCGGTTGATAACCCAGCTGATATGGTATCAAGGGGAATATCTGGTGATAATTTGAAATCTAATGTTCTCTGGTGGAATGGACCGAGGTGGCTGTCACAAGATGAGGATAATTGGCCAAGATTTCAGAACATTGACATCGAGACGGTTCCTGAACAAAGGTTGGCTCCTAAAGCATTTATGGTAAGTACTATGGGAATGGTGATTGGCATCGGCGAGGTTTTCGATAGGTTATCGAATTTCAATGGACTTTTGAGGTCAGTCGCGTATTGCCTAAGGTTTTTAGAGAATATTCGCTCAAAGAAAGAATCACGACATGTAGGAACACTTACTGTACTTGAACTAGAAAGGGCTTGGGTTGAAATTATCAAGGTTGTACAGTTATCGGAATTTAAACCAGAAATCAATTGTCTGACAAGTGGAAAGAAACTTGGAAGGACTAGTAAAATATTAAGCTTGAATCCAATGTTAGATAAGGATAGACTGCTGAGGGTAGGAGGTAGGTTAGCTAAAGGGGACTTGAACTTTGAGCAGAAATTTCCAGTTATACTGCCAAAGGGGCATAGAATTACAAGGTTGATCGTTTTAAATGAACATTACAAAAATTTGCATGCAGGACCGCGGGCTTTACTGGCACAAATTCGACTTAGGTATTGGCCAATATCAGGTAGTCAGGTTGTACGAGGAGTGTTGAGAAACTGCGTTGTGTGCATTCGAGCAAAACCTCAATGTTTGAATCAAATTATGGGGGATTTACCTATGTCTAGAATAACACCTTCCCGGCCATTTACAAACTGCGGAGTGGACTATGCGGGACCCTTTGATATCAAAGTTAGCAAAACCCGGGGTCATAAAACAATCAAAGCATATTTATGCGTATTTGTTTGTATTGTAACCAAGGCTGTTCACCTGGAGGTTGTGAGCGACTTATCCACTCCTGCTTTCCTCAACTGTTTTAAGCGATTTATCGCCAGGAGAGGGTTGTGCAGTAACGTTTATTCGGACAATGCAACGAATTTTGTCGGTGCGAATAATAGCTTACAGGAATTGTACAAGTTTTTGGGCCAGGGGGCTACTCAAAATGCTTTTTCGGAATATTTTTCTCAGTTGCGCATTCATTGGCACTTCATTCCGCCCAGGTCGCCGCATTTTGGCGGCTTATGGGAATCTGCGGTGAAATCCGCTAAGCACCATTTTAAGCGCGTAATCGGTGGTCAAAGACCAACCTTTGAAGAGTTGTACACATTTTCGACCCAAGTGGAATCTTGCCTTAACTCAAGGCCTTTAACCCCATTGTCAAGTGCGCCAGATGATTTAGAAGTTTTAACACCGGGACATTTTTTAATTGGCACTGCCCTTAACGCGTTACCTCAAGAAGACTTGAGTGGTTGTAATCCAAACCGGCTTCAGCGGTATCATTTGTTGGCGCAGCTTCTTCAGTCATTCTGGAGTAGATGGTCTTCGGAGTATCTTGGACAGCTCCAACAGCGTACCAAATGGCAGCAGGCAGCTGATCCTGTCAAGATTGGAGATTTAGTGATCGTGCGCGATGACAATCTGCCCCCGTTAAAATGGCAGCGTGCGCGAGTTATTGAATTGCATCCGGGAATTTTTGGTTGTCATTAATTATAGGCTTTAGGTTAGGTTTTGTTGAAAGACAAGCTTTCAAGAGGGGCGGCATGTTCGACCAGAAGACATAAATATTATTTGAATATTTTTGTTAGGTTGGCAATAGTCTATATTTTTATGGTTGGTAGTGGTTATTCCGGTAAGACGTCACACTTCAACGCTCTAGGCTGTCTCTGTCGCTCTTGGTGATGGTTTTGTTTTATCGGTTGCGCATCAAGAAAAACCAGTTTAAGTACGTCTATAGCTTTGACGGTGGCAAGTCGCCATTTTTTGTAGCCAGAAATTTGGTTTCATATTTTGTATTGAAAGTTATGTTATTAATAGTATCCTAGTTTTGTTCTGCTTCGTTTTTTCTTGCTAATAATTATAATAAATTGCAAGTGTGCCCGGGATTCCAGTCCAGTGATTTTATTTTCGCAAAATTGGTGAGAAATATAAGCCAGCAACTTGGAGCTATCAAGGAAGGTAAATTCATCATTTGTTGGTTCTTCGGCCGGATGTAGCAGATAACTCTGTTGCTTTCTTGAATGGAAGATGGAATTGAGTGCACAAATTATGGAGGCAGAATAATTATTGGTTTGGAACCGAAAAATTGGATCTTGGTTGGATTTGGAGGTTACAATCGTTGGAAACGAGGTGCAAGGGTGAGTGCCAGTTTATTTTTGTGACTTTTTTTTGGACTTGGTGATAAATCGGTGTAGTTTTTAAAGTGTAGGCGTACTCAACGGTTGATTAGGAATTAAAAAATCTGTAAAGGATTGCACTTGGGTCGGAATCGTGGTAAAAAAAAAGGTATTTAATCGCGGATCGGTTAAATAAAATTGGATATATTTGGGTTATTGGTATTTTGTCACGGTTTATTTTGATTGTACCTTTTATAAAAGTAGGTACCTAAATATGGCAAGGGCAAATCTAGACGTGCTTAAAAAAAAGCGAGCGGTATTAAAAGGGAATCTTACAAAACAAGAGACCTTTTTAAATAATTACGAGCCTGCTAGGGTGGTTGAGGTGCCAATGCGTTTGGAAAAAGTAAATGAGTGGTTCAATGAGTTTGAAAATGTTCAATTTCAAATCGAGGAGTCAGATCAGGTTAAGATCGATGAGGAAGAAATGGAGAGAGACAGGTTTGTCGAAAAATATTTTAGTGTGGTAGGTCGATTGAGCCAGTTGAGTTTGGGTGTTCAGTCGGTGGGGGGGCCCAGTCCTAGAGGGACAGACGCAATTATGGAAGTTAAATTACCGGTTATGCAAATTCCTAGCTTTGATGGAGATTATAAACAGTGGTTAGAATTTCACGACACATTCAATTCTCTGGTTGACTCCAACTCTAAATTGTCAGATATTCAGAAATTCCACTATCTAAAAAGTTCTTTGAAGGGTAGCGCTGCAGAGGTTATACATAACCTAGAGGTTTCGTCCACCAACTATCAGGAGGCATGGGGTTTGTTGAAGGAGGGTTTTGAAAACAAAAAACTCATCGCTATATCCCATATTGAGTCTTTGTATGATTTTCCTATAATGTCAAAGGAATCGCATGAGGATTTGCGTAGGTTTGTGAATGAAATAAGAAGGGATTTGCGCGCATTGAAAACTTTAGGTTTGGGAGTAGAGCATTGGGATACATTGTCAATATATATTTTGGAAACTAAATTGGATTCGGTTACCAAGAAAGAATGGAAAAACCAATGCTCGATAGATACCTTTGCAACCATGAAGGAGTTTCTACAATTTTTAACTAAAAAGTGTGCTAATTTAAAATCATCATGTAGTGCAAATGTGAAAGAAAAGATTGTTGACAAGGGTATGCAATCGAAGTCCAGACAGCATGTTTATTATACGCAAAATAGGTCCAACAATAATTGCGTAGTTTGCAAATCAAAGGAACATTATATCCAGAATTGTAAGAAATTTATGGATATGAATATTCAAAAAAAACGGGATGCTGTCGCGGGGGCTAGTTTGTGCTGGAATTGTCTCAGGTCTGGGCATAGGGTTTTGGATTGTAAAATGAGTGGATGTAGGCACTGTAAGAGGAAACATCATGCACTGCTTCACACGGAACAGAAAAATGACAATAAGGAAGCATCATCAGGGGCTTCATCGGGAAGTCAAGGTAATTCGGGAACTACGGAGGAAACTGTATCATTTAACGGGCATTCCAAGGAAATTGATAAGATACAGGTAAGTAAGTCAATTGGAGAAGAGCTGCTGTCTACGGCGATTATTAAAATTATGGACAAATTTGGGAACATGCATGAATGCAGGGCTCTTCTAGATAACGGATCTCAGTCATCGTTTATGACTAAAGAGCTAAGTCACAAGTTAGGTATTGCAAAAGAAAGGGTAAATATAACAGTGAAAGGAATAAGTGAAGGTGTGTCGGATATAACACACAAGGTAAGGGCTAAGATCTTTTCTAGGTACGATGACTATCAGGTGGAGACTAATTTTTTGATAATTGAGGAGATTTCGAATATGATTCCCTCTATTAAAATTGATAAGGCTAGTGTTAATATCCCTCAGGATTTATTCTTGTCTGATACATCATTTTGCAATCCAGGTAAGATCGATATTTTATTGGGTTCGGCCATTTTTTGGGATGTACTAGGATCACATCATATAACATTGAACAAGGGGTTAGTTACGATATGGGAAACTAGGCTCGGTTATGTAGTTGTGGGATCTGCAGGATTTGATAACATTTCGGGGGTGAACTCCTTCAATTTGGTGTCTACTCTGACCGTACAAGATCAATTGGAAAGGTTTTGGCTCCTGGAAGAGACGAAAAAGGAAAGATTTCTCACAAGGGAAGAAGAAGAGTGTGAGAGGTTTTTCATCGACACGGCGAAAAGAGCTAAGGATGGAAAGTCTATTGTGAATTTGCCCTTTCGTTCGGGATCTTTGGTACTTGGAGACTCATATTCTACGGCGTTGAAAAGATTCAATTGGATGGAAAGGAAACTGGATAGGAATGTCGAGTCTAGGAAAATGTATCACTCTTTTTTAAAAGAGTACATAAAATTAGGCCATATGTCAAAGATAGAACCCGGTGAAAATTTAGAAGTGGTTACACGGGGTCCTAATATCAACTATTTACCGCATCATCCAGTTTTAAAGGCAACATCTCAGACTACCAAGCTTCGAGTTGTGTTCGATGCTAGTAGTCCTACTTCTAATGGGGTGTCCTTGAACAATGCATTGTTAATAGGTCCGAAACTTCAGGAGGATATCTTCGATATTTTGCTACGGTGGAGAAAGCATACCTTGGTAATAACTGCTGATGTGGAAAAGATGTATCGGCAGATTTGGGTTGCTGAGGAAGACAGGGACTACCAGAGGATACTATGGAGGTTTAATAAGGATGAGGACATTGGGCATTATACCTTAAATACGGTAACTTATGGTATGTCTTGTTCGGGATACTTGGCTGTTGAATGTGTGCAGCAGTTAGCCTTTTCGGCTAGTAAAGATTTTCCTCGGGCTAGCAATGTCATAATAAAGGATTTCTATATGGATGATCTGCTCAGTGGGGCAGAGAGTGTTGATGAAATTATGAATCTAAAAAAGGAAATAGGCGGAATTTTGATAGAAGGTGGTTTTGTCTTAAGGAAGTGGTGTTGTAATAAACCGGAGGTAATTTTGGACAGAAGTGAGGCTGCGCAAGGTGCTGCGCATATTGAACACTATATATCGGCTACGGACGGTGATTCGAAAACTTTAGGTATAAAATGGAACTCTCGGTCGGATACCCTTAATTTTGAGTTTTCGGATATTTTTGAGAGTGGTTTGGACAAAAAAGTAACAAAAAGACAGATTCTTTCGATAATATCGGTAGTCTTTGACCCATTAGGACTACTTCAACCGTTAATCATCAGGGCTAAACTTACATTGCAGGATCTTTGGAAGCAAAAATTAGGATGGGATGAGGAAGTCCCACAGGAAATTCTCAACAACTGGCTGGACTTGCGAGGTGATTTTGAAAGATTAGGATCGATCAATATCAAGAGACATATGGTATGTGAGAATCCAGTGAGTCTGCAAATACACGGGTTTTGCGATGCGTCCTTGAAAGCCTATGGGGCCTGTGTCTATATTAAATCTGTAGATGTTCAAGGCAATTGTCATGTTCGGTTGGTGGCTTCCAAGTCGCGAGTCGCTCCCCTCAAAGTAGTTGCGCTCGCTCGATTGGAACTATGCGGTGCTCTTTTACTGGCAAGGCTAGTCAAGTCGGTATTACAGTCCACTGATATCAATCCTTCGATGATAAGATATTGGTCTGATTCGTCAATTGTGTTGTGTTGGTTGGCAAAGGAACCTTCAAATTGGTCGATTTTTGTGGCTAATCGATCTTCGGAGATTCAGGTCCTGACTCAAGGCCATCAGTGGTGTCACGTTTCTTCGGTTGATAACCCAGCTGATATGGTATCAAGGGGAATATCTGGTGATAATTTGAAATCTGATGTTCTCTGGTGGAATGGACCGAGGTGGCTGTCACAAGATGAGGATAATTGGCCAAGATTTCAGAACATTGACATCGAGACGGTTCCTGAACAAAGGTTGGCTCCTAAAGCATTTATGGTAAGTACTATGGAAATGGTGATTGGCATCGGCGAGGTTTTCGATAGGTTATCGAATTTCAATGGACTTTTGAGGTCAGTCGCGTATTGCCTAAGGTTTTTAGAGAATATTCGCTCAAAGAAAGAATCACGACATGTAGGAACACTTACTGTACTTGAACTAGAAAGGGCTTGGGTTGAAATTATCAAGGTTGTACAGTTATCGGAATTTAAACCAGAAATCAATTGTCTGACAAGTGGAAAGAAACTTGGAAGGACTAGTAAAATATTAAGCTTGAATCCAATGTTAGATAAGGATAGACTGCTGAGGGTAGGAGGTAGGTTAGCTAAAGGGGACTTGAACTTTGAGCAGAAATTTCCAGTTATACTGCCAAAGGGGCATAGAATTACAAGGTTGATCGTTTTAAATGAACATTACAAAAATTTGCATGCAGGACCGCGGGCTTTACTGGCACAAATTCGACTTAGGTATTGGCCAATATCAGGTAGTCAGGTTGTACGAGGAGTGTTGAGAAACTGCGTTGTGTGCATTCGAGCAAAACCTCAATGTTTGAATCAAATTATGGGGGATTTACCTATGTCTAGAATAACACCTTCCCGGCCATTTACAAACTGCGGAGTGGACTATGCGGGACCCTTTGATATCAAAGTTAGCAAAACCCGGGGTCATAAAACAATCAAAGCATATTTATGCGTATTTGTTTGTATGGTAACCAAGGCTGTTCACCTGGAGGTTGTGAGCGACTTATCCACTCCTGCTTTCCTCAACTGTTTTAAGCGATTTATCGCCAGGAGAGGGTTGTGCAGTAACGTTTATTCGGACAATGCAACGAATTTTGTCGGTGCGAATAATAGCTTACAGGAATTGTACAAGTTTTTGGGCCAGGGGGCTACTCAAAATGCTTTTTCGGAATATTTTTCTCAGTTGCGCATTCATTGGCACTTCATTCCGCCCAGGTCGCCGCATTTTGGCGGCTTATGGGAATCTGCGGTGAAATCCGCTAAGCACCATTTTAAGCGCGTAATCGGTGGTCAAAGACCAACCTTTGAAGAGTTGTACACATTTTCGACCCAAGTGGAATCTTGCCTTAACTCAAGGCCTTTAACCCCATTGTCAAGTGCGCCAGATGATTTAGAAGTTTTAACACCGGGACATTTTTTAATTGGCACTGCCCTTAACGCGTTACCTCAAGAAGACTTGAGTGGTTGTAATCCAAACCGGCTTCAGCGGTATCATTTGTTGGCGCAGCTTCTTCAGTCATTCTGGAGTAGATGGTCTTCGGAGTATCTTGGACAGCTCCAACAGCGTACCAAATGGCAGCAGGCAGCTGATCCTGTCAAGATTGGAGATTTAGTGATCGTGCGCGATGACAATCTGCCCCCGTTAAAATGGCAGCGTGCGCGAGTTATTGAATTGCATCCGGGAATTTTTGGTTGTCATTAATTATAGGCTTTAGGTTAGGTTTTGTTGAAAGACAAGCTTTCAAGAGGGGCGGCATGTTCGACCAGAAGACATAAATATTATTTGAATATTTTTGTTAGGTTGGCAATAGTCTATATTTTTATGGTTGGTAGTGGTTATTCCGGTAAGACGTCACACTTCAACGCTCTAGGCTGTCTCTGTCGCTCTTGGTGATGGTTTTGTTTTATCGGTTGCGCATCAAGAAAAACCAGTTTAAGTACGTCTATAGCTTTGACGGTGGCAAGTCGCCATTTTTTGTAGCCAGAAATTTGGTTTCATATTTTGTATTGAAAGTTATGTTATTAATAGTATCCTAGTTTTGTTCTGCTTCGTTTTTTCTTGCTAATAATTATAATAAATTGCAAGTGTGCCCGGGATTCCAGTCCAGTGATTTTATTTCCGCAAAATTGGTGAGAAATATAAGCCAGCAACTTGGAGCTATCAAGGAAGGTAAATTCACCAGAAGTAGAACTCAAATTTCCGCTTGGCATACGGGAATCATTTCGTACCACCCACATTAGATTTGGAGTAAGCGTGACTTTGAACACAAATTATTTGTAGATGGTGTATCAAAATCTTCGTTTGGCAAGCGGAAATTTGGCAATTTCAATTCGAAAACAAATTGAATGTGAACCTTATATGACGAAGGAACAGGGACAGACGGAATATTGACATTATTGACCGATGATGGTTGTCGCATGTGAAATGATTGCGATTGAAGCGCATAGCGGTGGAGTCAAGAAACTAAAATAGGTAGGTTGTGGAAGAATTAAATAGAGTCGACCTTCTTTATTTGATTCTCTTTTCTATGCACTGAATTCTCTTTTCTATGCACTGAACTAGCGAACTTTCATTTCAATTGTGCGGAGTTTGAGGATACGACCATGGGTGGGAAGTAGGTTTAGATGGGAAACTTATATGTAAGTCGATGGAGACAAGTTGTGGGGTGTGACAAGGACAAAAGATTGGTGTTCCCACTACCACTCACCAGAGGCGCTAGCCCATTGACAAGTCAGCTGGAGAATGACGGAAAAATGAGGGCTCATGGGAAAAAGTGGGAACGTTGTCGGTTAAAATTGTAATAAATTTAATTCTTATCGATGCAGCTCACAGATATTATTTCTTTATTTTATTGTCAATTTTGAAAATACATGTCATTTTTGAGTGCTATTATTCCAAATTTAGCTTTAATTTTGATAAAGCATAAAAAATTGCAAAAAAAGAAATTCGTTTCAATTAATTCCTTCTCAAAAAAAAACTTGGCAATCTCGAAATTGGAATTTTGGTGACAAGGAGATTTTGAATTTGAAATTGTATGCGCATTTTTATTGTTGTTTGAGTTTGACGGTTGTTTGTAAGTTTTTGTTGTTTTGGGGTTTTGGACGATATTTTGTGTATTGACTGTTTTATTTTGACCGTTTGACTATTCAAGTGCTTCTTGTGCTGATTCAAGGTAAAGATGTAGCATTACAAAGGTATTCTCTATTCAGAAACACGGAACACTTATTTATCTTCCTTTGGATTCAAAATATGACAGGGTGTATTACAAAGTTTATTATCCCTTAAAAAAAAAACGATTATCATGTCAACTCCAAAATTGAATGTCCAGAATGAATCAAGCTACAAATTCATTTTCAATAAAAAAAAGTCGAATTTTTATTTGCAATCTCCAAAGAGTGTCAACATTTTGGAGCCAAACTGGTAATTCCATAAGCATTGGGTTGAATTTGCCAGAAATTTAAACCACTCTGTGGAGTTAACAAATAAAAATTGATTACCTATATCATGTAAAAAAAGTTGATCTGATATCTTCATTATCAGAGGGAGATAAATGAAACTATATGTTTGAATCTTAATATAGGTGTTTTGGTTTCTATATCAATGAGTAGGTTGACACCCTGTATACATACAGGAAATGGAAAAATAATCGTTAAAAAGAAATAGTTATCGATACATTTTGAGACTCCTATCCATGCATCCATAATAGAACGTATTCAAGTACAGCTTTTTATTCGAAATTGAACCAATATTCCATTTTAACATTGAAAAAAATAATCCCATCCTTATATATTATTACTATTTTTGTTCCAGAGACTATGCAGGACCTGTTAACTACACCAAATGTGTCATTGCCGTCTACGAGTAATCGGAGTAATGTGTACTTTTAGTGTATGATTTAAAAAAAGCGTCAAGACTATACAGCATTAAATTTCGCAGCATTTCAAAAATGCAGCAACTCAAATGATAGCAGCTGTGTTTTAGTGTTCATAGATGAAAGTATCATATCATATCATTCTATATTCCAAAATACCTGTGTACCTACTTGATTTTGAAATGAGTGTAATTTTATTTTTCTTGCTCAAGATCTGAACTTTGAAATTATCAACATACGATTTTGTTATTCATATTTACATTATATACGTTTTTACTGAAAAGTTAATTGTGTTTGGATTTATTTCAATCACCTGTTCCAATCTCTTATTCTATAAGATTTGATTTGAATGAATTAGTTGCAAATGGAAATTGGTTATTGTAAATTACCAAGTTTTCATTTTCAATTCTAATCAAGTTAAATCAAATGTTGTAGAGTAAATTCCCCTTCTGAATAATGAAAAAAATAATTTTGATTCTAAGTAGACGTTATGCCGAAGGCTCCAGAAGTTAGCTCAACTACTTAAATGAAGACGGCGCTTGCCGCGTCGCTTTCTTGTCAATGGGAGATTTCCATCTAAATCTGTGTAATCTATGGATACGACTGCTATGAGCAGCAAATCGCAGAGATTTTTGCATAAATATGTCACCAGTCATCAGATCATGTGTCTCCTCCCCATAAAAATCGCGAAACGCAAATCGCTTTTTCGACGACAAGACAAGTCTAAATTTCAGTCGCTAATAAAAGCGAAAAGTGGATTCATACTATGTCACTGACCATTAGAATCACATTGTCGTCGGTTATTCGTTTTTTTTGCGATTTTCCGCTTTTCACTACGCTACTTATGGTCAAATATCGCTGATTTATACCTTGAAATTTGTTCTTGCATATGTTTCTGTTTCTTGGAAGTTGTTTTTACGGGCAGTGCACTTTTCAACGTATGTATGTTTAACGTCTATGGAAAGGTTTGTGAGGCTGCTGTTTGTTTCAGATTGTGGAACAGAGGTCTATCACATACCTACTTGTTGAAATAAAAAGCTGCAGGTGCCACAAAGACAGTTTTCAAATGCATAGGTTTGCTCACGATACACCTAAATAAAAGTAAGCCCCGCGAACTAAATTCCCTTTTTTCGCACAGTGTCACAGTTTCTATGGTTACCATAATAATTTGCGGATCGTAGCTTTTTATGCTTGTCATAGTCTCATAAGAAGTATCATTTTTATTGAGGAAAGTGGCATTTTATGTTTATCAATTTGGTTGTTGCCGCAGATGACGTCAAAACCAACATGCGTGTTGGTGTGCCGTGTTCGAGTGCATCGTGGGTTTGGCATAATATTCGAATACTTACATCATTATCGTATCCGTTTCAAATTTCGAACAAGAAATTACTCACTACTTGTCTGAAGAAACATTCTCTCGCGGTAATTTCGTTTCTTTTTTGTATCTCAGATTCTTTTTTAAATTACGAGATACAGTTCCTTTCAAAAACAATCTTTGATACAAAAAATAAAAAAACCAAGATTCAATAACTTGAATATTATTTATTTAAGTATAAGAAACTTTTCCATGATGATTCATGATGATTCCTGTGAATCATCATGAGCAAGTTTCTCATACTCTATATTTACCTAGTATGTAATTGTTGAAAATCTCCCCCCTTGTTCGGGGCTGGGTTTTATAAAACAAAATTCATAGCAAATATCGGCATTTCATCTTGTAATTGCTAAATATGATGTATTCGATCACATTCAAACTATCTTTATTTATAGCTTTATTTTAAAGATATTTTTTTCAATTTCTTGATTTTTTTTCATGATGTAATTGCTAAAACTAATGTATTCGATTACTTTTAAACTATCTACGCTACGATGGGTTGCTTTATTTAAAAGATATTAATTTCGATCACGAATTTTCAATTTTTGACCACTGTGCGACGTTACGAGATAGCCTTGTTCCCGCGTATCACTTCGACTTCGACTTCGAATTTCGAATCTCATTCGCTTTTGGATTTCCGATAGGAGCAGATCGACGGTGGTTTCAATTAGATAGGATTAGGATGTTTCACTTTGGTTTTCGATTTTGTGTTTTTTTTCTGATTCAGATAATCTTTACATTATTGTACAACGTCAGAGCAGACGACGGTGGTTTGTCGGGTGGTTTTTCGATTGCTAAACCATATGCCAGCGCAGCTCTCTGGAAGACGGAAAATTACCCTTCCGATTTTGCTCAAAATCGGTGGAGGCAAACTTCGAAGGGATTTTTTCCGGGAGATGGTTCGGAGGGCCGATCTTGACCTTGAAAGTTACATGGTCAGACGGATCTAAAGTCTTTCCCATGCTGCTTTTGAGACGCGTTTGCCTGAAGGTCCTTCACCTAGGTCCAACTTGAATATTGGTGAGGATTGTGCGCATGCGCAGTAGGTTCGTTTCGCTGGACTGTGCGCTGATGGAAAACTCGATTTGGAGCAAGAGTCGTTCGTTTGTGCCGATTTTCTCGCGATTTCACCCAATGCTATTCGGGACGGAAGAGATTCTGAAAAATATATTTCGCGCATGCGCGATTGCGCCGATCGGTCGAAAATGGTTATGTAATTTCCTTGCACCATGCACGTCATCCATTTGGGCCCAACAAAATCAGCATATTTGGTAATACGGCAATTTTGAAATTTTGTATTTTTTTTTGTTGCGCAATGCCATCCCTGCACTGCGTCTTTGCGTCCTGCGGATATCCATATGTGTATATTTATGTCAGCCGTTTCGGAGTTATGATGGACAATTCGTTTACCAGCATCCGCAGCTACCAATTTCGACTTTTCGATAGCGCAGTGGGCAAAGATTCCAAAAGATTAGGTCAGTGTTGTGTGGTTGTAACAGAAGTGTCGTGATGCCAGACAAAAGTGTCTTGACGCGAGACAAAAGAGTCTCACTTTATTGCTTTCTAGCTTTGATTGAGAAATCTTTTGATGATAACAATCAATTATATCGCGAACTATAAACCTTTACCTTACTGTAAATGCCCGAAATTAAGTAAAACCTAGGATAGCTGTTTGGTATGTTTGGGTTAGGTTTAATCGCGATAATCCTAGCTTATTTCGGGCATTTACAGCAACATATTATATACGGTAAACGCCAAACAATTTCCGAATAACGTCATCCATGACACCAAGCGCCTTGTTATGTGATTTGCTGGTTACCAAATTCGGATACCAGCAAGCTTCATAACAACGCGGTTGATGGCGTCGATGACTTGATTTGAGAATTGTTTGGCGTTAACCATGATTCTAAAACACACAAGATATGATAAATTGCTGGACAAAATTAGAACCAAGCCGCGCATGTCGTCATTGCGAGCCAAAAGTGAGGTTGGATTTAAAACATCCATGAAGTTACCATTTGCTGGTCAAAATTTTAACTGGCTCACGCAAGACGTCCTTGCGTGACATTGATTGTGTAGGTTTGAGGGAGGTTACGTGATGACCTCTGAAATGGGATGTGCGAGAGTTTATCTTGTTTGCTCCAGTATCATGGTAGCCGAGTCACCTAGTAAACCTATGAATTCTGAGGCTGGGACTCGCAATGACGTCAGCAAAACCTGCGCGAGATCATATCTTATTTGTTTTAGTATCATGGGCGTTTACTGTATGTTACTTATTATATTATGTATTATGATTTTTGAGAACATTTTTATCAACTTACCCCACATCAGAGGAGTGGGCTGTTTGTAGACTAAATAAGTGAAAAAGAAAACGCAAACTGCACTGTATGATCAAAAGCGGGGCAGAGCTAAAACAACCTCTTTCTTTCTCTAGAGAGAGAGTTATTACAGTCAATACGCCAGACTAAGATAGATAATGTTATCTGTGACGTCGTGGATGTTGATGGGCACTCTTTAGTGGCTGATTACTACATCGATAGAGGTCGTAGGTCGATTTTTTAGACATCAATGTCATCAGTACTTACTAATCCTTGTATTTTTTAAATTTCCAAAAAATGTGCAATTGATCATTGTTATCAAGTGTATACAACTCCAGGTTCCGGCTGTATAAATCCTTCACGCAGCATCATGACTTTTTCAAACCCGTTAAATAGAATGCTACTTAATCAGCTTCACGCGTTACTACCAAACATATACAGAGTGAGTATGAATAACGTGCGCATTTTGACATGGTGAATTGAGTATGGTAGAATAACATATTTTTGTGCATAAACATATGTCCGCAAACATCCTGTTAAAAAAATACAGAGTGTTGAAAGTTCAGGGAAATTTCAATTTTTTGACTGTAGCGCCTCAAGCGATTTTGTTGAAACCTATATCCGGGGTTTATGAGCATCTTCTTGAGAAATTCGTTTGAGTTTAAGTTTTCTATGACCGGACCTAGAAAGCGGGTCATATTTCTTGAATCAAAAAGTAAAAATCATGTTTTCATTCTCCATTTAATTTTGAGCAAAAAAGGTAACCTGTGTCGATTTTATTTTTTGATGCGACGATTCCGAGATGAAAAAATAGAAATCAATGTGATGCATAAAATCAAATGATTTCATAACAACTGCTCAAAGTGTTGCGCTAAGTTGCTTGAAAAAGAACAAAATTCTAAAAATTTTATTAAAATCGCTTCAGACGTTTTACAGACAAAAAAAATTATCATTATTCTTATTATTATCATATTTCTAACGATGCGTTTGTGGACACGTTTTCATTTACAGAAAGTGATTATCCCACCATACTCTATTCTCTATTCCGGACTTATAGCCGCTATCTCCATCCGACGCCTTCTCTAGGAGATCCTAAAGAAAATGCTTGTGATATGGTGATCACAATGCACTTTGTTTGCGATTGATATTCTAGTATGTCATTACACTAATACTGATAAGCTGTAATTCCGTGTAACGCAAGCAAAATCCTCAACCTTAGCCGATCCTGTGCCCGACCTCGAAAAAAAAATTCGTGAAAGCCATGCAATTCATCGGAATGAGAATTTGAAGTGTATAACAGACTTAGGCAACTCTGCTTATATTTTATTTTATATTTTCTGCAATATTTTTACAAAATATTTTTCAAAAGCATCACCTAAAAAAACGTTACAGCAGGTTGAATGTGGAACATGTTCAAATTATTAAGGCACTTTCCATTTAAATACGTGCTTTATAAAATATTCATTTTTTTTTCTGATATTTCCAATGTTCTGAGACATATCGTAGCGGTGTGTGACTATTCAGCAGTGTTTTTAGATCCAATTATCCAAAAATAATTTTTAGATGTATGTTTACTATTTCAAGTATGGCAGTTGCGTGAGCTTTTTTCATGTTTAGCTACCTGTGCGTGTTTTCAATAGTTGAATAATAAGAATGGCTGGGGCCACAAAAAGCAGAATGATAAAAACAAAAAAATGTTTTTATTA
This sequence comes from Orchestes rusci, assembly GCA_958502075.1. Taxonomy (NCBI): domain Eukaryota; kingdom Metazoa; phylum Arthropoda; class Insecta; order Coleoptera; family Curculionidae; genus Orchestes; species Orchestes rusci. The sequence continues at coordinate 61,877,315 of OY293304.1, forward strand.
AAATATCGTTTTCTCAAAGAGCAGGCGTTTTTGAATGGATAAATGGGAATTCTTTGGAAAGAAGTCCTTGCTTTTTCGAATTTATTCGTGAATCGTTAATATTAAATTTAAAATAAAAGAACTTGGAGTGTTTTGTCCACCACAATTATTAATATAGATACCCTTTTCTTCAATATTGCGAAAAAATTCAGGTTGAGTTTCCCTGCTCAAAAATAAGAAGAAAATTGAATAAACATGTGTCCGGAAATAGTTCGTTACAGAGTACAGGGTGTTTTTCTCCAGTTTTTTTTCAATTTTTTGTCTGGATAAATCTGTTTTACTACAAGTATGAAGCAATCACACAAAACATTTTATACCTTCTAGCAAGATACCCTCAACATAATTTCAACTTCTTAGTTAGGTATTATCATTTATTTCAAATCTAAATACGATCTCGAGAATGGTTGCCCGTAGCGACTTTCGAGAAGTATACTTTTTCTGCGTGGATATGATGAAATAAATACAGGGTTAGGAAAAATTATCAGAACGGTCGAATTATTCAAAAGATACACGAGTTATAAAAAACTGTCTTATAAAAATGTTGTTGAGCTTTTGAGAATCTACATATCTGTCATAAATTGGAATACGTGGACTTCTCGTGACTGGCTTGTGATGCGAAGAAAAAGGTGGTGGGGAGCACTAAAAAAAAGAGAGGTCTACGAAGAGTGAGTTCACATCTATTGTTTATTCAAGCTTTCGGAACCGATTTGTTCCTTATTCAGGAAAGACAATTGGAGAAACAAAAAGATGGCATATACAGGAATAAAGGATTTGTTCACTCAAGACAATAACTTGGATCATAGTTAGACTTATGCATCGACCACTTTAGACATACACATCACTATAACTAGTTAAAATACGTTAAGGATATTGTAAATGTTGACCGTTAGACGAAATAAAAGAATGAAAAGAGTAGAACACATCATTAAAATGGTTTGACCAACAGTAACAGACAGATTGGTGTGGACGAACTAACACCATTATTACTATGTTATAGTTACTATAAATCTCGCTATATTATCACTATGTTATAGTGATAATGGTGTTAGTCCTTACACACCAATCTATCTGTTACTGTTGGTCAAACTATTTTAATCATGTGTTTTACTCTTTTAATCAATTAATTTTGATCATTTCTTTTAATTCGTCTAACGGTCAACATTAAAAATATACTAAACGAATTTTAACAAGTTATAGTGATGTGTATGTCTAAAGTGGTGAATGCATAAGTCTAACTATGATCCAAGTTTTGTTTTGAGTGAACAACTCGTATGTTAAATCCTTTATTCCTGTATGTGCTATCTTTATGTTTCTCTAATTGTCTTTCCTGAAAAAGGAACAAACCTGTCTTTTTTTTACTGCTCCCCACCACCTTTTCCTTCATAGATTGGAATAATCAGGGTAGGGCATAAAGTTGTGGCGGACCAAAGTTGCATTTTTTAAATGGAGCCCTCTCTACAATTAATGAATATTTGATTTTTTCCTTTGATTTTGAGCAAACTGTTCCTGTATTCAACCGTTATCGAGATATTATTATCTAGATTTAAAAAGTGATTTTTGCACCTTTGTCATGCTATAAAACTTGAGCGTTACAAGGTAGAAATAAATGGTCTGCACTTTCTCATCTTAACTTTTCAAAAGCTAAACTATTCAAAAAAGTTATGGTTCTCAATTTTAGGAAAAATTAGTGTGGGCAGCGCATCCACAAGTTAGAGTCATACTTAGATCAAATTCGAATTTCGCATGAGGAAAAAACTTCAACGCCCAATTTCATCAAAAGATCGACATCAATTCAAATATTATTTATAAAAAAACAAAAATAAAATAAAACTTCAACACCCTGTAGCTCTTTAATGAAGCATTTCCGGATAAATGTTTATGGAAAGTTTTCTTCTTTTCAAGCGTGAAAACTCATCCTGAATTTTTTCGCAATAATAATGAAACACTCTGTATAATTGATGTAATACAGGTATGAACGTTCGAAGAATAAATGGCTGTACCAAACGGAAAAAATAAGTGTAGCTGGCGCACTCTACGAGTGAGAGCCTTACTAAGATGATTTTCCAATTTTGCATTACAACAAACCCCTTAAAATCAGTTTATCATAAAATATAGATATAAGTTCAAATATAGACAAGAAAAAATAAAAAAGATTCATCTTCAACACCCTGTAGCTCAGTGAAAAATTATTTCCGAATAAATGTTTTTGGAAAGTTTTCTTTTTATCATCAAAGAGGGAAACTCATCTTGAATTTTTTCACAAAAACTTTCTGTATAGTACATTTCTTCATCATATTCATTCATATTCCGACTTAGTAGTGAGTGGCTAAAAATAAATTTAAAGAAAGTGGCCTGATTTATGCCCGAAGATCACCAATATGAAAATGTTTGTTACCCATAAATATCTTGAATTTATCAATAGTTGTTACTATTGATGTCTTCATTTTCCATAAGCTGTCCTACAAAATACATACTGCCTTTTCCAAAATAATAATGGTTCTTCTCACTTCTTGTAGAATATTTAATATAAAATGTGTTTATCAGAAATACATTATGATAATGAAATAGCTGGTTTTTTTTTCAGGCAACTGGAAAAGTATTATTCAAACCACAGATTGCAGATGGCAAACAAAAATATCATAATTGAAATCATCAATTATGTGATAGATCTAAAACCAAAGATCACTCTTAATCTGGAAATAACATATTCTTGATACTGAATTTATGACATATTTTTGAAAAAAATCTAAACAGTGAAGAACAAGTCTATAAAGAATGTATGTAATTATTGTAACTGTCATAGGACATAATTATGAGTGGATAATTATTCTTCCGATTAAATTTTCGAAATATATATTTGTCTTTTAAAAATCCAATTCAAAATAGTCAATATCCTAGAATGCCTGAATATCAATGCTTTCAAAAATACTTTAAACAGCAGGAGTGAGTGATAACAACCAGCTAATTTTAATTTTCTGCCGCATAAGTTGGTTTGATGAAACTGCAGAGAATATAAATATAAACATCGTAGCCGAATTAGATTACTCATGCCAAGTCGATGCAGCCCCAATTGCTGGCTATAGGACATTGACATCCCGAAGAATGTCACCAAGTCCGAAGGAACCGCTCTAGCAAATCATCACTTTATGAAGAGTCATAACTTTGACTTTTCAGGAGTGACAATTCTAGATAATGAAACTAATCATTCAAAAAGAGCGGTCAGTGAAATGATTTGGATCGAACTGACGGGTGATGCGGTTAACTTGAGGACCGATACCGCGGGACTAAGCGGTATTTATAAGGGGGTGTTAAATAAGTTCAAACCCACAAACGGCCGATAGTTGTTGTTTATATAAATCTTGACATTGTGGAACGCAGCTTTCGATATCTTTTGCTTGACCGTTGACTTTGACAATTTGACATGTTATGACGTTATGATAATGATTGTATTGATTGTAATTATCGTTTATTGAGTAATTTGAGCTCCATGTGTGATTTTCGTTTTTCGTTGTCGGCTTTAATAGTCTGTTTTACCGGTTTTGTCCTAAATTATGTATAATCAGTGTTAGTGTCCGTGATGCTATATGTTACTTTTTTGATGTACTGCCACTTACTGAAATTGAGTGAGTTTTTACCAACTGTATAATCAGGAAAGAATGACACTTGTATTCATTTGTTTCCCTTGAAAAAGGCCTGAATTATAGGCCGAAACGTCGGGAATAATTTTCGAATAAGTGATTCTCATTTTAACTGTCCTCATTACCAATAACCACCACTTTTTATTAATCTACAAAGGACGCTAAGTTTTCAATCATTATCCTTAATTTTAGTATTGATTATGAAGATATTGAACGTTTGCGATGATACGTTTTTTTGTATGATTTTATCAACGATATGCGCTATTTACACTTGATAATGTTGTTTGTTTCTTTTACAAAATGTCAAGGCAGAGAGCCTACTTGGAGGTATTTTTGTCAACAAGAACTACCAGAATCAAAATGCCTTCAAAGAACTCTTTGGGATACAGGACTGAGACTCTGTAACTCGATAATTCGAAAAAGAAAGAATTCTCCTGCCTATAACAATGTTTGGCTGCTCCAGAGATATTCTGTTTATCTCTGGCTGCTCTGTAAAGCATCGTTTGGCTAGGATCGTCGGGTTCGGAGGCTTTCCGATTGATTTAAGCCAAAGAAGTCTAAAATACATTCGCTATTTAGCGCTATGATGGACCTCTCTCTTTAAAGCGTTCGGAATGACATATATCTGTCTTCGTTGTGAATTCGACGATACTTAAATACGGCTGTCATCGAAAACAATTCAAAATATACCCAGCAAACATCCTCCGTCTGCAAACTATCGGCTGATTGTTGAAGTCGTCTTACATCTGCTGGCATTGGTATTACTCCTACTAGCCTAATCCGGCAAGTACTATCTGCGCCGATCATTTAGTCTACGAGAAAGTTGTAGGATCCGCGAATCTTAAGAGATATGGCAATCTGCTGGCATAAAAATGACTTCAAATATTTTGAATTTGCCGCTCTGTCAGCCCTGCCTCTGATTGTCTGCCCTCTTTAACAGTTTCCAGTTCACTTTGATGTTTCGCATTTCCAATGGAAATTAATCATTTACTTGATACATGACTTGATACGAAACCTACATTTATTTCGGTTTGTGTTTTCAAATTGTGAATTACGTAATTTGTGTTGTGCATACTCCGTAGTCCGTGTGGGTAGCGTCATTTGAGAAGTTCAGGCTCAGGCGGTCATTTTCTCTTTGGTGTTTGGCGTTTGGCGGCCATGATTTGCAGAACCTTCTTTATTCAAAAGGTAAGTTCATTAAAATAATAACAGCAAATCAATAAAGTTAAACCACGATCTAGCTTAGGAATCTTATGATGAAATACCTCGGTACCTATACATACGTGTTTAGACTGTTTCTGTTAGATTGTCTGTTTATTTTTGTTTTATTTTATAAATGTTGGTAAATACAATCTCAAATAAAGAATATTGGAGGTTATGATTGAACGTTTACGTTAACTTAACGTAACTGTTAGGATTGTTTACTTATTCAAAAATGTTCAATTTGCTAACGGCGGTACCATGATGATATAGACATGTTAAGTTAACGTAAACGTTCAAGCTCTCATTATCCTGCCATTTTATAAAGACAAATAAAATTGAATGTTGAAGCAATAGAGAGTAAGGTTATGTTCATAGAATAACAAAATCTAATGTTATGGAAATAGCAAACAGCAGCAACTTTCATTTTGTGATAATTTGTGGTGTCTCATTTTATTTTTGTGTATAGTGTAAATCATAGTCCTATTTAGTATAATGGTCCTTGAGAAAGTTCAAGTGATCAATTCTGAAGAACATTACCAATGTGTTTATCTTTTTTTATCAAGTGATTCTTTTCAGGTTCCAAAGAGGGGTTTTTAAACAAGTTTCCATCAACTATCCTGCAAAATATTGGATCATCCACAATGAAAAGCCAGCATCAACGATGCAAGTGGAAGGAGTTTACCTCGGAGTTCAAGTACTTGCAGGCACGGTCCCAGGATTTTCTTGAGGGGGGGGCGCAAAATAAAAAAATATTCTGACATGTATTATTACTGGCACTGTTGCAGATGGCGCCGCAGGGTAAGCGCCGCTGGCGAAAAATTTTGTGGTTGTATTTCCCCTCCTTTATAATTAATTTTCCCTCATTTCTGGTGGGGGAAGTTCCGTTCTATAGTAAGGGATATTTGGGCTGAGTTTGATTCCACTTGCTCTTCGATTTGATTCTTTGTTTTCAGTTTTTTAAAATAACTGAGAATAGTATTTCCTGCTGGAGCAGCTCTTTTCTCCGATCCCTGAGACATTTCACATTCCAATTCTCAATATATTGGAGAACTAAACAGCTCTACAACACAACACAACAGAGGGAAAAAAACAACTTCAACTTTAATCTTAAATTAAGAGTAGACAAAAATTTTCTATTCGCTATTCGATGATTGACGCGAATAAATTAGCGCAGAGCGCAGCACAGTCGAAAGAGCAGCGAAAAGTTGAAGCGCGCTTCATCTATACCTTGCTTTTGGCGCGCGATATAAATGACATGCGATGATGCCGGCTTGTAGTTAAAGTTCGTAGTTGAAATAATTTGTGTCGGTAGTTGATTATTAAGAATGGAGAAAGAGAATCAAGATGATCTCACATTTTGATGTTTATACCTACATAAAAGGAGAAATAAATCTAGAAATCTAGTACTGAGGGGGGGGGGCGCGCCCCCTGCGCCCCCCCCTGGGACCGCCACTGAGTACTTGATGATTACCTCCTTACAACTACCTATATAATTACGTTCGGTGATGGATGTGATTTGATTTGATTACGTTGAACTTTTTCGAGAAAGTGAGATGTTTATTATGATAATTGATGAACCAAAATGTTTATTTTGCTCTATAGTTAATATCATCAGTTTTAATATAAAGTCCAATGCTTATTTTACATTTTCTGTGATGTAAGTTATCACTATACTATTCTAAGTAAATATTTATTAGGGTTTTTAGCTCTTGGAACTGGTACAAAGAGCGTTAATTTTAATTTGGACTTGAAGTGGGCTGTCATTAAAGAAAGGTATTTATTCACTAAAACATCACGCATATACAAAAAATCACTAAAAGACTTCTGAATACTTTCTTCAAGTGAAGATAATATACTCATTTTTCCATCATGACAGTCTTTTTTGATGTCAAATTTCAATGTATAGGTAGATACGCTCGTTATAAAACCCATTTTTACTCTTTCAAAACTGTTGTCTTTATTGTTACTTTTTCACTGACGTATCAGAATTCAATACCTACCTATTTTTTGATCTATACAGTGCGTTTTTTTCAAGACGGAACATAGGGATTCCCATGCTAAATTTTCAGACCCATGTTAGCAGTACTTTTATTCAAAGTACACAGCTGAAACTTGCCGTAGATAAACTTTGGTGCCTGGAGATTATGTTATTTTATCAATTAGCACAGAATAAATTGAAAAAAGTTAAAAAAATGCTTTGAATAATTAATAATTGGAAAGTGATACCTTTTTACTGGCCTTGTATATGCCACTGTCAACTAATAACTTTTTTGTCAAATTGTGATAACATCTATTTCTAACAGTATAATACATGCAATAAAAAATCAAACAATATTTCTTGGATAACCTGTTCAAAGTTTTCCTTATCCAAGTTCAAGCAGTATTCTTAATGGTCATGAAAATGAAAATGAAACTTTTTGGCTATAAAAATTGACAATAAAGTTAGTCACGTCAGAAAATTTGTTGTCATCGTCATATACAGGGCATGTTAAAAGTATCACTTCCTGATAAATTAAAGCATTTTATAAGTCTTTTTCCTAGGTATTCTGGCGTAATTGATGAACTAACGCAATCTCGCAACACCAAGGTTCATCTACGGCAAGTTTCAGCTGTGTACTACGAATGGAAGAACTGCTAACATGGGATTGAAAATTCAACATGGAAATCCCTATGTTTCGTCTTAAAAAAAAACGCACTATTTACATATATTCTTTATACTATTTTTCTAATAGAATGAAAAGATCTTGTATCATATTTTTGGATTTTACAAATATTTTACCAGGTTTGCCACGTGATAAACAAAAATCACAAGGAATTAAGCTATTGGCTTTTTAACTTGAAAGTACTCAGGTTGTCAAAAATTTGGTATCCAATTACTATGCTTATTATTCTTGATCAAATCTTTGGAATCTTTGTTTTTCAGGTTACCTTGGCAAACGAATATATCTGATGAAAATGTACAGGGTGATCGCTTGTAATAATTAATCCATCTCTTTGATTATTTTTGTTTCACCCTGAAGAATAAAATGGTAAATACAGTTGTTTTAGAGCGCTAATTGCGGCATATATTTTCGTTCCTCCAACCCCTTGTATGTACGAAAGTTTATGCTGCAAATAGTTTACACTGAGACCTAAAACTTTTGCATATAACATTTTCTTCCACAGGGTGAAACAAAAAAGAGAAAGGGGGGGTCATTATAAAACGGTCAACTTGTACAAAAAAAGTCTTGCCATTGAGGGCTGGTCCATGTGAACGTTAACGGAAAGATGTCGTCGGCCAGCTAATAATCTGATACGGTAAATAGTAGGCAAGGAGAAGTTGTCGGTATCTTGCCGTCAAGCGGCCGATAATGGGCCTCGCCGGCGATGTCCGGCAAAGTATCATGCTAAAAACTAGAGGTCTTTCTCACATGTTTTTTGTTTATGATTTGGAATAGTTTGGATGTGCAATAAAATGTAAAAATGATTCTATCGTTCAAAAGAGCTCCGAAACCCAATAAACAACGAGCTGCAATTATTGATTTTATCGAGAATAATTATAAAGAGATAGTAAAACATCGATTTATTGGAGTTAATGTGAAGATTTATGCTATAAGCTAATCATATAGTCAAATAAAATTGGGTTTTGGGTCAAAAATTGAGAATATGGCAAGAGTTAGTTAGGTAACATGTAACATGATATAAACTCATATAATTTTATGAACTTTACTTATTCTTCCAAAACAAATTTTTATTGGAGGTTTATTGGACTATTTTTCATCTACTTCCAAAATATTATATTCATTGATACCTATTTGAAATAAACTGCGAGTAGGGAGTATAATGACAATAACTAATCAATCATAATTTACCAAATCAAAAATAACAAGAAAATACCGCGAATATATTTGTGAGATTGAAATTGAAAAATTATCTTCTCTTTTTCTTGGCATCAACTACCAGCCCGATGTTTTTGACAAGCTAGTACGTGGATTCGCAACCAAAACGAAAAGCCTAGGCCAATAGAGAAACGTTAACGGAGTACCCCGATTGACAAGAGATCTTTCGTTTCGCTTCTCTTTCTTTCTCTTTCTCTTTCATAGAGAATGAAAGTTACAGAGTCTCAACCCAGGTTGTCCAGGATTATCGTTAATATTCAAACCAGCTCAAAATAACCGCCAGCGATCCATTCCATTAGAAAAAAAAAATATTTCATGAACGTCAACTTTTTCTGATTCATATGAGTTCTCTCAGTATTTAGTATTTGAGCCTATCATGTTCAATGTTCCAGGTGTTTACCTGATAACGATCGAAGAAAATACTATTGAATGAGACGTCGTGCATAAATTTTAATAAAGAATTTGAGTCGATGGATGTTAACAGTTGATTGAACTATACTAGAATTACGAACTTTCTAATGCCTACTGTTCATCCTGATCATGTTTGCATCAAGCAAGATGCTATTAGTACTGATATATGCATTCCGTAAATAGATTGGTTCAAGTTTGGCAATAAATTTGTTCAACTCAAAGTGTAAATGGTTCAAATATGGATCAGTCATTTTCATAAGTCTCAGTATCTCATATCACCTTCTTACACCATGGTGTCTTGAAGATGATAACAATCTTGTCACATATCATTCACCTCGTCCAATGTATCTGCTGCAGAATTGACTCGTGTTTGTCTTACCGAGTCGCAGCTGAAATGTTCACTGGAGAACTCTCCCATGGAATCGTTTCTTCTAGAGTTCGCAACAAGTGTTTTGGTTCCATAGTCGGTTACATATTTTTCGTTATTGAGTGATACTGACTGATAACCGCATCTACAACAATCGGGATATCGAGCTGTTAAGATGCGTTTAAAAGCTTCCCGAAATTCAGTATTAAAGATGGAATAAATTATGGGATTGAAGGCGGAATTTGAATAACCTAGCCAAGTGAGGATCTTGAAGGTGATATCTGGAATACAGGTTTTGCAGAAGGCCGCTACGATGTTGATGCAGAAAAAGGGTACCTGGAAAAGAGGGATTTTGTTAGTATCTCTCGTCCAATTCACAGTTTTAAATTATCGAATTTAAATTATTTCAAGCAATCAATCATTATTTACTATTTAGATGACTTATTAGTTGAATTGAAGTACAATATTATTTACATGAGACAACAACTGATAAGAGCAAACGGCATCCAGTTGTGATGTATCACTCAAGTCAATAGTCAATAGAAATACTCAAAAAGTCCGACTTTATATGATTCATAAAATGTTTATCTAAATAAAGGTACCCATGTTTTGTTCCGAGTTTTATGACAATCCATAAAATATAATATTGCTGTGCTTGTTTCAATGAATGGAGGCTTTATTCAGCTATAACTTTATCAAATATCTCAGACAATGAGGGTAAAAGCTATAAAGCTTGCCTTCAAGTATGCTTAGGTAAGTAAAGATCTTGATGAATGAACGTGCAGCCTGTTCCATATGAGAATGTGAAGGTAAGAACGTCAAGGATGTAAGGAAAAGCAGTTGAGTGCATGTGAAAAAGTTTTTAGATGGAAAAAAATATCAAGGACTTTTGTACTGTTATTGTCAATTGTTTGCTCTCTCTAAAGAAATCGTTGTCGAGTAATGTGAAGGGCTTTGAGAATTTCACATTTTTCCGATAATAAACTTTTGTCGAAGTGCAAGTTGTATTTAATCGGAATTTTAACAATTGTTTTTCGTAACTATAGCATTACACTAAACAAGGCTGCGCTCCACATCAAATGGGCATTTCAGAAAACTGTATAACAGCTGCTATATGCACCGTACGTGAGCTTAGCCAGTCTCGATTAGTTTTCAAAGTTTGATTAGGAGATGATTTGTATGCACCGAGGAATCGGTTATCCCTGGTGAGACTTTTGACAACTTCATAAAATAACCTAAAAAAATATATAAATAACAATTTTGAAATGTATGTTGCGTAATTTGTTTTGAGTTTTGCTATTTGCTTGCAAGTTTTAATGAAAAATGAGCAATTATATGGATCAGTAACATCCGCAAGCCTGATATGACGTTTAGCAAACATTAGCCAAGTTGTTTTTCTTGTAAATTCAATATTTGGTGTAGATATCAACTTTTATTCTTGAACCATTCGTATATTTGCTTTTCCTCTTTACTTGGGCTTAGATTTCATGAAAGTGAGAGGTTATTTTATACTGTAAACCTAGTCCAATACAGCAAGTATAGCAATTCCATCCACCTAATGATAAATAAAAACATCACTTTTTTCAACACAAGAAAAAATATTTTGGTATAAACAAGTGGTTGCTAAAATGATTTTGTAAGGAATGCCCCAAGAAATACCCGTTGATAAATTGACAATATTGTATAATTCTCAAATTCATTATCTACTTTGAAATTATGTATAACTCGTTGTACATGCACACTTTGGAAAACGCATCGTTTGACAACTCAAGGAAAGAGAAAAAACAAATATAATTATAATAATTTCTTATATAGTTCATAAAAACACAAACCTTCTTCTATTGGGATATCTGTTATATTGGGACTTGGATGAAGTCAAGAAAATTGAATGAAAAAATCTCATTTGGAAAAACAAATAAAAAGTGATGAGACCATCAGTTTTAAAGGTTTTTATCTCGGTTTTTATTTTAGTTTATCTTGTAAAGATGATTAGTATCTGAAGCTTGAATAAAAAGAGTACAACAACAAGTCTATTTGTTTATGAGTCTGGGTTTACCCATAAGCTTAAAATTTTGAATTGAATCAGAATTAGACAAAATTTTGAGATAAGTAGCCATTAGATATAGATATCCATTAGATATCCTCTAGGATATAGATGGGTAGGTACCTACTTTCAACACCAATTCAAATTGAGTCGATCGATTGAACGATACAAAATCATAGGTAAAATATGCGGAAGATATCAGAGTGTGATAGGTACACTGTTATTTCTGTAACTACCTACAAAAATAGGTACCTATTCAATTCAATATTCTATTGAGCAATTCGCATTATCATGAGTGATTGTGGAGCAATAAATATTGCTTGATATTGAGATCTATTTTGTATAGTACCCATTGACTACTTATTGGAATTGGAAAGGAATCCTACACCAATCGATGTTTTTTTAAAAATCTAAATAATCCTCCGTTGATATTTCACTCTCATAGCTTTGTCTTTAGTCGCAAAACCTCAAAATCTGCAGAAAAAACATAAACAAATGAAAGACTAGGTTAGAATTCGTTGAAATTCTTCGATTAAGCCTAGAAAATGGGGCGATCAGAGTTAAGCGACCGATTCAGGCATAAGCGCTGCGGTGCATCCAAAAATTTGAATATAATCGCGATAAAGACTTGATTCGGATTAGATTTTTACGGTGCATATAGGTGTAAATATGATGCATTATTTGTCCAAACATAGACTGCCCGCCTTGAAATCTCCTAGGATTTGGATAAAGTCCATAATAGTAAATTTTGTATCAAGGGCGGAAAGTAGATGATTTTGACTAGGGTATAAGTAGCAGCACGAGCGAAGCGAGGGCAGATATTAGCCATGTCAAAATCATCTTTCGTCCGTGGTGAAAACAATGCTTTTTGTACAACCATTTTGTTATCATTTGAAAAAGAATAATTATAAAAATCAAAAATAAATAATCGATACACTGCACTACACTGCTGACAAGTCACTAGTCAGACAACTGACTAGTGACAACTGTCAATCATTAGTACAATAGGTGTGTTCCCGTATTCTTTAGTGGTGCGGATTGATTGTCACTGAGATTGTCACGTGATAAGTTCCTTTTAATTTGCTGGACTGTCACGAGGTAATTTGATTCAGAGGCGTTGGGATCCAAGGAATCGTTGCTTAGTGACCTTCTTTTGCGCTCGAGGGCGCGAAAGTACTTTTAGGCACGGCTGCCAAAATCAGCGACTTTCCGCCTGCTTCGCATGCATTGAAAAGTGGAGTTTACGTGTATGTTGTACAAAAAATTGATTTTCACTGATCATGAATATCAACGTCAGTCTGATTAGGTAACACACATGTTTTCACAACAGGTCTTTTGACTTCTCCTGTAGCAGTTCGGATGGTGATTGATCGTATGATGCCATCATTGCCAGCATGTGTTTGTTAGATTCTTCCCATACGCTATTTAAGTGGTGGAAGTCCATCATCCTTGATAAGAACCAGGAGCCCCAGGAGGGTTTGAGGTACTGCTGTGAATGTTCCTTCCATTAAAGTCTTTCTTGGGGTGAGGATATGTACTACTTATTCCAACGTGACCAAAAATGATGCAAAATTGGTTGGGACATCTCAAATCTGGACAAGTAATTTTGTTTTGCGTTTGTCAAATCGGGTTCTGGTATGCTGGTTAGAGGTCCACTAATGAGCAGATGTGCAGGAGTGATGGAATTAATATCGTTCGGGTCAGCATACAATGGATAAAGAGGCCTTGAATTGAAGCATGCTTCTATTTGGTATAAAACCGTGCAAAATTCCTTGAAAGTTGAAGCGGCATCGCCTACTACTAGCTTCAAATGATACTTAACAGACTTAACCCCTGATTCTCACAAACCACCGAAGTGTGGGGCACATGGTAAGTCATTGATGATGGTGTTTGCATTATTTTCAATGAATTTTCGCAATTCCTTATTTGCGCCGACAAAAGTTGTACCATTATCAGAAAACATTTGTGAACATTTGCCGCGTCTAGCCATAAAACGCTTTAGTGCTGTTAAGAAACAAGATGTAGTTAGGTCACTAACAACCTCGATATGTATTGCCTTACTTACAAAACAGATGAAAAGAGAGACGTAGGCTTTGTTAGTCCTTGCATTTCGACCTTTTCTATCTCGTAATAGAAAAGGACCTGCGTAATCTACGCCACATACAGAGAATGAGCAAGTTATTGTGATACGGGAAGAGGATAGATCACCCATTAAATATTTTTCAGGTTTGTGATTGAATCTAAAATCTAAAACAACGCACACAATCATGCACAACTTTTTAAACAAGATTTTGTCCTGAAATTGGCCAAAAATGTTCTCGTAAAACATGTTCATGTCGAACGATCAAAGTAAAAAAGTGATGCTTACTGGGTAATATTATTGGATGTTTCTTAGAAAAGTCAAAATTAGAATTGTCAAGTGTCCCACCAACTCGTAGAATTTTGTCATTGTCAATGAAAGGGTTGAAGGATAGAAGTTTACTTTTGCGGTTTATCGTTTCGTCCGATGATAATAAGTGATACTCGTTAGGAAAGGATTACCTTTGTACAAGTCGAGTTAAAACTTGAAAAGAATTTTGTTGTTCTTTGACATTTAGTGACTCTTCTGTCATGCAAGCATTTTTAGGCTTCAAAATATTATTGATAAACCTAAGAACGTACGCAAATAATCTTTTGAACTTTGTTTAAAAAGAAAAGTTTGATATTTGGTCAAAGAAAGCTTCATCGGTAGAATGAAGAGTCAATTTTTTATGGCAAACTTCTGGTGATTCAGTAGCATTCAAAGTTTCTGTTTTGTGTGTATAAGAAGGCCATTCAGAATCTGACATTCTTAACCAGACAGGTCCGTGGAACCAAATATCACAATCCAGCAAATTTGAAGGACTTATTTCTCGTGTCAACAAGTCTGCTGGATCAGATGTACTTATATATTTCCAAGACTCTGTTTTTGAATGTGCATGTATATTTGAAACTCTGTTTGCCACAAAGGTTTTTAAAAGATGTGGTAAAGTATTTATCCACGGAATGACCATAATCGAGTCACTCCAGTAGGTGATGGACTCAAAATTGCTTGAAGTGGATGAGGTGCTTAATAATGAATCAACTACATTGCTGGCAAGTTTAGATAACAGCCGTGCACCGCAAAGTTCAAGTCTGGGAATAGAAATTAATTTCAAAGGTGCAACGCGTGTTTTTGCACAAGAAAGGTTGACCAACCAAGTTTTGTTTTATGCAATGTTGGAAGATTATAGCCTATTTTGAAGTGTCCTATGCTTAAGAGATGCCAAAAAGTATCTTCTCCTATCAAACGATCTGCAGGAGAAGATTTGTTGAAATTTGGATCAGCCAAAATGATATTTTTTGGAATATTGAGCACAGATGTATCGATATCTGTGTAGGACAAATTTTCTGTAATGTGTGGCAAGATGATGCAAGATATTTGTCTATCAAAATTGATAAAAGCTGATTTAAATTTCACATCAACAAAATGAGTGAGTTGTTGCTTGGAATTGTTGATTGAAGAAACAATAAAATTGTTTACCAAACTTATCAAACACTTTGACAAGAGCAGTAGAAAGTAAAATGTGAGATTTGATGGATGAACCAGTTGACGTCATATTCACATGATAAGCAGAGGAAGAATTTCCTTGAAAGTTTTGTGGATCTGGTGAATTTTCCTGAAAGTTCTGTGGATCTGGAGAATTGCTAGCTTCATGAGTAGCAGCTCTACAATTTATACAAAGACGTAGCCGTTTGGCTGATTGTAATCTGTGAAAACGTGTCACTTTGATAAAATCATTACAATTATAAATGTTATGTTCCTTACTACACAAATCACAATATACAGTTCTAGTAGATAGAAAGGATTTTGTTTTACAGCTATATGCACCGTACGTGAGCTTAGCCAATCTCGATTAATTTTCAAAGTTAGATTAAGCGGTGTTTTGTATGCACCAAAGAATTCGCTGCAAGGATCGTTAATCCCTGGTGAGACTTTTGACAACGTCACAAAATAACCTAGAAAAACATATCAATAACAATTTTGGAATTTATGTTGAGTGATTTGTTTTGAGTTTTGCTATTTGCTTGCAAGTTCTAATGAAAAATGAGCAACTATATGGATCAGTAACATCCGCAAGCCTTATATGACGTTTAGTAAACATTAGCCAAGGGGTTTTTCTTGTAAATTCAATAATATTTGTTGTAGGTATCAACTTTTATTCTTGAATCATTCCTATATTTGCTTTTCCTCTTTTCTTGGGCTTAGATTTAATGATAGTGAGTGTTTATTATAAACAGTATACCTAGTCTAATAGGTACAGCAAGAATAACAATCCCATCAACCTGATGATAAATAGAAGCATCACTTTTTACAACACAAGAAAATATATTTTAGTAGAAACAAGTGGTTAATTAAATGATGTTCTAAGAAATGCCCCAAGGAATGCCCATTGATAAATTGACAATATGTTATAATTCTCAAACTCATTATCTACTTCGAAATTATTACAAATATGTGCAAATTTTGGAAAACGCATCGTTTGACAACTCAAGAAAACAGGAAAAACAAATATAATTAAAATAATTTCTTATATAGTTGATAAAAAAAAAACACAAACCTTCTTCTATTGGGATATCTGTTATTAACTGGAACTTGGAAGTCAAGAAAATTGAATGAAAAAATCTCATTTGGAAAAATAAATAAAATGTGATGAGACCATCAGTTTTAAAGATTTTTAATTTAGTTTATCTTGTTGAGATGATTAGTATCTAAAGCTTGAATAAAGAAGTAAATCAACAAGTCTATTTGTTTGAAGGAGTCTGGGTTTACCCATAAACTTAAAATTTTGAATTGAATTAGAATAAGACAAAACTATGAGATAGGTAGCCATTAGATACCTCTACAGGATATAGATAGGCAGTTACCTACTTTCAACACCAATCCAAATTAAGTCGATCGATTGAACGATAAAAAATCATATGCGGTAGATATCCGAGTGTGATAGGTACACTGTTTTTTTTGTACCCACCCACAAAAATAGGTACCTATTCAATTCAATATTCTATTGAGCAACTCGCATTATCAAGAGTGTTTTGTGGAGCAATAAATATTGCTTTATATTGAGATCTATTTGGATAGTGCTCATTGACAAGAATCCTACTCCAGACGATGATTTTTTAAAAATCTAAATAATCCTATCCGTTGATATTTCACTCTCATAGTTTCGTCTTTAGTCGCAAAACCTCAAAATCTGTAGGAAAAACAAAAACAAATGAGGGACTAGGTTAGAATTCGTTGAAATTCTTCGATTAAGCCTAGAAAATGAGGCGATCAGAGTTAAGCGACCGATTCAGGCTTAAGCGCTGCGGTGCATACAAAAATTGGAATATAATCGCGATAAAGACTTCATCCGGAATAGATTTCTGAGGTGCATATAGGTGTTAGTCACTTCGATATCTTGCTTTCTTTGTGTCAATATTTCGCTGTTACTAAGAACAACTGTTTCTAAAATGTGGCGTCGATTTTTTTAAAAATCTAGTAGATCGTTCATAATTGCCAATTCGTTTGATTTTTTATGAGATTTCCATGCTCGTCTTGTCGCATTGTCAAATTTGGTGCAAAGTAAATAAATGAGAATATCATCCAAATGATCAGTCGGATATCCAGAAACAGATAATGAACGTTAATGTTTTTGAACCCCATCCAGAAGTTCCCTTGAACATTCATAATTGTGTTTCCTTTGCAAGCACAGGAAGCGTGAAAATGGATTTAATGTGATTGGTAACAAGTGATTTTTAGTTTTCAAAGCGAATAGTGCTAGCGGCGATGCCTTTCAAAGACAAGCGCAAATAATGAAACTTTTGTACATTGTTAAGCTTTTTATTTTCATGTATGATCGAAATATAACTGTCGCGAAAAAGAGCCATTGATCAAATGACCCGTCAAATATTGGCAAATTCACATTCTGTAATTTGATGTTTATATTGTCAATATCAGCACAAATCGAACTATGAAATGATTTACTATGATTTGAGACATCGACGTCGTTGCTATCATGGATCTCAATAAATTGTTACCTCGGAGGTGATTGCGAAAAAGGTATCTTTAAAAGATTTACATTCAGGATTGTGAACGGTCTCATAGTTATTCTCATAATCTGGATCCGCTGCTTCAATAGACAATAGATTTGTCCACAAAAAAGTTAATCTACATTAAAAGTATTGTAAAACAAAGATTTCGATACGATAATAGCTATATTTGAAGTGTGCTCGCGAAAAAATAAATCCCAAATACAACAGCAGCCGTTGAAAATGAGCGCTTTGGTTTGACGAACAAAATGCACTGTGACGTCAGAAACTTGCTAGGAAGACGGAACGTACTTATATTCAATTATTGTGACGTTGGACGTCAAAACAATACTAAAGTTTGCATGTGTTTCGAGTTTGACAGTATGGAGAGCATTGCCATTAATTATCAGGAAAGTATATTTATTCTCCGAAAATATAGAGGACGGTTTCCAGAAAGGAGATTCACATGATTTGCCAAAGGTAGACGTGACGTAGTTTTTGATAATATTATTTAAGCTGGGTTTATACAACATTTTACATAGTCGTAATCATAATCATAGTCATAAGCTCAGTCTTAATCATAATCATAATCATAACGCATAAGAAGGTGGTTTATATAACATCACAGTCAAAGCATAAAAATTGAAGTCATTTTCACTACTGTCATTTGTCTTTCAAAACTGGCAATACATCAGTTTTATGTTGACATTGATTTGTTTTTCCAACCTTCATAATTTTGGCGCAAATTCTGCGGTTTTGGTGTAAAATTGTCTGAAATTACCGAGTTTTGATAAATATGAAGATCGTTCGCAAGGAAAAAGTGAAAATAATAGGCTTAGCCTATTTATTTTTAAGTTTTGCCCAGATTACTGGAAATTTTTCCACTGCTTCAATGAAGAATCCTTCTCCTTCAGCTAAACTCCCCATGATTCCACAATCCACAACCACCATACATAAATAAGTTTCAATGTTACAAGAGTCACTACAATGATTCCAAATTCGCCACAAAATCAACTCAAAAATAGTGAAAATTGAAATACACAGACAAACACCATATTATTCACTTTCCACAAGTTCCAGGTTCCCACTCACGTTCCACTCCACAAATCGATAAACAAATGACTGTCGAACATTATTACGCCTGCGCAGTTCCATTCTCGTCATAATTTTAGTCTTAAAAGATGAAAATTACCAACTCTCAAGGTCAGTAGTTATGCTTATGATTATGATTACGACTGCGACATGTTGTATAAACGGGTACATAAGAAAACCTGCTTTCAACTTTTGTGATTATGACTATGATTATGATTATGACTATGTAAATGTTGTATAAACCCAGCTTTAGTTGTTGACAAAGTGTTTTCTTTCGGCTTTCAAACGTTTTCAAAATTCCGTCTCACTGCTGCAAACCATAATTTTCTTTTTGCTGTCTGCATTGGTTACTCACAAGAGTCTTTGTTAGCGTTCTATACTTGCCGGTTTGTGCACTCGGGCACAAAACTTCAGTTTCTTGCTACAATATTATCATTTACCTATAATGCCGAACCGTGTATAAGATTAGTCATATTTTATCTATCTTTATCTATGGCTACAGTACGTTAACTATGACTACAGTGAATGGGTGCGTAGGTGACGTCACACTCTTTTTCTAGCCTCTACGCGTTTTGGCAAATTTGTTCAGCGAATAACGCAGAAAATATTTGACTATTTTTTAAAAAAACTTTATAGGGGTTCATGTTACACCTTTATCTACCATTTTCAATAAAAAACTAAATTTCATAGACAGACCTTATGTGCATCGTTGAATATCTCTAAGGGCCCTTCTGCTTTTACCAAACGTTTTCGCAAGTTGGCAAAATTGATAGTAGTATCTTGCTTTATGTTGTCAAAATAGTTAATAAGGCGAGTCAAAGAACCCTTAGTAGATCTTCGTCTGATCTTATTGGCGTCAGACATGGTGAAAATGTAAAAAATTGAATCTAAGTGAGGAAATAGTTTTCAATATAATTACACGTGAAAGGTGCCTGGGAAGGCGTGATGAAACACGTAAGAAAAAGTGTGAAACTATAATAATAACTATGTAAAAAGTGAAAAGAAGTCCGTAATAAAGAACCAAATGAAGGGCGTAGTTAGCGTTGCCTTGAGTAGTTTCAGTGAAATTGTTAAAAACAATCAATCAATAAATATTATTGTCAACTTCAGAACTGAATGATTTGCATATATTTAAATATCATTATGTGCCAGCAAGAGACAAATGCATGTGAAAAATACTACTTATGGATCAAACATAAGGTTAACCAACCTCCTCAAAGTCTTTCGTACCTTGGGAAGCCCCGCTATGAGTTAACTTAAAATATTGTCCCGTCTACTATTTCGACATTACTTGATCAACCTGTCCTAGAAACACTCTTATTCACATAATTATAAGGTGGTGATTTTATTATGGATCACAATGCCAATCAAGATAGAGTGAGAATATATTTCATGTTCAGATCCTGTGCAGGCAAAATAGGTGTACCGACTTCTTGCAACAAGGTTCTGGACAATATGTAACTAATAGGTTGAAACAGCTAGTTTCATATCATGCAAACTGATGGAACCTTTTTGGCTTTGACTTCAACCTAGATCTTTGGTACCTACATTTGAGCGTCGTTTCAGATTCACCGAATTTAGGTAATCGATGAACGCTTCGGGCTTCGGGGAAATTGTAGGCAACAAAATGTTCAGTTGTACTTTTCAAAACACCATTTCAACTATGTGAATGGGTATCTTACTTACCCAACAGATCAAGAATACCCCCATGATGATGCCCACAGTAATGGCTGCTTTATGGTCGCTGACATGATATGGAGAACTTTGATGATTATGGAGGTGTATATGTAATGCTTTATTTTTCTGCTTGATGGTTTTCTTCTTCAAAGTTGAATTTGGTAAATCGATTGGTCTTGTTATTGCTCTTATATTTTTCACGTGCTTCTGTGCATAACAATACAATCTACAGTAGATACCTGTAACAAAAATACAGTGATTGATGACAGTGCCTCATGATTTGATTGACGGGATAAATGAAACAGCCGATCTGTGGAACAGAATATTGTACCAACTTCTGTGTGGCTAACAATGTTCTGAGTAGCTATATTTGGAGACAATCAAATCAAGGTCACGATCTATCAAGAATAAAGTTTCTGATGAGGGGATTTTTATACATGAATCCAAGGTAACAATTCTTATACATACGACTTTCGAAGCTATTAGCAGTAGCATATTGATTGACATTTTCGACAGTGCATCGAAAGCTATTGGGTATATTCCATGCATAAATTTGATGAGAGCTGTGCTTGAATGTTCACGTCAACATAACATATCCGTTTTACGATTGGTACGCTGTTAGCGAATAGAACCTTTCCATGTGCATAAAGTCGGAGAATATACTACGATGCGTATGAATAAAATGTGATATTGAGCATCAAGTAGATACCTTCCCAACTTTAAGTATAAGTATCTTTTTTATATTTTATATGAATAAATAGTATACACTCAAGACCAATCAACTTGCATGAAAAATTAAATAGATTTTTCTTCATTGCAAAATGATTTTTCCAAAATTTAATCAAATTTAAAGTACCTAATTACTTGAAGACTGAGAACTATTCATTTTAAAATTTATTAAATTGGATCTAGAATATCCAATTAACATAATAATTAAAGTTTATTATGAAAAATTGATCTTTCTAAATAAGTCAAAACATTTACCAGGATTGACATTTTGGCTTCTGATATCTTGAGATACTTTTCTCTTACAAAAATAACAATTTTGGATTGTTTGACCAGCTCTGCTCTATACTTATCTTCCTTTTTTATCATTTTTCGTCCAAAATTGAAAAAATAAATATTAGCAGGTTCTTCTACCACACATTTTGTTATTTTTTGTCTCCTTTTATATTTGAGATTTCTTTCTTCAAAAAATCTTATTCCTGGATCAAGCAAAAAGTTTTACGATGAATGACTGCTATATCTTCAAATTTTCAGTCCATTTGTTCTATCCAGCTATAAAAAAACGCAACATAACTATCGCCGGAGTCGTTAACTGTCTAAAATAAATTTGCATGCGTCTTTGCTCTTTGTTACCCATTTCATTGCACAAGAATTGTTCTATCTATTTGTTCATGTCCTTCCAATCAAATTTTGAAATTCATGTTATTCATCAATGTCCAAGCATGACTTGTATCAATTATTTTACAATAATAACTGATAGGAGAGGGATCAGCAGTTTTTTAAACCAATCATTCATTTGAACACCCAATACTCAATTTATTTTCCATGCCTGTTATGGTATATACTAATACGTAGGTATTCAATTGAATAGCAATTATGAATCGAAAGTTGTTTGGCATTTGCTGTAGTTGTAAATTGACAAACTTGTACACATCTCGATGGAATTTCATCAGCAACAATTTCGAAAAGTACCCTCATCATTTTTTGTTGGAGGTAGCATTTTTGAGATAAACGCGAAATACTCTTTCCGCACTGCCTGAAATAATAATTTAGTCTTTATTTCGAATTATGTTACAATACATTTTATGTACAGATAAAGTGTACAAACATGATAGGAATGGTGTCTTACAGATACAAAGCCTCAATCGAGTAACAGATTCCTTACTTAAGCTTTTTATAATTCTAGAGAGTTTGTAGATTTTATGTCATTTGGTGTGCTATTGAACAATTTTAGACATGCATGGGATGAATTTTTTTTTGTTACAGTTAGTCTATGTCTGGGATTGTTTACATAAGAGTACTTGTCTTGTGATCATGAAACGTTTGCAAATCGAACATACATTTATTCTTGTAGAAAAACAACAAACATTTGTAGATGTAAAGTCCATAAACTGTCAGAATACACAAATCTCTCCTTCATAATTCTCCTTAAATCCTGGTTTTAGCGCAAAAGATGTTTTTTTCAGTAAAGCTATGACCGACCCAGAAAATAATGCCGTATTTGAGGATAGACTCAAAATTTGCAAAATATATCATCGACGGGAGACGGGTTATTCACGCAAGAGGTTGTTTGAGGGTTTGTTTCATCCCATGATATGTACTGCGTTTTACTAACAACTCCTTTCATGTAAAACATGCGTTATACCTATATCAAAATAAAAAATTATGAAACTACATTGAGGTAGAAAAACAAACTTTTGAAAAATAGGCATTATTAATTATTTTTATAAAAACTAGTTTCATTACATTTTGTATCAAATGTTACATTAAGATGCCCTCGTTTGACATCAATTACTCCTTTGGTCCAGAAGTAAGACATCCCCTACTTCTCCACCCACGTTGACAATAGACTCACAAACGATCTCAGATATCAGTGAAAATACTGAAGCCATGACTAAAACAAACATCGCTTAAACAATAGACTTGATACTCGGATCCGGGATCCGGATATGCCTATTCTCATTTGTTTTATTTTCAGAACATGATAAACTATATCCAAAAAACTTCTTTTGCGGTAGGACAAGTCTTTCCATGTTAGTTTGGCTACGCAAAAAGTGTTCCGCTAGACTTGTAAAAGGCGGAAGCGGAAAGAGGTTTTCGGATTTGTTCTTGTGCGGATCTCGAAGCTAGATCCGAGATCCGGGCTCCGAATCCTATGACCCGAACAAAATCCAGCTCCTATAATCAAATCCTGATATGGATTCATCCAATTTGTCAAATATTCAAATCCATACACCAATTGTTTATAGTTCTGGACTTTTACGTTATCAGAGATGTACAGACCATATGCACATAAAACATTGGATACCTGCTTATTCAGACTTCATATTGACAAGGTATCATCGGCATCATACAAATAAAAAACGCAAACTCTTCATGTTACCTGTTACATTTGATGATTCATTGTTATGTACAGGATGGTTCGGAATGACAAGACACACTTCAATTTCAATTTCAATTTCAATTTATTCAGTATCGTCCTTGATAACCAGATCAAAAATAATGAAAACATTTTCATAATACAGGGTGCAGCAACTCAACTTCCTTATTTGAAATGCGCGTTATTTGGACTGTAGTGATCGAACTGGGCGGAGACTGCTCTTATTTGGTAGGCGTGCATCTAAAGTTTTGTTTTCCATTCGGTCAGTCGCCACGATGCATTGGAACACCAAGCAGCGTCATTCTTTTCAATCAACGGCAGCGTGTATTTCCCGTCGAAGCGTACTTTCCAAATGGATGTTCTGTGATCGCAACTCAGCGTGCCTTCCATAATCGTTCGATCCGATCTGACCACTTGCAATTTTTTTTATGAAGATTTTTGAGATCCCGTGTTTGTGTCAATTGTTCACGAACTCTAGAAGATCTCAAAGCCGACATCTGGGCCGAAATGGCCAAAATGCTGAAAAGGGTTATGACAAATGCCAGAGATCGGCTTATTTGGAGTATCGACAATGAAGGGCGTCACCTTCCTGATAACATATTGAAAACTGTCTGTAGCAAAACTTTATATTTGTACCAACATTATTGAAAAAAATAAATAAAAACTTCAAACTCATAAAATGAGCTTTATTGCGTTTCGAAATTAGAAAGTTCAGTTGCCGCACCTTCTTATAAATAAACATGGTCCGAGAAAAAAGAAGGATAATACATTTATTTAGCCAGTGCTATACATAAACATTGATATGCATATTATAATACACCGAGGAAATATGTTGCATAAAAAACGGTTATAAAAAATGTAAAGTATTGATATCACAGGCACAAAAATTGATACAAAAATTAGGTACATCCGTTATATAAATGAAAAGGGAAATATCACAGTCCGTCATTCAATCATTGTTGAAATTTATTCAAGAAGTTTTATCCTGAAGATGCTCAGTTTTTGCGCATTATTTACATCAGGTGGAAGATCATTGAATTTTGCTTGTCCTTTGTGGAATACACTGCTAAACATTTTGTTCAGGCGACTAGTGGCACCATGAAAATCTGG
This sequence comes from Orchestes rusci, assembly GCA_958502075.1. NCBI lineage: Eukaryota > Metazoa > Arthropoda > Insecta > Coleoptera > Curculionidae > Orchestes > Orchestes rusci. The sequence continues at coordinate 61,901,949 of OY293304.1, forward strand.
GACATTGCGTGTTTCATAATAATTGTGAACGTCATTGACATTTTCAAGTTCTCTACAGATATTCCGGCGCCAAGCCAATTTTTATTTTTTTAAGATGAAAATTAATGTCCGATAAAAAATTGTTTGTTTCATATTTTTCACCTGTAGTGTATTCAGCATATTAGTTTTGTGGGCGTATACCTGGTCCACAACAGAACATTACGAAACGCTTTGTTCTGAATCTTCTGGGGTTGTTTAAACTTTTGCTGAGTTATGCCGTGAAAAAATGTGTAACAATACTGGAAATAAGGTTCTATTAAGGACTTGTAGAGAAGCAGCTTGACGAAAATTGATAAATGTTTTTTTAGTACTTGACAAAAGAATACCTTTCTGGTTACTAAGGGCGCTGGAGTCAAGTCTCGTTGTTCATGATCTCGATATAAGAGCTTCACTTACACAAAAAGTCACCCATAAAGTTTCTTGATGACCTCAATAATACTATAATGTGTAGGTGGCTAGATAAACTTCATTGAAGCACCTAGTAAAAATTGGAGACTCTGGTGCAATAAGTATCAATAAGTAAATTTTTCAGGAGAGGCAAAACATTTTTTTTCCACTTTAAAATTTTTGTTGATCATGAAGTGTGGCCAAAATCGTACATCAAATAAAAATCACCTCAACTTCATTCTACAGTTGAATAACAATCCTATTGAGAGATCAAAAGATGTGGTGCAAGAATGGGATGAGTTCAAGAAAAGCAGTATGGTGCAGTATTGGGACAAATAAAAAATGATACAAACTTTGGTGCAGGAACGGAATAAGTTGGAGATATCTTATCCCGTTATTTCACCATATTATCATATCAGGGAATATTCTGTTTGCAATAATGATTCAATGTTTATCACCCGTACGTATCCAATAATGGCAACAAGCAAAAATAGCAACTCTTCAAACCTACATAAGCAGCTAACTTATTTTTTCAGAACTATGCACTTATCCCCTTCTTGCACCAGGGTCTTCAATTGTTGTTTTGACGTACTACAAATACTACTGGTGCCGATTCGCAAATATCTGCGGCAAAGTAGTTGTTCAGCTCTCCGAGCAGCCCCGGCAAAACCCATTTTTGATTCAGATCCATCTTGAAATGGAAATCCAACTTGTAAGAAGAAATGAACTGACGTGCATCTTGTGCACAAAATGTAGATATCCTAATTCAAACGAAAAAATACTGAATCCTTAACCAAAGTGAAACATCCTAATCCTAACAAATCTTCCTACTAATTATTATTAACGCTGGGACTCCAAAATAACAAAACACAATCGAAAAACCATCCAACATATCACCGTCGGCGTCGTCTGCTCTGACGTTGCACAATAATGTAAAATATCCACAACCAGAAGGAAAAACACGAAATCAAAAACCAAAAGTGGAACATTCTTGTGTTATCTAATCGAAACCAAACAAATCTACCTACTAATTATTATTATTATCGCTGGGACTCCGAAATAACACAACACAATCGAAAAATCATCCAACAAATCACCGTCATCCGCCATCGATATGCTCCTATCAGAAATCGCCCATTAAGAATGATTACTGTCAATTATTATCTCAATGTACTTTTTTTTTGTCTTTGATTCTTGAAGACGATTTATTATTTTTATTATTATTATAAATCCAAAAACGCATAAGATGAGATTCGAAGTGAAACGCTAAAAAAACAGATAATCTGTTGTTACACCAAATAATTGGGAAGCTCTTTTTAAGTTTATTTCATTTTAACATAGAAATAATACTACTAGAAGGCTAGTATATAAGAGTACATAAGCGGATTTGCTCAAGGAAAAAGAGAGATGGAAGATCCATGTGTAAGACAGAAACCATAGGGTTTGGCCATATACGTATTATTAAAATATACCTCGGGTTCCCTATTTTATCAATGTGCGGCAAGTGAAGCCGATTTTCAGCCGATGAAAAAGACAGGAATAATCAGGCCTATACCATTGCCTCATAAGTGTATTTCATGTGTATCAGGAAAAGACTGCGATTGTGCATAAAGCTGTTTCCCATAGGTTACTCGTGATGTTGGGCCGATCTCATGCTGCTGCTTTGGTGCCAATACTCCCGTTTTCACAGTAGATCCATACCATTAACACATATTTTTGTGGTAGTTCAGCATTTTCCTTGTGAGATATTAAACAGCCAAATTTATAATATAGTGAAATAGAATGTTACTGTACGCGGAAAAATTCTTTTGAAATCTTAATCATGATGGCTACCGGTTTTTGAATTCAAAATTTAACGTTACCGCGATCTCAAGTTTTGGCGATTTTAAATCTGGCAGCGCTGCTGCACGGTCTCTATTCTAGATTCAACTAATCGATAACAGCTGATAACCGTGCCTGCCTATTGGCTGCTTTCCAAATTCGGACTAAGAATATACCCGCCTACCGGCTAATCCTGATATTTTATTTTGAGGCATGCTCATTAATTTGGCAGTGCACATGAAACCAACTTATGGGAAATCAATATTTCTGTCTTTCCCGATAAATCCTGATTTGGATTCACCTTTGAGGGACTACGGTAGGTATATTTTAATAATAAGTATATGGGTTTGGCAGGTATTGCGCTTGCTGTCCTCGTATACAAAGGGATGTCTGATAATAACATGAAACTCAATTATGATGATAACCTAAAGGGGTCAGTGGAAAAGTTGTGCTTCACTCGAACGATGTTAGCTATTTTTTCAAACAGGTTTGAATTTTTAATTTGAGTTAGATATAAGGTGTAGATAACAAGTTTTCAAATTATTTCGAGTATCTTAGATAGAAGGCCCATCAAATATTGCTCTCAACTTATTTTTTATACAATATGAAAAACAAATCGAAATTATTTTTTTTTTGCATCTTCGGATATTTTTTACTCATCCTATTAATGTTTAGTGATTTTAAGTTCAAAAGACGAATCTAAATCTTACAACGTACAGATCTCCTATCAAAATATTGGTCATGCATCTACATTTTGTACCTACCTACTAAAGCAAAATGTTCGAAACTATATCAATGCTAAATAAAGTAGACGTAAGAAAGTGAATGAATTAGAAGTAATAAGTTTAGAAAACATTAAGTAGACTCGCCCTCTTTAACTAATCATTTGTTTTGAAAGGTTATGGATAATGATAAAAAGAGGCGACAAAACACTGTCATTCTAGGATGCTGTTAGCATTTTTGGTGAAACAATGAAAATGTGTAAAATGTAATCATATTAAGTAAAATTGGAGTATACGTCAAGATCTAAAATGAGTAATTTTGATTAAATAATAACTTATATTGGTGTCTCAAAACGCCTATTAGAATTAGCAACAGGTGAGGTTTCAGGTAGTTTCAGCCTCAAGATGTTCTGTAAATTGAATTATTTTTGAATGTATAATTATGGATACTGAAGATACTTGAATAACAATTTAATTTTAACCACGTTTCTTGAGATTCTTCTACAAATCCAGAACAAAATTCTATGGTAGGTATCGCTGCCTATTTCCGTAATAAAACTCGAAAGTTTATTAGAGTGGGTATTTCCACACATGTCGTGTAGCTGATTAAAAATGGGACTACAATGTGAATTTGATCAGAAAAAATAAAATCCGACTACAGGGTGATCCACCATAATGTCGCCCTCTTATCTTAAGTGTTCCAAAAAATTTGAAGGTATGGTTAAATTGGTTATGTGGGTACTGAAAAATACTTTTTTTCTACGTGTGAGAATAGTTTGAAAAATCATAAGTATACCGGCGAAATCAAAAAGTACAAGAGTTTAACTGATACTTTGTAGTATCAGAACAATTAAACTCAATATTTAGGTTATCACAGGTTTTCAACTTTTTTTGAAGTTCATTTGAATTAAATTATTTATTTAAATTGAAGCATTTTCACCAGAATTCTTACACCTTGTGTTTTATAAACCCCTATTATTATAAATATAGAAAAGTATAGTTTCTTATGACTATAGAACAACTTTGAAGTTTAGACTTACTCATAATGTCAAAACGTTCCTCCACTTTCCTGAAGAATTATCTGCTGTGAAGAATATCTAGCTGAAAATTGCCCATGTTATCGAATAATAAACAGTGCAAGATATTTAAAAATCCCGGGAAAATCTTGGAATGAGTACGGAAACATTATTATGATGTGGGAGCGGGAGCTACATCTAGTCGCAAGTGTCAAAAGACGTCGACACTGTTGACAGTCTCGCTTGATATACTCCGACTGCTCACAGTGTTGCCAATCAAAAGATGGAAGAAGTTCTAGAGAAGTATGACTTCTATCACAAAAGATGTGGATAATGAATCTTTCTACAAAATACTTGAAAAATATTTGAGAATGATTTTTAGTATTGATCGCATTGACGAAAAACAGTTTTTTTGGTCCATATTTCTCACTTTTGGTAATTCAAGATTCATAGAGAATGAGATTTTTTGTTATTATTGGCAACAATGTTAACTATTCTCTAGCATATAATGAGCATATAACAGATTTTCTGACGACACTCATATACATACTAGGGCAAGCGAAGTCTCAACCAAACCAAACACTTTTCTCCCTTTCTCCGTGAGAGACTTCTCTCTCTACTAGACTTCTAGAAGTGTTATTTCTAATGAATTTTAATGGGTTGGTACTCTATTCGTGGCTGTAGAGAAATTTGTCCAGCTGGTTGATATTATTGGTGCCACAAAGAGACGAAAACTATCATGGTGATGATATAATTGTGGGTCTTCTGCGGGCGAACAAAATTGACACACTCGTCATACGAAATTTGATCCACACAAAATACAACTAAAAACCTAATTTTGGTCGAATAACCGGAAAATCGCGTGTCGGTTGTTTCGAAGCGGAATCAGAGCTGTCTTCTGTCATCCGTCAGCCTTGTCATCTCATCGACGCGGCGGACTTGCGACTGGATGTAGCTCCCGCTCCCACATGACAACAATGTTACCGTACTTATTCGAAGATTTACGCGGGATTTCAAAGATCTTGCGCTGTTTATTATTCGATAACATGGGAAATTTTCTGCTTGATATTCTTAACAGCAGATAATTCTTCAGGAAAGTGTAGCGTAACGTTTTGACATTATGGGTAAATCTAAATTTCAAAGTTGTTCTATAGTTATAAGGAACTATACATTTGAGTGATATGTGCTATACATTCCTATATGTATAATAATAGGGATTCATAAAATATAAGGTGTAAGAATTCTGGTGAAAATGCGTTGATCGATGTCAATCGTTTTTGAAATTCAAATTAACTGCAAAATAAAGTTGAGAACCTGTGTTAATCTAAATAATGAATTTAATTGTTTGAAGACTCTCTCACTCTACTCCAGTTGTTGATCAACCTAACTATATTTCATGATTTGCAAAATTCACCTCGCTGGTTCAGTATCTTCTCACCTCTCGTGGTCAATTCAATGCAAGAAAATGCGTAGTTAAGAACGTTTCTCAAATTTTGAAGTGTTGTAATATCTTGGACGTGCTTTTGTTTATTGTTATTTTAAAACCTGTACCCGTTTTGCTCAATCGACCATAGTAATTACGCCAATTTCTAACCATAATGGACCATTTTGTCTGACCTACAAACACCTTTGAAAAAGGGCTCAGATGATTATCACATCGATGATGATGAATAAGGTCACCTGTACATAACACTGACTAGTGAGTGTCTAAGATCGTTTTTTCCATTGTATTAAATTTGAGTTAATGTTTAAGATCTTCTTTCTATCCGTGTCTCACTTTCAGTTGGAGCACTGAAGATGGCTTCATAATTAGCCCAAAGCGCTTTGCCAGCTATCTTAAAATAAACGAATTTGCTCAGAGTACTACAAACCTTTCCTTCCTGCTAACAAATTATCAGTTGAATTCTTGTAACTTTTGTATGTCTATATAAATATATTTCCCATTTTACTTATTTTAAGTAACATAGTCTTGGAAGATTATAAATATACAATGTTAGGAAAGATTACCAGAGCGTTCGATGATATAGGATTCAAAAAAGTTGTTCAGGTTAAAGTTTTTTACACAAAACTATGATGTATGTAGATAATTGATTATTTCTTATTTTGATCGTCCATAATTTGGATTTTTTTATCGACCATGGATTATGCCTCAATTCATTTGTCCCGAGTTATCGGCGTTTCAAGTAGTGATAATTGGTAACAATTCGAAATTTGTAAGAAGTTGAATTTACCTCCGAATTAACAATAGAAACGAAAGCAGTATATGACGTGACGCCATATGTTATTATTAACATTATGTTTTTTCCTCGTGTTTTTTTCACCACTGCTAAAATTCTGGCAGAACTTGTGAAATTCAATCATTTTAGTCAAAAATAATTGGTCCCATCTCTAACCACAAAACGTAATACACAAAGAAAACATTTCGAAATAGATTCATCAATTGCAAAGTAAAATCCGATATACTCTTCATTTACTGTTATGAAAATTCTTAAAATGAATCTTGAAAGTCTTTTTAAAATTAAAATGAAATTTAAATTTGAAATGTTTTCATCTACCCTTATCATTGATGTAATACCGACAAATAGGTAGCGATGAGCAAAATTTCACACAAAATCTGTAAATTGAAAATGTATTTTGATTTTGACACACAACACAATTATTATCTTATTATTATTCATTCAAGGATTTATGATTAATAACAAATTCAAATCACGAAACAAAGCTATTTCATGAAGATTCTGGATTCCGATGAGATACAATCAAAATAAACAGCCTCCCCCACTCACCTCAACAATCCTTTCCCAACAAACAGAGAAACGGCAACATTGTTGTGAGGAAGCTACATCCAGCCGCGAGTATCGGCGGTGCTGCTAACCGATCTGGGGCGTATTGCTACATGGCAATCCGCCACAGGTGCGCCACATAATGAAGATGTAATCATAAACAAATAAACATAACCCGAATTTACATGTTAAGCGAGATCCGCTTTCGAAAAAGCAACATTTTTTCACGCTGTGACGCTTACAACAGCATCACGTTCAGGTGGGCTTCTTATCAAGCAGCTCAAGCTGCTGAGGCCGCCAGAATGTAGCCATTATTATTTTGGCGATCACCGCCATGTCAACCAATCTGACCAATCAGAGATAGCCAGAATAAAGCCTTCTCTCTCCCTCATTAGATACACGCATAATGCTATCTTTTCCACGGACAAACATAGGTACCTTGCCTTATATAAATGTAACGATAGATAATAATGCGGTCGACTGGTTTGGAATTGGACCTTTCGCGAGAATATTTTGTAGTAGTCCCGATTTTTTGGTTCTATATGTTTTATGGGGTGCTGAATCAGAATTTGAGATTTGCCAACAAAATTTCGTGACGCAACTTTGGAAAAAAAGCAAAAGAAGGTACAAAATCACCAGTTTTGATGGTTTGTGACTTATAACTAAGAAACCTTCAACAACCGAGAAAAACCTTCCCAATAAAAATAAAACTACAATTTTTTTTTTCCAAATTTCATTATTTGGATTTTTTTCTCAGATGAACCGTTTGGTCTCAATGGCTTACTGAAGATTGACGTATCCAAGCCGTCCCCGAAAAACTTTACTTTTGCAGCTCTAAATCTTTAACAAGTTGACCTATGAATGTATCCTTAATTAAGGTTAAATACAACTTAGACAGACTGGTTTCAACTGATATGCTAAAGTTCAGTACGAAGAAAAGAGCGTGACAGGGAGAAAAAAAGTGTTGCACTCTGCCATTGAAAAAAACAATAACAATATGAATTTTGAATAAGTATAGATCCGTTTTCTTCTCAGCTTCATAAGACTACTCCCAGAGTGATCTACCCTATCTGAGTCAAAAAAGTTCCTCTCCCATTCTCCTTCTTCACAGACGAACCAAAACCTACTAATCCTGGAACTATACGGACCACTTTCCGAAATGAATGCGACACAAGGTAACAACAGATTCCTCAAAAGAAAATATTGCGATAGACCCTAAGTTGATCATCCGAAAGTTGATATTGAAATACAAAGTTAGATTTTGATTTTTGATTTCTTTAAATAACTTTGGAAATTATAAAGTTATTTTGTTGAAATTTGGTATATACAGGGTGTCCCAGCAAGGGTGGCCACCGGCCATATCTCGGAAACTACTGGACCTAAAAGTTCAGGAAAAAAAATATGATGAATAAAGTGGCCACGAGAAAATGCTGGGAAATATTTATAACTTCGAAATTTTTCCGCTAGGGGGCGCAATCAAAGCTTAAATATTAAAATTCGAAATTTCTCCGGAAATTCTCAGATTGAGGTATATCTTTATCAACATGGTTAAAAAAAATCTTCGTGTGGGTAGGGGAAGGTAGTGAAAGTGTAATTGTTCAAGTGGCTGTAACTTATAAACGACTTGTCCGATTTTGTTGTGTATAGGCTTGTTTGGAAGATAAATGTGAGTACTTTCGTATATCGTATCCAGTGATGCGTGATTGTCTCCAGAAAAGTTGCTAGAAGGCGTAATTTGAATTAAAAACTGTTATTTTCGTTTCACCGCAAAAATTCAAATGGTATGGTATAATTCTGATAATAATAACTAGTCCAAATTATGTAAAATTTAACGTTTTAAGGTTTTTTTTTTTTTTTTTTTTCTTTCAAGGTTTTTTCTTGTAAATTAATTCTTCATTTCGATTCTGTTATCAGAATTATACCGTACCATTTAAATTTTTGCGGTGAAACGAAAATAACAGTTTTTAATTCAAATTACGCCTTCTAGCAACTTTTCTGGAGACAATCACGCATCACTGGATACGATATACGAAAGTACTCACATTTATCTTCCAAACAAGCCTATACGCAACAAAATCGGACAAGTCGTTTATAAGTTACAGCCACTTGAACAATTACACTTTCACTACCTTCCCCTACTCACACGAAGATCGAAACGCCAATGAGCCCTGTACCAAAAAGACGTGAAATTGTCTAGGTTCTCTAACCATGTTGATAAAGATATACCTCAATCTGAGAATTTCCGGAGAAATTTCGAATTTAAGCTTTGATTGCGCCCCCTAGCGGAAAAATTTCGGAGTTATAAATATTTCCCAGCATTTTCTCGTGGCCACTTTAGTGATCATATTTTTTTTCCTGAACTTTTAGGTCCAGTAGTTTCCGAGATATGGCCGGTGGCCACCCTTGCTGGGACACCCTGTATATTGATTCACAAAATACAAATCTGGCCTTGATTTGGCTCTCACTTGTAGGGGGCGCCACTGCTCATACATCTTTTCAATCGTTCAAATAGTCATCACTTTTTTGTAGGCACTCGAATTTTTTTCTTAAATCAAAAATTGTTGTTGCACCAAACAAATAGAGCGATTAGGAGGAGCACAAGAAAAACAATCTGCTGCAATATCATAAACAAAATCGATGATCTCAAAGGAAAGTTTTCTTGCGAACTGAAAAAACAAGATTTGGTTGATCTCTATGCTTTTGATGAGAAGAACGCAAGCTGAGGAGGACGCCGATGCTCATATTATTACAACAGCTGCGGAGTTGGCCACATCAAATGAATATGTAACAGTGGTAGGGGAGATATTGACCTTCTGGTGATTTTGATTGACCTGTGTAGTCCTAAGAGACAGCATGTCTTCTTTTTGAAACCGGAAAAAGGGAATGAATTATTTTAAACCATCTATATATACAGGGTTAGGAGAAATTACCAGAACGGTCGATTATTGCAAAAATACACGAGTTGAAAAGAAATATCTCTTATTAAAGTTGTGAGGCTTTGATAAATCCACATATTCGTGATGAATTGGAATATACAGGGTCGGCCATAAGGTTATGGCAGATAAAAGTTGCATTGCAAATGGAACCCCTTTTATATTAATGAATATTTCAATTCTTCCTTCAATTTTGAGAAAAAAAAATCTATTATATTATTATACATAATGTTTCCAAATCTAATCGTTTTCGAGTTATCGCGTTTTATAAAAAATGACATTTTTGCTATAAAACCCAAACGGTTTGAGAAAGAGAAAAACGGTCTGCACTTTCAAGTCTTAACTTTTGAAGAGCTTTTCAAGGACATTCGATAAATTCTTGACAAAGAATTCGAAAATGTGTAAAAAAAAATTGATAGTTGACAGTACCTTCTTTTCAAATAGCAGAATAGTTCTTGAAAATTTACTTTAACACTTTGAGTTTTATAGCATTTCAAAAGTTCAAAAATGTCATTTTCAAATCGCGATATCTTGATAACAGTTTAATCCAGGAACAAAATGTGTATCACAATTTTTGCTCAAAATGAGAGGGAGAATCAAAATATTCATCAATATACAGGAGGTTGCATTTGGAAAAACGCAACTTTGATCTGTAATGACTTTATGCCAGACCCTGTATATTCCAAATCATGACAGATATGTAGATTTTATCAAAAATCAAGTCCCACAACTTTTACATGAGACAGTTTCTTCTAACTCATGTATCTTGTGAAATAATCGACCGTTCTGGTAATTTCTCCTAACCCTGTATATAAAAGAATATGGTGACCGACTGATATATCAACGCACAGCCTGAACCATTGAGTCTAGAGGATTGAAATTTGCCACAAAGGTTCTTTATACAACGTATTCGGGCACCAAGAAATGATTTTTGAAAATTCAATTCCTAAGGTTGTGAAAGCGTGAAATGTATTGTATGTTATTTGTTTGTTTATCTATGCCGACATTTAGGCCCATTTTCACAATATCTGGTCACCAAAAAGTCTTGGTATGTATCCATAGTTTCAATTGAAAAATCACTAGGCAAACAATAAAAACCGCAGCAACTAACCAAGACTTTTTGGTGACCATATATTGTGAAATTAGGCCTTAATCGACTAGCTCCAGACAACAATGACAGTTATCAAAGTAATTTTGTATTGAACTTTATCAGCTTGCTGTGATTTTTTCGTTCCTTGATTTTTTTTTCCTGTGTGTTTGGGTTCTTTGGTTCTCAAATTTTTTGCTTCCTTGGTTTCTAGAATTCTTGGTTGTTTGGTACTCTGTATATTTGATTCGTTGGTTTCTTGGTTTTTTGATTTCTGGGTTCCTTGGTTTTCCTTATGATGTTTGTCAGTCGCGTGAAGTTAGCCAAAGTCTTTTCCAAATAGAGCAATCCAAAGCAGCTGATATTTGGACAACTGTGGGCTGTGGGCAATCATATATTTCGAAGTGAGACAACCTGTTTGTCAGAATATCCTTTCACGCGACAAAACGCGAACAAACGTCATAAGACATATTTTAGATATAAAATTCTATTATTACTTCTATACCCTTGGTGTAGATGTCCCCATCTTAAATATTATTCTCTATCTAATTATTCAACTTATGTAAATAATTATGATCCAAAATATAAATAGGTACTTCATGATTCATCTGTGGACAAAGAACTATAATTAAAAAAAAAATCATCGAAAAAGGTCCAAAGCCGGAAAAAATGTTCTCATTCCTTTGTATGGGAGAGGACATGGGACCAGAATAAATTACTCGAGATACAAGCCACATTATCTTTATCTCACAAAAGTAACAGCAATATTGCCTCACTAGCCCCCCCTGGAATTGCTGCACAACAACATTCACGACAGAGTGTACTTTCAGGTGCGGCGATGCTTGTCGAGTCGTACCACAACAGAGAAGGAACAAAAAAACCCTAACGAGAAAAGGTGAGAAAAAAACAAGAAATGGTCTCTTTCCAAACTAGATATTCCGATACTCTGCATCAAACTCGATACTCCGACACATTACTTGTAAATGTATTCAAGGCTGACAACGCAATTGTGGATGTAGAAAGTCAGGCCTCCATTGCACTGCGATTTGCACATCGTGACATGGGAAGTGTGAAGATGTCGTGCCCGTGAAAGTCAACATTTACGAAGAAGAGATGGAACGAGTAGACCAGGGACACAATCCTCGAATTAGGAAACATCGGCTCCCTCAAACTTGATGGAAGGGAGAATATTTTTGAGCGAGCAGACTAGTTCCCATCGCATTATTTTCTCCATCCCCCCCTTTCCCAGACTTTCGCTATTCTTGAAACGTGGAAGGCTATAGTTTAGTGCAACTGTCAAATTTCCGCTTGCCAAACGGGAATCATATGCTACCATCTACATTGTATTTGTGTTCAAAGTCACGCTCACGCCAACTTCAATGTGGATGATAGTATATGATTACCGTTTGCCAAGCGGAAATTTGACAGTTCCACTCAATTCTACTGACTCAAGTCAATAGAACAGACTTCTTTCAAAAGTCAGGAGAACATTTTTGTCCCCACTTTCAAGAATGGAAGTGATTGCTCCCTAATCCTCGAGATTGGGCCCCAGGAGGCTCACTTCAACATGCTATATTCCAGATGAAGAAGATCTGACGATAACAGAATCACAAAAATCGCAACCAGGACCCACCAAGAGACAACGGCTAATGTAACAATGAAGTTAGATGTTGTTGGATCCTTTGATTCGAGAACGCGCCGACAGGTAGAGAAACGAGACATCGAGGAGACCGTATCAGTCAGTTAGAATTCAGTTATCAATTTCAAGTTTCCTTATTTTATAATTGTTATAATCATTCATTCAATACAGTCCACTTTCAAAATCAAATATCAAACATTGTATTTATTCACAAACCACAACAAGAAGACCCCAACGGTTTTTACATGGTCAGCATCGAGCTGGATTGTGAATATTGTGACATTGTCAGTGAGCTGTGGCTCTAAAACTGTGAGTTATTGTGAAAACGTATTTTGACTGCATTCGTGACCCGCATCTCTGGAAGAAAGTTCTCATACTTGAACCACACAGTTTGTGAAGCTAAACAAACACACATAAGGAGAAATTTGGTAAGCCCATTCCATTTTTTAATCTCCAAACAAGTGATACGATTATTATTCATTCGTAAATTCATCCCGATATCACGTCATTATGGCTCAAAAATTGAAACAATTGTCTCAAAAGCGTACCGATCTTATCAAAAATCTGTCAAGGTTCCATACTTTTGTAAGTGATTTCTCATCAGAAGATCCAATCCATTACAATGAGTTGATTGCCCGTCTAGAGAGAAATCAAGCATTATCAGATCAATTTGAAAACATTTAAGGTGAAATCAATTTAATTAGCGAAACTGACACAGTGACAATCAAAATGTCCAATTTGAAACCAAATACTATCAGGCCATGGCGATCGGTCAAGAACTTCTCAAACATCATCAAAACAAAATTATACCAGCAGAAGCAGCAGTTTCTGGATCAAATATTCAAAGCAACATACATTTCCCAGTCATAGAACTGCCAAAGTTTCATGGAGAATATGACAAGTGGAGTCAGTTCCATGACATGTTTATATCCCTAGTACACAACAATCATTCACTGGATAATATCAAGAAGGATAATATCAAGATAATATCTAACAACCTGCCTCAGGAGAGATGCTGCAAGAATCATTGAAAACATTGAAATCACAACTGAGAACTATGAAAACGCTCTCAAACTTTTAAAATCTCGCTATCAAAATAAATATCTCATCATTAAAACACATATCTCAGCAGTAGTTGATGCTCCATATATTTCTAATAATTCAAAACAAGTTCACCTCAGTCTTCGTAATTTCACAGACGATATTTTAAAACACACGAGATCTTTGAAATCACTTGGTGAGCCTGTTGAAACATGGGATACTTTATTATTCCATATTTCCAGCAAGAAATTGGACCCAACCAGCCAAAAGGAATGGGAGCTTCAACTCATCTCTAGTGAATCTAACAACAAAGCCTTGACATTTGCAGACTTCACACAATTTCTAGAAAAACGTTGTATACTATTGGAAACATTGAACAAAGAGAAATGTCTTGATGATGACAATAAACAGACCTCATTTGTTACCAAATCTAGAAAAGCATTCTCTGGTCATGTATCAAACTCTCAGCAATTGTGCAGTTATTGCAAAACAAGTTGTCATCAGATTTACGCATGTGATACGCTCAAGCAGATGTCAGCTTCTGACCGATTCAAAGAAGTTCAAAAGCTCAAGTTATGTACAAATTGTCTTCGCAGTGGACATTCCACATTTCAATGTAGTTTACAAAGTAAATGTAAAAAATGCAACAAACATCATAATACATTCCTTCATTTTGAAAAAATATCAAACAAGTCTCACCCAAGCACAGAAGAACCGCATCAATCTACAAGCTCAGACAATTCCAGTGTTGCAAATCAATCTCTGAATGTTTCAGACCAACTTTCATCAAACTATTGCAGAAATTCAAATTTACATGTTTTATTATCAACTGCTGTTATACAAATTCAAGATCCATACAATAATTGGCATTAATGCAGAGTAATACTTGACAGTGGAAGTCATCCAAACTTCATCACCTCCAAATTTTGTAAGAAGTTGTCCATGAATCTGTCCAATATCAATATACCTGTTATTGGAGTTGACAATTCAACAACATCCATAAATAAACAGACGACTGCATTAATCAAATCAGAAAATGGATTATTTGTCACCAGATTATCATTTCTTGTCTTGGATAAGATAACGAATAATCTACCTCATATATCTTTTGAATCCTCACATCTCATACCAAATCACATCAAATTAGCAGATCCACAATTCAACATCCCAAGAGAAATTGATGCCTTACTGGGTGCAAGTATTTTCTATGAGCTGCTTTGCTATCAGCAGATAAAACTTGGTCATAACATGTCAATACTTCAAGAAACTAAACTTGGATGGATTGTATCGGGCAACATAGCACCATATGAATCTAACAAATTGAAATCACTTCATTGCAACCTTTCTACTGATGATCCCAATCAAATTCTAAAGGATTCATTGGAAAAATTCTGGACAATAGAATATATTCCTTCTAAAATTCATCTTACACCAGAGTGTGAAGAGTGTGAAAAATTATTTCAAGAAACAACAGAACGTACTCCAACTGGTCATTTCATAGTCAAACTACCTACCAAGAATAATGTTGATAAACTTGAAAACAATCTGAACAATGCATTAATTCGTCTAAAATCAGTAGAGAGCAAACTCAAGAAACAACCCAAATTACGTCAGCTTTGTAATGATTTCATGGATAAATATGAAGCGTTAGGTCATATGACCAGGGTTGATCCAAACTTCAAAAGCAGCAGTATATCTTATTACTCACCACATCACTGTATTCAAAATGAAATAATTAATAAATTTAGAGTTGTATTTGATGGATCTTCAAAATCAGTCAGTGGTTTGAGCTTGAATGACACTCTGAAAGTAGGACCTAATATACAAAGCAATTTATTTAATGTATAAATCCGCTTTCGTGGTCACTCTATAGTTTTGGTTGGAGATATTGAGAAAATGTACAGGATGATATACATTTCAGAAGAGAAGCGTGATTTACAACGGATAGTTCACAGAAAAAATCCCGAGGATCCAGTTCAACATTTTCAGCTAAACACAGTGACATATGGGACAAGCAGTGCAGCATTTCAAGCTATCAGAAGCCTCCAACAAGTCGCTCATGAAAATCCTGAAGAATCTGATCTTTGCAATATAATACTCAGAGACTTTCATGTGGATGATTTGGTCACTGGAGCAGACAGCAATGAAAAGGTCAAGGAGATCAAGATTAACATCTCAACATTATTACTTAAATATGGATTTAAACTCAGAAAATGGGCATCCAATGATCCAAGCGTTCTGAGCGAATCGATATCAAACAGCATGGATCAATATGACATATCTGAAGCAGATTCCAATGTAAGGAAGACGCTGGGTTTAAAATGGCAATCGAGTAGTGATACATTAACCTTCCAAATTAATTCATTTGATCCATGTCCAAATAGCCTAACAAAACGCAAAATATTTTCTGTTATTTCCAAACTTCATGACCCTCTTGGATTATTGTCTCCAGTAATAATAAAAGCAAAAACTATGATGCAATTACTGTGGGCACGTAATTTCAGCTGGGATCAACAACTAGCCTCTGACATTACCAGTAGTTGGAAGACATACTGTAAGCAGCTTTCAACATTGCACAATTTTGTTATACCAAGGCACATTTTAATATCTGACAGTAAATACATTCAACTTCATGGCTATTCAGATGCCTCAGAAAAGGCTTATGTAGCATGCATTTATATAAAATCCATTAATTAAGGCTAAGCCGGTTCTAGACCAAATTTGCATAATTGTGGTAAATGCGCGAGATGTGACGTCATCCATCGTCGGCTGTGGGTTGTGTGGGGGTTGGTGAGGGTTGGGGTGGGGGTCTTGAGTGGGGGTCTTGAGTGGGGGCCGCTAGGTGGCGCCACGATAACGAGGTCGACCGTCACCAAATTTGCATGATTGTGGTGAATGCGTGAGATGTGGTGACGTCATCCGTCGTCGTCGACTGTGGGTTGAGTGGGGGTCTTGAGTGGGGGTGGGGGTTTGAGTGGGGGTCTTCGGTGTGTGTCTTGAGTGAGGGTCTTGAGTGGGGAGTGGGGGGTGAGGAGTGGGGGTCCTTAGTAGGTTCCGGTGGAGGAGTTGACTATAGTTCGTCATCCAAGATGTTACATTTCTGTTGTGAGAAAAAATGTTCTATCACCCCAAGTTTACAAGTTGATGGCTTAGCCTGCTCCGAATGTGAATCATACAGTTATTGTTGCTGCAAATGTGTTTCACACATACCATCTGAAAGTCATATTGAAATAACCATTAATGCAGTTCGTATCAATGGTAATTTGCGATGGATTGTAAAATGTTACTGTCACGCTACAAAATCAAACATGGGTGAATTTATCTACGATACAAATCCAATGATTCATCCAGAATCGAAAGGAAATCTATATGATTGTTTTCCATACGGCATTAAAACAAAATTTGTCTCGCCTTCTACATATCGACCAATAAATGGTAAAACCATTACATATGATGAATTAACCTCAGAAAGATCAAATAACTTGATATTGTTTTCTGCTTCATCTCTCTTGAATAAATGAGAACCAAACTTGTTGAGTAACATTTTTGGATTGATTCGTTTTACGTATTTGAGGATGTATTTATGCAATCACTTTAGCTTCACGTAACTCTTCGATTATTGATAGTATTTCATCATTATGACCAGTATGACCAGCTCTCATGGAAGCTGTTATAAGTCTCAATCTATAAACAAGTTCGCTGATATTATCCCAATAAACATAATCTATATCGTTTTTATCAATATTCCACAACCCCTTTCCCGTTCGCATTCTAGTTATTGGGGGTTTCAGTTACTTCAAAAAACGAGAATATAATGGTTTGATGTGTCGTGTTTTTGTAATGCCATGTTTTTGTAGGCATGGTCCTATTAAAGTTATATATTTTGAAGATCCATTTCCCTGCACACGTTCATTTGGATCATAATTTCTTCGATATGCATTGGTTTTAGCTAAAATATCCATATTATTATCCAAATCCTCATCTTCATAGTCCTTAGGATATTTTTTAAATAGTAATTCGTACAATCCTTTTGTACCATCATGAATTTTTCCATCTGCTTTCACATTTTTTCCAATAATTTCTACAAATTTAAGTTTGGTCCCCAAATAGAATTTATCAGTATCTATATCATGTACTATTCCATAATGATGATCAAAATTATGTTCAGTATCCTTCACACTAGCATCAATATAATCTCTTGCTAGTGGATCAGAACTTTGTAACCATATTTCATATGGTTGCGTGTCGATTAAATTTTGAACCGATTGCCTTGACTGTTCCAATATATCTGAAAGATTTTGATTTTCCGAGCTTTTGAAGGGGTTGGTTTGAGCTATAACACTAGTTTCTAGTATAGTTGGTGACTGACTACGTTCTTGTATAGTATCAGGTAACTGACTAGGTTCTTGTATAGATGGTACTTGGCTTGTATCAAAAAATGATGGTATTTCCATCGGTAGAATAGGAGTTCTACCAGTTCTTGTACGTCTTTTAGGTGTTGATGTCTCATAAAATAATCTTGAAAAACTTGGTTTAGGTTTTAGTGGTGTTGTGTGAAACAAAGAAGTTTCAGGTTCTTCTTCTTCTTCTTTGAATTCTTCCTTTATGTTGAAAGGTTCATTTATTTTAGAAATAAGTTGTAGTAGCGGTTGAGTTTGTTGCGGTTATTGGTTTGTATGCTTGCTCTAGTGATTATGTAGTGGTCATAGCTAATGTTAGACTATTATATTTATCCTTGACAGCTTTTCTTGACTTCATCAATTCCTTAGCCAACCGCTTATCCATTCTATAGATATATGAATGAATCAAAATGTTTCCTATATCTTCCGCAATTCAGTTCACAATCTTTATCAATAACCAGAAAATTATAAGGGTCTTTCCAACAGTGTGCGCAGACTTGCTTCAATTGCTCAAATGACATATCCGGCATACAATGATCATTATATATATGATTCAAATTCATAGAATCCTGCTTGAATAAAATTAGCAAATTTGCGTTCTCACGTATAAGTCTTTTCTGAATTGATGAATAACCTTGAAACATGAAAAAGCAGTCTGTATTTTTATGTCTTCCTTGTGTCAAATAGTCCCTTTATTATAGTTTGACTACAACATGGTATATCATCAAATATGATGACCAAATTTGGTGCTATTTCATGAGGAGGAATAATATTTTCATCACTTTCATACTCGAAATATCCAATCTCTTTCATGGGTGCCAATAGTTGTCTTGAATATTCATACTTTGGCTGTTGTAATGATTTGGAATAAAGGTACACGTTTGCAAATCTTATTTCATTTGGATGCTCACGTAAAGCCAACATCACATTGGTTTTACCTGAAGCAGATGGTCCAACAATGAGACATCTTTTCGATTCCCCACCAAATAAATCACCATGTTTTTGGATTGGTTTCGTAAAATCCTGCACATCATGGTTTGTGATGGGTGAGGAAAACGATTGTTTTTCTATCCGCATTCTAGATATCAATAAACAGAATTGTTTTTTGCAAAAGTATTTATGCATTAATCAGATGGACATATTGATCAGATAGCAATAAATGGATAGACAATCGTGTTGCAAATTTTTAAACTGAAAATAGTATTTAAATGATACACACAAACGTCTATAGGTATAAAATGATTGTACACGCTTCACGAAATCACACTTCCTCCAAACACTCCAAGAGGGAAGGTCGAGGTTTAATAAACACTCTAATCAATAGACTACCTGTTGAGCTTCACATTCCTGGCTATCAATTTTGTGGTCCTGGTACAAATTAAGAAGAAAGATTGAATAGGGAAGAATCTGGTATCAATCCATTGGATGCTGCGTGTCGAGAACACGATATCGCATACTCACAAACAACTGATTTACCTCAACGACATCGAGTGGATAAAGCTCTAGCAGATAAAGCTTGGCAGAGAGTTGGAGCAAAAGATTCCTTGGTAGGTGAAACAATTGCTGCTCTAACAGTAAGTGGAATAATGAAAGGTGAACGGAAACTTGGAATGGGGATCAAGAGAACCGAAAGAAAAAAGAAAAAACGAGTTATCAAACCCCCTAAAAAAATTGGTAGATTTCTTCCATTATTACTTCCAATTTTGGGTGCACTAGAAGCTGTAGGCGGTGGTGCAGCTGGAATAGCTAATGCCGTTAATGATATTAAAGTATCAAAGGAGCAATTCGAAGAATTACATCGACACAATAAAGAAATGGAAAAACTTTTCAAGCAGGGCGGTTTATTATACATTAAACCCTACAAAGAAAAAGACCATAAAAAAAATCAAATCAAATTTTCGCAGAGATCCCTTTCAAATAACGATATACTAAAATATGGCAAAATATTGAATATCTCACATTAAAGAGGTGTATTTATGCGTGACAACCTGCCCAAAAAATTTAAAGTGAAGGAATGTGGTATTTTGAATCTAGAAAGTTAACAAAATCGTGGAACTCATTGTACTGCATACAAAATGAATAAAAATTGAGCGTTTTATTTTGATATTTATGGAAACTTGAGACCACCTATCAAACTCGTTAATTATTTGAAAACTTATGACAAAATCCAAATCTGGTATTCGTATGAAACAGTACAAAAATTCAATACAAATAATTGTGGACAATTGTCAATCGAATTTCTATATAATAAAATGACATGATCGAGAACCAACAGTAACGTTGAGAGTGTCATCATGACTAGAACTATAAATATAACGGGAAATACTTCTGTGTTGAAAGCAGAATTCAATCCACCTATATTTTTGGATGAAAATAAAGAATATTTTTTGGGGTTGGCTGATTTTGAATCGTTTATGAGTATACCTAACATACAACCGGGTAGCAGTAAGATATATGTAGCGGATGAAGGTTATCACAATTCCAGAAGGAACTAACGATTTAAAAGATATTGAAACATAAATTAATTATGTAAGTGATGACATTTTTGGAGAAAAAGTTGGGTTCAAGATGAAAGCAAGCCCCAATACATTAAAATGTCAGCTTCATTGCACAAAGGGAATAGATTTCACACCAAATGACTCCATAGCGAAAATATTGGGTTTTAAGAAACGAAAAATTGCATCAAATGAATTATCTGAATCGGATGAAGTTGTTAATATATTTAAAGTTAATGCAATCACCAATTTCTTATATCTCTGGGGTTAAAAGTATTGAAATAATGGATATATTAAACGTTGATGAAAAATTATAATAATATGTAGATAATTCAATAATAAGCTCTGAGCTTCATTCATATCAACCGTTTGTCTCTTCAAAATTTCAATACAATGATGAAATTCGCATACCTGTTCAAGAACTTGATATATACACAATACCTTCAGGGAGTCATCTTCACATTGAAGGTACCTTGACCAACAATAAGGGTGCCTATTCTAAAAAATTACAATTTGTCAACAATGGTATAGCTAATTTGTTTCGAGAAATTCGCTATGAACTTAATGGAGTTACTATAGATTCTGTAAGAAATGTTGGTTTAGCTTCAACCTTAAAGGGTTATCTTTCGTATAATACAAATGAAAGCTTGAAGCTGCAAAATGCTGGATGGTTTCCAAATAGAGATAAAAAGGAAAACATTTTAGTTGATGATAAAGGGAAATTTAATGTATCTATACCTTTAAAAATGTTGATGGGATTTTTTGAAGACTATAAAAAAATTATCTTGGATATGAAACAAGAACTGGTTTTGATCCGAGCCAGCGATGATGTTGATGGACTTTTATGTGTTGAAGATGCGCAAAATCCATCACCCGAAGCGGAAAATCCAAAAGTTACATTTGACAAGATCTATTGGAAAGTACCTCATATTCAAATTGATATACCACAACAACTAGCTTTAACACAAATTCTTAAAACTAATAAAGATCTGTTACTTGGATTTCGTAGTTGGGAAATTGTTGAATATTCCCCGCTACCTGAAGCGACCCGTCATACTTGGCCTGTTAAAACAAGTAGTAAACTTGAAGCACCTCGTCATATAATAATTGGTTTTCAAGAAAATAGAAAAGGACGCATCATGAAAGATGCTAGTCAATTCGATAATATAAATCTCACAAATATTAGAGTATTTTTGATTTCTGAAAGATATCCATATCATGATTTGTATTTGAATTTCAATGATCACAAGTTTTCAGCTCTCTATGAAATGTTTGCAAACTTTAAAAATTCCTACTATGATATACCAAACGAACCAATTTTCAACCCTCAAAACTTTAAAAATAAGTGTCCAATCGGACATATTGATTGTTCCCACCAGAAAAAAACACTTCAAACAGGCACTGTTGTTTTGAGAGTTGAATTCGAGACAAATAATAATACAAAAAAGGATACATCAGTATATTGTCTGATTTTACATGATAAATTATTTAGCTACAATCCTTTAACAAAAACAGTCATGCGATTGTAATACGCATGTTCTCAAATAATTATATTAACCATTTCATTTCTCTAAATGATGTTCAGTATGTCTCCAGTATTGGAGCTTTGCTTATCTTACCATTTAAAGTGATCGAAAGAATTAAAAAACAAATTCAAGATTATAGTGGTAAAAAGCAGATGATGGTGAAATTCTCACAATTGAAAATATGAAACTACTCGTTTTGGATGTACAAGGATTTATAATTGAAAACAAAAAATTTATTCCTAAAGAACTGGCTGCCTATGATGGAGAAAAAATATGCCATTATACGGGTGTCCGGGAAAATGTGGGAGATCTCTCGGATTCAGATAGAACATTAAAAAATAAGATGACAAGTTCCCATAAATTTTTTTCCTAGCGGCCCTCCCTACGGAGATACGGCCCCCTAAAGGACCCCACTGGAAATCGGTTTTTCTTGAATAACTTTTAAACGACTCAATATAATTCAATATTTAATATGATAAACAGTAGTAAGGACCTCTCAAAATACTTCCCTTAAAACATAATTAGCTTGTTCAGTTTTGAGGGTTGAAAATTTGTGAATACATTCCTGTAAATATTTATAAAAAAGTGTTTGAAATAAAATAAAAAATGTAATCAAAAATGTGATTTATTCAATCATTAAACATGTTTTATACAAATTATAAACATTAGTAGGTGCACACATTGCAGGTGATGATAAATGGTATAGACAATGTGGTTTTTCCAACAATAAAGGTGGTTTGTCATCAAGTTCGATAACGGGCTTCGATGAATATTTCCCAATGTATTGCGCCTTTTCTTTTCCTTTCACGTACACATGATCCACGTTTCTTGTTATGTTTTTCACAATGTGGGAGAACTTATGTGATTGCGTGAATCCTTCATTCCATGAAATACAATTATGATTTTTCATCCACCAGTTTGCTTGTTTACGCAGTTCTGGAGGCAAGTGTTCCATAGAAAAGAGGCATCTAAATATACTTACCCTCAAAACTTCAAAATAAGTGTCCAATCACACACAGTGATTGTTCTCATCACAAAGAAAAACTTCAAGTAGGCATGCACTGATTTGTTTTGAGAGTTGAATTCGAAACAAATAATAATACAAAAAGGATTCATCAGTATATTGTCTGATTTTTACATGATAAATTATTCAGCTATAATCCTTTGACAAAAATAGTCAAGCAGATGTAATTCGCATGTTCTCAAATAATTATATAAACCATTTTTTTCTCTAAATGATGTTCAGTATGTCTCCAGAATTGAAGCTTCGCTTATCTAACCATTTAGTATGAGAATTTTATGGTGACTTACAGATAAAATGTTCTGTATTGATTGAAAATAAAACAGTTCAATAATGAATACTATCAAAGAAAATGTGGTGAATGAGCTACACAAACCAGCCAGAAGATTTTTTAAAAGAAGAGCAGTAATTGTAAAGGGGATCAATGATCTTTTTCAAGCAGATTTAGTTGAAATGCAACCATATTCAAAAATAAACAAAGGATATAGATATATTTTGGTTATAATTAATGTGTTTTCAAAATTTGTTTGGGCAATTCCTGTCAAAACAAAGACTGCTAAAGATGTAACCACAGCCATGAAATTGATTTTAAACAGTGTAAAAACACCTCCCAAAAATTTGCAAACAGATCATGGAAAGGAATTTTTCAATACAGAGTTCCAAGATTTGATGATAAAATTCAACATCAATCACTACTCAACATTTTCCAATATGAAAGCTAGCATCGTACAAAGGGTGAACAGAACATTGAAAAACAGAATGTGGAAAAAATTCAGTTTGCAGAGAAACTATAACTGGTTAAAAATATTACCTGAGATAGTATCAGAATACGATAATACCAAACATACTGTTATTGGAATGAAACCTATACAAGTATCTAAAAAACAAGAAAAGCACCTACTATCAAAAGTTTATGGTCGTATAAAAACAGTGAATCCTTCCAAATATGAAAAGGGTGACTATGTGCGAAAAAGTAAGTTTCGTGAGATGTTTTCAAAAGGGTATACACCTAACTGGTCAAATGAAATCTTTGTGATTAAAAAAATAAAAATCACAAATCCAACAACCTACATATTGGAGGATCATAGAGATGAAGAGATACAGGGTGCATTTTATAAGGAGGAGTTGCAAAAAGTTAAACATCCTGACGTGTATTTGGTAGAAAAGATTCTAAGACGGAAGGGAAATAAAGTTTTTGTTAAATGGTTGGGCATGAATAATTCACATCATTCATGGGTTATGAAAAATAATGTATTGTAATATCTTGTAATTCAATAAAAATACATGCTAGTAGATAATTCTTTTATTTCTATACAAATATACTCCTAGAATGGGTAGCATGATACAAAAAATGAATGCAAATATTGATATAATAGCGAATTCTATATGATTTTCACATTCAAACGAATCAATAAGTACATTCCAGTTTGTTGGTTCAAAATTTTCATCTATAAAATAAAGTCTTAACTTAAAAGCTAAATATGACAAATTTTTAATTGACTCATCAATTTTTCAGCCAATCAATCCATTATTAACCATTATTTTTTCTCAGTTTGATGGTCAAGAGTCATAATGATTGGTTGATATGCAAATAAACGTTTTTTGTATATTTGAATCCACTTGTTTATACAAGGTATTGTTGAAAAAGGCGCTCAGAAACAATACTGCTGCTGGAAGTCCTGTTGTCATTGTTAATTTTTATACTGATGGATATATTGTGGCAATATTTATCTACTTCATCCAACAGGTATTATTTTTTTAAATTCAGCTACTTTTCAATGTGAATCATCTTTATGTGATTGAATTAAACAAAACCTGTCTTGTTGAAAACCACAAAGCAATCCGATCCTGAATTTATACCTGAAATTTTATAATCAGTGAACTAATACTGCAGGCTACATTTGATCATTCAATTTCATATAACCACAATTGCTTATGAGATGTTTTTGTTAATGTTTTGTGTTGTTTTGTTGTTTTCTTGTATTCTCATTTTCTTGTTTTCTTGTTTTCTTGTGTTCTTGTGTTCTTGTTTTCTTGTTTTCTTGTTTTCTTGTTTTCTTGTTTTCTTGTTTTCTTGTTTTCTTGTTTTCTTGTTTTCTTGTTTTCTTGTTTTCTTGTTTTCTTGTTTTCTTGTTTTCTTGTTATCTTGTTTTCTTGTTTTCTTGTTGTCTTGTTTTTTTGTTTTCTTGTTTTCTTGTTCTCTTGTTTTCTTGTTTTCTTGTTTTCTTGTTTTCTTGTTTTCTTGTTTTCTTGTTTTCTTGTTTTCTTGTTATCTTGTTTTCTTGTTTTCTTGTTGTCTTGTTTTCTTGTTTTCTTGTTTTCTTGTTATCTTGTTTTCTTGTTTTCTTGTTTTCTTGTTTTCTTGTTTTTTTGTTTTCTTGTTTTCTTGTTTTCTTGTATTCTTGTTTTTTTGTTTTCTTGTTTTCTTGTTGTCTTGTTTTCTTGTTTTCTTGTTTTGTTGCTGTTGTAGTTACTGAGACTTGTTATTGATTAGAAACCACATTCAACCTGAATCTAGAACTGTTGATAAGAGGAGTGTGACGTTGATAAGGCTGTGGCTGGTGTGATAAGAAACCCACATCATGTTCACTGTTGATAAGAACACCGAACTCAACCTAAATTCAGAACTGTTGTGGTTTTGTCCATCGTCTCGCACACAACTGATCCGCCTGCCCCCCACTTTGTTGGTGCTCAACATCTCTGGATGAATCATTGGATTTTTAAACTTGGGGTGATAAAACATTTTTTCTCACAACAGAAATGTAACATCTTGGATGCCGAACTACGGTTGATAAGAAAACCACATGCAACCTAAATTTAGAACTGTTAATAAGGCTGTGGTTGGTGTGATAAGAAACCCACATCCTGTTTACTGTTGATAAGAAAACCGCATTCAACCTAAATTTAGAACTGTTGTGGTTTTGTCCATCGTCTCGCACACAACTGATCCGCCTGCCCCCCACTTTGTTGGTGCTCAACATCTCTGGATGTATCATTGGAATTTTAAACTTGGGGTGATAAAATCTTTTTTTCTCACAACTGAAATGTTACATCTTGGATGACGAACTATAGTCAACTCCTCCACCGCAACCTACTGAGCACCCCCGCTCCCTACTCAAGACCCCCACCCAAGACCCCCACTCAAGACCCCACTCAAGACACACACCGAAGACCCCCACTCAAGACCCCCACCCCAACTCAAGACCCCCACTCAACCTACAGCCGACGACGACGGATGACGTCACCACATCTCACGCATTCACCACAATCATGCAAATTTGGTGACGGTCGACCTCGTTGTCGTGGCGCCACCTAGCGGCCCCACACTCAAGACCCCCACCGAAGACCCCCACTCAAGACCCCCACCGAAGACCTCCACCCCAACCCCCACACAACCCACAGCCGACGATGGATGTCACATCTCGCGCATTTACCACAATTATGCAAATTTGGTCTAGAACCGGCTTAGCCCTAACTAGTGACGATGGAATCATCAAAATAGCGTTATTATGCTGCAAAACACGTGTTGCACCACAAGTCAATATCATTGCCGAGACTGGAACTCTGTGGAGCTCTTCTATTAGCACAACTTTTTGAGAGCATTAGGCAATCCATCAACTTTACAGTTGACAACATCTATTTATGGACAGACAGTTCAATTGTTTTTTCATGGAAAACTTTCATAGCTAACAGAGTTTCAGAAATTCAAAACCTGACACAAAATATCTTATGGCGACATGTACCGACAGACAGCAATCCTGCAGATATTGCATCACGTGGAATTAGCCCTATTGATTTTCACAGGATTCAGAAAATTGGCCCATGAATTTTCTAGATTTAGATAATGACATCGAATCTGAGAAGAAAGAACAACAGCAAGTTTTCTTAAAATCAGAAGTATCAGATCTTAACATTTTTGATAAATTTTCCACACTGCACAAATTAAAACGAGTGATGGCTTTCATGTTAAGATATTTACATAAATCCAGGCATCATTCTAAAAAAGTAGGTGATTTATCTGTTCAAGAACTTCAAGGCGCATTGAGATCTCTTATTAAAATGGCTCAACATCAGTTGTATGCTGCAGAAATTGTAGCATTGCAAAAATCAACTAACATTTCCAATAATTCTACCCTGAAGCACCTAGACCCATTTTTGGATGCAGAAGGGATTCTTCGAGTAGGTGGCAGACTCTCAAAGTCGTTATTGAAGTATGACAGCAAGCACCAGATAATTCTTCCTCCAAAACATGCTAAAACTAGATTGATAATACTAAATGAACATCATAGGCAACTACATGCAGGACCACAGACTCTTCTAGCAGCAATAAGAGAATCATTTTGGCTACTCAATGGCAGAGCAACAGTGCGTAGCATCCTGAGAAAGTGCCTTACATGCTTTCGAGTCATTCCAAAATCTTTGATCAGAAAAATGAGTGATCTACCAGAGGATCGCGTAAAACAAGCCAGACCATTTTTGATTGTGGGTACTGATTTTGCCGGACCATTTCATATAAAAGATGGTAAATTGAAAAATAGATCAATCATCAAAGCATATCTCTGCATATTCATCTGCTTCACCACAAAAGCAGTACATTTAGAAATAGTTAGTGATCTCTCTAGTCAATCGTTTCTGAATACCTTGCAACGATTTGTGTCAAGGCGTGGATTATGTAAACGTATATATAGTGATAATGCTACTATGTTGGGGCTAGCAATCAATTGAAGGAAATTTACAATAATCTGCAGACATTGACAACCAATCCAGAAATCAGAACATATCTTTAAACTAATAATATTCATTGGACATTCATTCCACCTCATTCACCTCATAGAAAAGGGTTATGGGAAGCAGCTGTTGAACTAGCCAAGTACCTTCTCACACGTATAATTGGAAAATTGACTTCAACATTTGAAGACCTTGCAACAATTACTACTCAGATAGAAGCTATCATCAATTCCCGACCTTACACCCCTTTATCAACTGATCATCGTGATATGTGTCCTTACACCCGGTCATTTTCTCATTGGCCAATCCTTAACCTGTATTCCCGAAATGGACATATCTCATATGCCTATAAATCGATTGAAGCAGTTCCAGATATTACAGCAAGCTGTGCAGAATTTTTGGAGTCAGTGGAGTCATGACTATCTTCAAACACTTCAGCAACGTTACAAATGGCGCAAGGATACCAGTGATACCATTAAGAAAGGCAGTTTAGTTCTATTGATGGATGACAATACTCCACCAATGTTTTGGAAGTTGGGACGCATCCTTGAACTCCATCATGGAAGTGACAATATTGTTCGCACATTAACAGTTAAAACTGCCACCAATATCCAGAAACGTGCTACACAAAAAATATGTTTGTTACCCATAGAACAATGAGTTTTGAAAACCAAAGCCTTTCAAGGCCGGCGGTATGTTGGATAGATTTGATTCGAGAACGCGCCGACAGGTAGAGAAAGGAGACATTGATGAGACAGTATCAGTCAGTTAGAATCCAGTTATCAATTTTAAGTTTCCTTATTTTATAATTGTTATAATCATTCATTCAATACAGTCCACTTTTAAAATCAAATATCAAAAATTGTATTTATTCACAAACCACAACAAGAAGACCCCAACGGTTTTGACACATGTTATATGAATTATCAGGTTTTAAGTTTCTCAAGATTTTTTGACGTAGATCATGTTTTTTTCGTTTCAATTTGGCATGTTTATAAATAGCTTGAACATCATGTGATGATTTTTCCTTATGACTATTCAATAATAGATGTATTATAAATCAAATCAAATCAAATCAAATCAAAATAGTTTTATTGTCACATACCAGGATACTACATCAAATTGACAAGGCAACACTACTATAATAATGAAAAGAAGACCATCTGGTTGCGTATTGGAAATGCCTACGCGTTACAGAGCCTCTGATGAATTACGGCATCTGATTGGTCAATGTTTTTCGCGGTTGCTTTGAATATCGAATAATGATATTGATGATGATAGGTACTATTTTTAAAAATTCGACATAATGAAGAAAATGAGTGTGTGAAATAAGCGTGGAAATGCAGAATTCAAAAACAAATTGTCATAATATGAGCTTTTCACACTCGTTGGAAAGAGTATTATTGTGGTGATGTAAAAATCACTTCATTTTATTTATTTTTATACTAATAGTGTATAGGGTGTATTTTGACTTGCGGCTTTCCTTTCAACATGAGAGAGGCAGCGAGGACTTGAAAGCAAATTTCTCAAATAACATTATCTCGAAAACTCAAACATAAAGGTTACGTAGCTGAATAAAGAAAATAAATAAGTCCCTGTGCGACAATTTTGAATAGTTTCTTTAGACTTGAAATTTGAATGATGATTTTGCATTTATTTTGCATTATCTTTTAGATTGAGTACACTTTTTTGTTAGAATTTCCTCTTCTACATAGACTTATTCAATTTTTTCATTTAGCAACCTTTATCTCTAAGTTTTCGAGAAAATGTTATAAGAGAAATTTGCATTTTTTATCAAGTCGTGTCTCATGTTAAGAGGAAAACCCCAACTTATAATACACCCTGTATTATAATGTACAACATACATAATATCACAAATAACCCAAATGTATGATTATATTATTTTGCGTTGAATTACGTCAAGCAAATGATTATTTTCCTAACTGTAACTTTTTGTTTGGAATCATGAAAACACAAAAGACGCCAAAAGGCTGTGAAAATATTTTTTCTGAATCTTTTGATTGATAAAACAATCTTTGCAAATTATATGGATGAATCTTGTCGAACGAACCCTTTCCGTGTGATTTTTTCATTGAAAAAGGGAAAAAGTAATGGAGTGTTTTGAAAAATTGGGTTAATTGATGAAACATTTTTTGCAAATTACCTAGATCAATGAATCTTGTCGAACGAACCCTTCCCATGTGATTTTTCCATTGAATAAGTTTCAAAGTGAAAAAGTGGAGTGTTTGAAAAAATTGGGAATTTCATGAGAACTCAGAAAAAAACCCTGTAAATAGTTTCAAAATCATGCTATCTTGGAAGTGATACTCAATAATAATACTATGCTTTTGTATTGATGTACCTATTTAAAGCTATAAAATGGAATACGTGAGCCAAATTTTGAAAATAAATTGTTTGAATTAAAACCATGCAGCACTCTCCCTATAAAAATTTACCAACCATTTATATTTTGTTTTATGAAAAAGAAACTGTTGGTTTTATCAAATAAATAATGTAGGTAGTCGTCGTAAAACTTTCTTATTGTCTAGGTGCTTTTAACTATTTCATTTCAGATTTTTTCAAAATCTGTCTGGTTTTTAGTTTTTGTACAGATTCACATCTATTTCAATGCAGATTTTTCTTAATTGAAGTTTTCACAAAAACCAAGAAGAAATACAGAGGTGAGTTTATTGTAAACACAAAAGTGAAGTTGAGTGTAATAATAATAATAATCTTTATTGTCTAACAGTTTTCCATTAATAAGACAATGTGACCTTAATAAGATAGCATTGAAAATTAATACCAATATACTGTGTTTTTACAGTTTCTAAAAAATATTGGGTATGAACAGGGAGAGAAAAGAAAAAAAATCTTACATTTATAATTATCACAAATTACAATGGAAATTTTGCTTTAAAATTCGAATTAATGAATGCCAACTAGTGGCTAAATTACTCCCCTGGGGTGCTCCACTTATGTCCAAGAATCTCGAAGAATTAATATTAATATGTGGAGAGGAAAAATGAATTATCAAATTTCAAGCAATCCAAGACGCCAACCAATCAGAAACCAACATTCACCAGAGGTTCTGTAACGCTTAGGCATTTCCAATACGCCATCTGGTTATAACAATATGGATTAGCATCGCGATTCTGAAAACCGATATCATAAGCCACTGAAAGTGTACTTATGTGATGCAAACCCAGAAAAACGAACAAACAAAAAAAGAAAAATAGAATACCATTAAGCATATCACATAATATTACACAACTAATTATTCAGTTCCTACAGTATGATTCACCCAGTTTAAATTAAAACATAAAAAAAAAGAAAAAATATCGTGTACAGAGTCCGGCGACGCGGGAGGGAGCGGCGGAGGGGATGCGAGAGGCGCGAAGCTTCATCAAGAGCTCAGTAGAAATGGGATGCAGGAAACACTTGTATTAGACATCCACTTTCTATTGGTTTATGTGACTCGTTACTCCAGTGACTTTTTTTCATTACTCAATTTTTTTTAACAATTTAAATGATCTAATGTCATTACTCCACTGTTTAAGAGTCAATCAGAAAATTCGACAAGTTATCAACCTCAAAATTCATCATTTTGAAACAACCCATTTGACCGTCCATACTTGTTCTATTGTGTTAACAAGCTAACCTCACTTTAAGTATAGTTGTCAAAAACTGCCGTCAAAATAAAATTAAATACTGCGGTGATTTTATTTTGATGGCAGTTTTTGACAACTATACTCAAAGTGAGGTTAGGTTGTAAACACAAAGAACAAGTATGAACGGTGCAAAGATCGCTTCAATTATTAAATAATCATAGAAAAAGTATAGTTGAATAATATAGGTGATTTCTTAACATTTTTTGCCTTTTTTGCAATGTTGCGTCATGAAATTTTGTTGGTATACCTCAGATTCGCACTCAGCGCACCAGTAAACATATCCAACCAGAAAATCAGGATTGCCCCAAAATTTGTTTGGCAAAAACACAATTCAACTGGATTATGAATAAAATCACTTCAACGCTGAACAATCTGAATTCGAGCAGCCTTATAGCTATGTGTTTGATGAGACGGATAAGCATATCATTCCAGTTCGGTTGAATAATGTTTTGGGGAGTGATCATTGATTAGTTTCGAAAATAGGTTTCATCATTCCATACACAAAGTTTGAATATTATTCGTTGATGGCATAATTTCAGATATGGAATGTGCGTTGGTTTGGAAAAATACCACGTTCAAACGAGTACTTGCGCCTTCGGCCTTACGATGTATGTATGATCGATCAATTCAATTTGGATCGGAAAACTTTGTCCTTTGAAACACAACATTGTTCATGGACATAATAATGTGACACGGGCAGTTAGAATTGAGGTCAGATATGAATGCATTCACTTTCTCAGCCATTCACGATGATGCCACAGTTACAACCGAATTCCTTCAAGACAAGAATTAAATATTGATTTCTTTAAATAAGCTCATTTATTTCCAAACGATACGTATCATTCAATGTAATCTATCCATTTATCAGTTTATGACACTAAAAGAGATGTTGAATGTTTGAGAATAAAGTTATCATTATCTCTTACTGTACGTTCCCTTGAATTCTCATCATAATCGTTGAAGCGAGAGCTACATCGTTACATACAATGATGATGTTCTTTCATTTCAATATAATAACGAATTAATTTTCATAGCTTTCAATAATTGTTTTGCTGAATTTATTCTCGGATTAATTATTTTTGCGGCGTACCTACCTTTTTGCGACTACCACAACCGCATTCAAAGTGATCAGGTTTTTTTTCTCGAATTCTTTGGGCAAAAAGAAACAATTAAACGAGTGCGTTTTTCATTTTATCATAATCAGGTTCCTGTGTTGCTATCAATCGTGTTTTTTTTTCCTAAATTCAAAATTCGAAACATTCAAACATTTATCGTGATCTCCATCAGGGCTATAGGATATCTAGAAAAGTTCACTTACTACTTGATGTTGGGTGCCAAAAATGTTTCCACTAGAAGAATCATACTAGGAATAATTTTCTCATTCGAGCAAAGGAGAAAAAAATCTTGCTTCATCGCAGACAAAAGTATGACACATTACACTCCTTGAAAACAAATTCCGGACAGGAATAATTTGAGTCATTCTGATATCCCTGTGATTTTTTTGATTGTGGTCCGATTTTGGTAAACTTTTTGCCAAAGTGTAGCCATCTATGACTTGAGTTATCTTCCTTTATTTTAGTTTTCGAAAACTATTGATGTGTTGGTCATTATACAGGGAGAAGAAGAAGTTTTTTGTTCCCCTATATTTCTGAAACCCTGTGGTAGAATTGAGAGGGAAAATGTAGCTATATCATGTTCTGTCTTGGAGTGCAATCTTTTTTTAACAAAATGTTTTTTCTTTCATGCCAATATCTGCTCTTTTAGAAAGATTCAGAATGTTTAAAGAAAATGCTGCACTTTTTCGATATTTTTGGCAATTTATAGCTTATTTTCTCAGGCCACTAGTCTTTCATAACGTGATATCTACGGTCATCAGCAGTACTCTTCAAGATATACGTGGTACCATAGTATATGAAAGAAGAGGGGAATTGACTTCCAGAAGGCCTGTTGCACCGTACATATAGCAAATGCCAAAAAACTTTCGATCTACGTCATAATTGCCATCAAGCAGGTTGTTATGAAGTTTGCTGGTGGTCAAATTTGGTCACCAGCAAGTCACATATTAACTCGCTTGGTGGCAATTATGACGTGAATCGGCATTTGCTGTAGCTACTGAATTTTGCTTATGAGCATAAAAACTGGGAGCAGTGGGGGCCAGAAGAGTGTCAACGATTATTACTCAAAGATGAATAAAGGTTTGGTTTGAAAGTCTCTGGAGAAGACGAACAATTATATTTTCCATATCACCCAGACCATGGTAGTATCATGGTGTGAGCTGGAGTATCACTACATGACCATGAAAATTTTGTATTGATTGAAAATGGGAAATCGAACACGTGTGGGATATACTGTAGATAGAAATGTTCGCAATAGACAAAACAATATGGAACTCTTACCTGATTTGCGAGAATCCATTCTTGAAAAATGGGAAGTATTTCACAAGAGGCAATTCAGAGGTTTCTCGAAAGCATGTCACGTCGCATGTCAATGTCATAAGGATACGAGGTTAAATTTTGAATATTTGTTCATGTTAGCTATAAGAAGGTTTTAATTAACTTGTTGATAAAATATCGCAGCATTTTCTTTAAACATCCATATATTTCGGAAAAAACAGATATTGACATAAATAAATGAACATTTTGTTAAGTAAAGATCGCACTTCAAAACAGAACATAAGGAAGAATAGAGAAAACGAAAGATCAACGTCCTCAGACCTCAAATACATATATTGAACAGATGGAAAGGTCACGAAGTTTTGCCACAGATTATGACATCATCAGACAATCAGACCTAGAAAACACAATATTTATGTCCAATGGACAATTTGCATACATTTTCAAATGACTTGAAATTTTATATACGTAATCTAGACAATATTTGGAAGTCATCAGCGATTTTTTTTTACAAAATACCCAAAAATATACTTAGTAAAAGAAAAAGAAAACGCAAATCTAACTGTATGATCAAAAACGGGGTGCAGCTTTATCACTTTCTCTCTCGAGAAAGAGTTATTATAGACAATTCGCCTAACGGAGAAAGATGATGTATTCTGTGACGTGGTGGATGTTCATTGGCGCTCTTTAATCGCTCTTTACCACTCAAAAACAATGGAACAGCTACCGTACAAACAGTCAAAAATAAAAAAAAAACTCACACGAAAACAAACACTACATAGTGAGGTTGAGGATTAAAACTAGGATAAACATTGACCAGTATAAATAAAGATTGAGCTTTTGCTTGTAGTAAAAAGAATCAGGTTTAGCTTTGCCTAGGCAGTTTTAGCTCTTGCCAAAAGCATTTTTTAAAAATAGTGTGAATAACCTTTCACAGGCTCGAATTCAACTTTTCAGCATTTCCACAACTCCTTTATCAAATATACAGGGTGGTGCAACCAAGATGGGGTGGACGATTCTGGAAAAATGGTGAAGAGATTGATTTATTTTTTTGTACATTATAGTTGGTCAAAAAGAATATGAAAATATATACCAATAGAACAGGGTGTCCCCAAATGAGACACCCTGTATATAAGAATTCTAATCATTTCCCCCATTTCGTACGATCAATTTGATATAAGGTTTGTTGAGTCTTATAATAAAGGAATGAGAAGCGATCAAAGTTGGAAAAGGACTCATAGTGGGGCCATTTTTTAAGCGAAATAGAAAAAAGTATCGAAAAACTGAACAATAAAACATCACTTATCCTTGAACACAATAATCACATACACTTTGAATAAAATTATAGGTTATTATACATAGTGGTCAAGTCTTGCATACACGACCTGTACACAATTTTTTCCAACGGAACACCCTATATTATATTTCCATCTTGAAGATGACATCATAAGCTTTCTAAA
Organism: Orchestes rusci; assembly: GCA_958502075.1. NCBI lineage: Eukaryota > Metazoa > Arthropoda > Insecta > Coleoptera > Curculionidae > Orchestes > Orchestes rusci. The sequence continues at coordinate 61,937,108 of OY293304.1, forward strand.
AACACCATACATCATACCTTTCTGATCAAAAGTTTTTTCAGAAATCGCCCGCGAATACAAAATTTTCTATTGTACTTCAAATTATTACCCAGTTCATAAAACTATAGGTGGCCATGCATGGAACCATGAACATCAGGAATTAGTTGATTAATTAATTAGGGATTGATCAATTAATCAATTAGCAAGTGAGTATACAAAAGTCTTCTTTTTAATTCAACGTATTGTGGCACTGACACTTAACTTTAAAATAATGGATTATACTTGATTATATCACCAAACTTGTAGCGATAAGAAGGCTCACTCTTCACTCTATTGTGTAGCGGCATCAAGAGACAGCACACTGAGCCATTTGGAAGCACATCGTTTTCGAAGCACAGAACATACGTGCCGGATATTTGAAAGTCGCAAGATAACAGCGCTTCATATAGCAAACTGATAAAGTCAGTCATGGAACAGACTGGCATTCCCGGACCGGTTGGACGGGTGTGGTGTTGGGTAAGTTTGAGAACTTTGGCACGTAGTAGTTTTGACTAGTTATCAATATTTTGTTTCATTCGTGATATTGTCATACCTTCATAGTCATATAATTTTATATAGGGTGTTCCCTGTACTATGACTATTTTTCTTAAACATGGTCTTTTTGAATAACTATACTAGGTATACAAAAAAAAAATATTCAAATTCCTCACTATTTTTCCACAGTCGTCCACCCCATCTTGGTTGCACGGTGAGTGGTCTCGTTACAAAGTTTGCGAAAAATCGATTCTTTGTCTGTGGGTTCGGAACGCCTCATGAGATTTTGTTAAAATTTGTATCAAGGCACAATTCGTTATTGCATATTGTTCGAGAAAATTCGGAGCCATCAAGAGAGGAACACTCAAGCAATTCCATTGGTGATGAAGAGGCGAAGGAGGCTTCAGGAGGTGTAAATTGCGGATTTTCGTCAAGTTTGAATGAGGGTGTTTTGCCAGCAACTGCCATGGTTCGTGTTATAGATGTTAACAACAGGTCGTTTGTGGCACGGGTACTCTTGGATCCAGGTTCGCAGAGTTCTTTTATTTCGAAATCGTTTGCAGACAAGTTGGCGAATCATCAAGAATCAGCTAACATCAGGGTTTGTGGTTTAAATGAAACAGAATCAACAATCATGGGGAAGATCAATCTGAGAGCCCAGTCACTTTTGAATGCATTTCTATAGATTTGTCGTGTCTCATCGTGCCCCAAATAACTGGATACTTGCCGAAATTCGTAGTTGACATGTCCAACATAAACATACCCGTGAACATATCGTTAGCAGACCCTTATTTCAATCAAGTTGGCTCAATAGACATATTAATTGGTGCCGATAGTTTTTGGATGTTGATGTGCGTCGGTCAAATTAAGCTGGGTCATAATGGACCGTTTCTGCAAAAGAGTAAATTGGGATGGATTATTTCTGGAAAGGTCGCTAGCCAATCTTATCGCAGTTCATCAAGCAGTCACCTTTTGGTTTGCAATTTTGTGAAGACCGATGAAATCGACCAACATCTTTCTCGTTTCTGGGAAATAGAAGAATGTGACGTCAGAAAGCTGCTCTCTCGTGAAGAAGCAGATTGTGAAGCAAACTTTGTTGAAACTTGTAGACGTGACGTCAACGGTCGTTTCATAGTTAAAATGCCTATGAAAGAAACACTATGCAGAGTGACCTAGTGACAATTCTATTGCGATTCCAAAAATTAAAATTTGTACTTTAATCGGACGTCGCCAAAATGTACAGAATGGTGCAAGTTGATCCCACACTGTAGCAACCCATTTTTCTGGTGACAATTTTATGTGCTTTCTGATCATTCTTCTCTACCTTGATCATCATTTTTGACAGTGATCAAAGTGATATTTGAAAGCTTAATTCCTTTTGATGGTATTTTGAGTGCAGAAGATGGACTCTTATGCTGACAATGTGTTTTGTAATTATGAGCCAGATACCTATTTTACTGATTATGGTGAAAGGTCTCACAGAGTTACCTTACTTAATTTAATATAACGCGTTTTTAACTAATCGAGAAAAATCCTATTGTGTTTTCTATTCTGCAGTCACTTCTGGCGAATTATGGTGAGAATTATCTTACCAGCCGTCTAAAGAGTTTGATTCTTGAGCTATCATGAATTAGGTTGAAACGATCTGCCGCCGCTCCTTTTTCCGAGTGATGGAGATTGAGGAATGACTCACCATCAGTAGTCTGAAGAGTTTGACACTCGTTAAATGATCTGCTACAGCTCACTGTTCCTATAGCGTAGTTTAACTACATTCGTTTGAAATATAATCATACTTGTGGTATGGGAGTTTGGTCTTTGTGAATGAAGTGATCTCGTGTTATGAGTAGTTAGATATTATTCATAGGGCTATATCGACTTGCCACGGCTCTTCTTTGAAGGCTTGAGTTAGAGACTTAACATAATATAACGCGTAGGTTTCACATATTGGCTTGACGTATTTGGCTATGAGTTGATATTAAAATTGATTTAAGAAAAAAGCTATTTGTGCCAAGTTATATGGTTGTCCTGCAGCCTAGGGACGCCTTGGGGGATGCCCACATATTGTTGTTAATTTTTGGGATTATGTGTAGAATGATACACCAATTTTTGTGTGGTGATCAACCATTGATCAAATATAATATAATGGAATGTCTGTATTTCACTTGCATTGTATTCGGAGGTTAATTATCGCATTTATCCCTGGCATTATACATTCTTTATTTGTTATTGTTAAAAATAAATCCTGAGAATTGGTTGAAGTAAATTTTACTCCACACACACAAAGGTCTTTGCTTCGAATGATTTGGCGTGATGATCCCGAAGCTGAATTGGATGTCTATGAGCTGAACACCGTAACTTATGGGACTTCTGCGGCCGCTTATTTAGCTATTCGCTGTTTGTATCAGCTAAGAATGGACATCAAAAAGGAGTCTCCAACTATTGCCGATGTTATCAAAAATCACTTCTATGTTGATGACCTCTTGAGTGGTGCAGAGATCGTGGAAGACGCAGTGACCATAGCCAACGGAGTGAGCAAGGTTTTGGCCAGCAGTGGATTTTCTTTGCGCAAGGGGGTTTCTAACAAGCCAAGTGTTTCACAAGACATTGAATCGCCCGAGAGACCTGTAGTTGACAAAGGATTTAACGAGAATAACAAAACTTTGAGTATGCTTTGAAATGGCAAAGAAGAAAGCTTCTTTTACAAAATTGGGGAGCACTCTAATCCAAGAATCACAAAACGTGTCGTAATATCTGAAATCTCTTAGATATTTGATCCCCTCGGTTTATTGAGTGTCATAATCGTAAAACTTTTCCTTCGAGATCTATGGCTGGAAAGGTTGATGCCTTATCTCAACATTCAAACACCAGATACCTGCAAATTCGTGATGATTTCAAGTTTTTAAATGATTTGAAGATTGACAGGATGATCAAATGCAATGACGTGAAGCAAATGGAGCTTCATATTTTCTCGGATGCCTCAACTTGCGCATTTGGAAGCTGTGTGTATCTGCGCTCCACTGACCGCCAAGGCAATATATTCGTCAAATTGGTTTGTGCGCCACTAAAGATACAGACCGTACCCTGACCAGAATTGTTGGCAGCTGTATTATCTACACGTTTGGCTGGAAAGGTTCTACAGGCGTTGAAAATGGATTTGCAGCAAGTAACATTTTGGGTGGACTCTTCCATAGTTTTGGGCTGGATCAAGACACCAGCGGATATGCTTCAAGTATTCGTTGCAAATGGGGTGGTCATCATTCAAGAAAAAACTGATGTGAAAAATTGGAAACATGTTCGCACTCAGGACAATCCAGCTGATCATATTTCACGAGGCGTTAGACCAAGGGAACTGCTAACATTGGGCTCATATCGGCGTGGACCACCATGGTTGCAGGACAAGGAAGAATTTTGGCCTGAATCTTTAACCTTCTCAAAATCTGACCCATTGTCAGAATTGCGAAAAACCGTTGTCGTGAGCAATTTGGTTGTTGATGAGAATTTCATCGACTTTGAGAGATACTCTAATTTGACAAGTTTGGAACGTACAGTTGCCTATTGTCTTCGTTTTAAAGAAAATTGTTTGAATCCCAGATCGGAAAGAACGTTTGGACCACTTTCGGCAAGTAAAATTCGGAGCGCATCTGTGGTTTTGATCAAGATATCGCAGCATCAATAATTATCAACTGAACTGAAGTCTCTTGCTAAACATAATCAAGTTGACAAAAATAGCAAATTGTTGAAGCTGCATCCCTTTTCAGATGACAATGGACTGATTCGTGTAGAAGGACGGTTGAGCAACTCAGATTACACTTATAAGAAGAAGCATCCCAGTGTTTTGTGTACTAGGCGGCGATATACCAAGCTTCTATTTCTTCGTGAACACAGACGAACACTGCATGCGGATCCACAACTTTTGTTAAGCATAATTCGTAAAAACTATTGGCCCATTTCTGGACGCAACCTAGCTAAAGAAATATATCACAAGTGCCGCATATGCCTTCCAGCGAATCCAAAGTTAACCAATCCCATTAAAAGCAGCTAACGAAAAGTTCGAGTAACTCCAGCCCTTTCCTTTCAGACGACGGGAGTCGACTATGCAGGCTGGTTTCACATAAAGGATCGACAAGGACGTGGATGCAAAATTAGTAAGGCTCACGTAGCAGTGTTCGTTTGCTTCACTACTCGTGCTCTTCACCTGGAGCTAGTCACCGATTTGTCCACTGAAGTTTTTCTAGCCGCGTTGAAGCGTTTTGTGGCTCGCCATGGAAAACCAGCTCAAATCTTTTCGGACAATGGAGCCAATTTTAGAGGTGCTCCGCGGGAACTGGATCGGTTGGGCAAATTTTTGAGTGACAATGCAATGAAGTTGGTTGGGTCCATAGAAAACCAAGGAATAACGTGGTCGTTCATTCCTTCCAATTCACCGCATTTTTGTGGTCTGTGGGAGGTCAAAACAGTCAAACATCATTTAAAGCGTGTCGCGGGTAATGTCGCAGTTTGAGCAGTTTTATACGCTGCTAGTTGAAATCGAGGCTGTGGTCAATTCACGTCCAATGACTCCCATATCCGATAGTCCTTCCGATTTAAATTCCTCAACTCCTTCCTTCACTTTCTAATTGGGCGCTCCGTGAATCGACTGAAACAGTATCAGCATATCCAGCAAATGAAGCAGCATTTTTGGGCTCGATGGTCAGCGAAATACTTGTCGGAGTTGCAACATCGAGCAAAATGGAACAAGGCCAAAGGAGAACTGAAAATCAACGATTTGGTGCTTGTGAAAGACGAGAACCTACCACCCCTTCAATGGTGCTTAGGGCGAATAGTGAAGACCCATCGCGGAAGCGACGGCGCAATTCGTGTTGTGTCAGTGCAAACGAAGAATGGAATCATCACTCGGACATTCTCCAAGATATGTCCTCTACCCGATTGTGACCTTCGATGTGTTGTGCATTTTGATGAGTGTTGAAAGTCGTGCCTTTCAAGGCAGGGGGCGATGTTGAGATCAGATTGTATCAAATGTCTCGACGGCAACATTGGAGAGTGTGTCGGGATTGAATCGCCTTCGTTGACATGACTTTTGGACTTTTATAAAGGTGACATGACATTATTTTAATTTAGTGCATATGGTTTTCATGGTTTTTGAGACCTGTAAAAATACTGTCAATCATTCGGAGTTATGGGCGAGTTCCCTATTAAAAAATCACGGGGGTATCAAATCAACTTTGATTATTTTACTCCGGAATTTATTGTCGGAAGGTGTATATTAAGTGACGAGAAGCCTAATGTGTGACTTTCTTGTTTATACTGAGAATTATTTTTATGTTTTGAGTATTCTAACCCGAGTACCTACTGCTTATTGAGATGCGATGACTATACGGATTTTTTCAAAAAAACATCACATCACATCATTATACATATTATTATTTTTCTATAGTGGGTGTCCGTTAGAGTGACTAATGCTATCTTCGAAACAGTTAGTAGTAGGTGCTACGTGAACCCGTTATTTTGACTGTATGTGAAGGGAGCATTCCCGGGAATGTTCCCAGGGAATACTAGTTCACTTTTTCTCCCGGGAACAATAAATGGGCCAAATTCTTGAGATCCTCCAAAAGCAGGCAGTGTTGCCGCGTATGCAAATGTCAATCTGACGTACCCATAGATATTGTGGGTCTTCTGCGGTCGAGCAAAGTAGATACACTCGTGATACGATATTTTATTTATTGATACGTTTTTGGTCGCTATTTTATAAAGTATTACTTCGCTTTCGTTTAGCTTTCGACTCTTCTAAACGACGGAAAACGATTTCTGACGACAAGGCACGATTGAAATGTGAGTCGTAGTGGCAACATCGCATTTTCTAGCTGCCATTACAAAATGTAGAAAGAAGATGAGTTTTTCAACATAACCCTAACCCTATTCTACCTTTCATAATAACATTTCATTAAACAAACCTGTGATTCTGTGATTTAAACGATGGAAATCTCTGGAGAAAGATCAAAAACAAATCCGACACTATGGGCAATATTCCTGGATTTTGTCGAAGTAAATCCAGTAATTTTGACAAGAAAATTTGATTCAGCAAACGGGAGGCGAGTATGATGAGTTGTGGAAGGAGATAGCGGCTACCCTAAATTCAACTGGATTTGTCCAAAACCCCTTTATAATCATGTTTTTCAGAAACCAGTGGTAATTCCAAGCATTATTATTGATAAGACAATGCTTGGAATTTCACAAGAATCAAAAAACAGCTGGGCCTAACCCCCATGGCCAAATCTCAACTCGAAATTCTATTGTCTTCTACACATAATGAATGTTGCTCATCTAAGGAGAATCAAACTCACATACGCGTAATTTTTTATTTTTTAAGGAGAAAAGGGAACTTGGTCATTTTTTTTATTGCTGGATTCGAGTCATGAAAAAGAAGAAGACACGTGTTTTTTGTTTCTTGTTCTTGTAAGTCGAAATTTGACGGCGGTATAACGCTTTTAAATGTGCTAAAATCACTGAGCTGAGACGTCACACATCGACAGGAGGGTGTATATTAAGTACCTGTCAAAACTTTAACGGAACACCGTCTTTACCCATTCAATCACGCAATAATAATAATCATTTATTATACAGAATATTCAATTTTTCATAATAAGGATCCTGACATGCACTTAAACTCTAAAATAATTGTTTATTACATCATTTCTGATTTGTCTTCCCATGTTAATGTTTTCAAAATCGTTTACCGGACCTTCATAATAATTGGGCTCTTCTGGTAGCACAGGTTCGTCAAATGGTAATCTTGCTTTTATGCACATATTATGTAAGATACAACATGTATTTATGATAAATCCTACTTTAACTGGTTTGTATCGTAACTTTCGTTCCCCTAACAGACAACGAAATCTAGTTTTCAATACACCATTTAGTCTTTCAATATTGTAGCGCCCCTCTGGAGTATTGGGTAGGGCTCCCTGAACAGGAGTCATCAACCAAGGCTGCTGTGGATACCCGGAGTCACCAAGCAGCCATGTGTTTCTATGACCATTTTCAAATCTTCTTTGGAGAATACCCTGTGCCACAGACTGGCGCCATATAAATGAATCATGTGTACATCCAGGAAATCTTGCATTTACATTTAGTATTAGAAGGTCCGTATCACATATAAGTTGTACATTTATCGAGTGATATGCTTCACGATCAATATAATTATGCTCCTTTTCCGGGGGGGCTATAATTGCAACATGTGCAACTGGCAAACCACATTTATCGAAGAAAAGTCTTTTGTTGTTTCGCATTTCATCCTAATTGGGAAATTTAATCCAATTGGGACCAAAATGGTGCTGAATAATTGCAGACACTTTTGAAACACATCTGCTTACCATTGGCTGACTTAGAGCTAGCAAATATTCTTGGCCCACCCCTTGCTGGTAAGCACCAGATGCAAAAAAACGTACTGCAGTAATTATTCTTGTTTGAAAATGGATTCTCGAATTTCTTATTTTGTCATCCATAAAGGGCACCAATTCTTGAAAAAGATATTGCATTATATCTTTATTGAGACGAAATATCTTGATAAATCTTCTTTCTGTGAGACTGAAGGGGTCACTCCAATCTCTCAGGAAACGACTTTCTTCACGAGCAAGCCTCATTTGTTCCAATCTTTCCATTTCTTGAAATATCACCATATTTACAGGAAGCATGGTTAAAAAAACACGGTACAACTCTTTTCCAAAACAAAGAAAATAACGAAAACGGCATTAGCGCGACTGAAAACCTTTTCGTTTTCGACTTCCCTTCGGATTATCTTCGGGAGCGCCGAACATTTCGAAAATTACTTATAGAATAGCAAAGCTGTGAAAACGTTCGCTTTCAATCGCAATCGCTTTCGATATAAGCTTATAGAATGCCACTGCAGTATATCTATGTAAACCAAACATGATACTTAAATAATTTTTGGAAAAATCATATTGTTACGAAGTAAAAACATACGTGTCAATTTTTTTGCCATTTTCTATTTTGTACAGTTCGCAGTAAAATCGAATTGATCTCTCATGCAACTTCCTCATTCGTTAAAGGGATGAGGAATATCGGATTGAGGGTTGATGAGGCACAGACTTTTGGCTGCAATAGCACAAAAATACAGGCGTCTCACTTTGACGAGGGACGTCACTTGTCTGTAGGCGGGATAAAATAGATAATAGTATTTGAGAGTCAAATTTTGATGTCAACTGACCAGACAGTGATTTGAAGGTGAATTGATTTGGACTCAAAAACGATTCACGATCTATCTCGCATAAATATCTTCTTTGATGGATTCCAAAATACAGATATGATATGATATAAAAATAATCATAGTGTGTGACGTAATTGGGTGCGGTCGACGTGAGAAATCTGTATTGTTTGGTGAGTTTTGGAGCCAAATACGTGTTAATTCCGTATTTTGTTACAATTTGATGCTGCCATTGGGTGTGCAATTTTCAACTTTACCAGTGCCATTAAACAAAAAAAATGACAAAACAATTACCCAGGATCTTTTGTTTTTCGAAAGCGGACCAGAATAGAGCTATTTCGATAAATTATTTCAATTTTTTTTTTTTTTGTTTTTAATGCACGTCACCTTCATAATCAATGCTCAGTGAGAGAAAATGATAACATCTTGGGATTTTCATTCATGGGTCACACTGAATAGGAAGGTTTCCCGACCGTGCCAAACATGGACGTTCGCCATTGACGGGCAGTCCATGCAAGGTCTGGAGTGCCTGGAGATGCGACCCTTCTTTGAGTTCGGAAGATTAATCTTTCGTTCCAATGCTAGGAGTCGGATGTCCGGGCCGGCTGGGCCTTGTGGGCGAAGGGACTTGGAGGCAAAAGTGGCTCCTAAAGAACAATCAAGTGCCCGGGGAGCGGCAAAGGAAGCTCCCTCAAAGGACTCCAAGCGGAAATGCGGGGCGGTGAATAACCCCTCCACGGAGTTACCTCGGAAGAAGGAGAAAAATGGCAGGGGTACAGGGAAGAATATTCCCGCCAAGCCCACTTCCAAAAATGGACCGCCCCGCGGTCCCCCTGGGAATGGTGCGAGGGACCCTCCCAGACTACCATCTAGACCAACGGTAAGTTCAATGGCAGACCAGAAACAACAACCGCATCTGGGCCTCAAAAGCTTACAGATAGATCTACGCCATACCAGGACGGCGACGTACACTCTTGGTACAGTCTTTCGGAAGAAGAGGCTAGACATCGCACTGATCCAAGAACCATGGCTCACGAGTACGAACCAAGTGGCAGGAATATTAATTACTTTGTTCTTTCAGATCTCTGTACTGATGACATGGTAGCACTGCGAGTAATTGTCCCAGGTGAAGATAGCATGAAGGACTTGATAGTCTGCTCTGCTCACTTCCCTGGAGACAGGCTTGCACTGCAGCCTCCTCCACAAAAAGTGCGCAACCTAGTCGCCTTCTGCAAATCGAGGAACTTACAGCTCGTCATGGGATGTGACGCAAATGCCCATCACATAGCATGGGGCAGCACATACATCAATGACAGGGGTGAGTCTCTTTTGCAATACTTACTAGGGAAGGCGTTATTCGTCAAAGACGATGGCTCCAAAACCGAACATCTACAAGGTGCCAAAATGCAAGCATATTACGAAAACTGTCCACTTGAACACAAGAGAGACAGCCAAGGTACGTACTGGTGGAATGAAACCCTGAACAAACGAAGGAAAGAGGTAAGAATAAAATGGTCATCACGTCTTTTGAACCATTCAAATCCCCGGTGAAGAATTAAATCTTTCCGGCTTCACTTCAGCACGTACTGGAATGCCTTATTCCCCTCTCGATGAAACTCTTCCGAGCCTGTCTCACTTGGGGCTATGTTCCAAAGGAATGGACCAGAGTAAAAGTAGTCTACATACCGAAGGCAGGACGATCGGACCGTAGTCCAAAATCGCTCCGTCCAATAAGCCTCACTTCTTTCATACTAAAAAGTTTGGAAAACATCCTGGACGTACACATCAGGTGTGGAGCCCTAATAGCAAGACCCCTGAACTTACATCAATACGCGTACCAAGCAGGAAAATCAACGGAACTGGCCCTCAACAACATGGAAGGAAAATAAACGGATCCATGGAGGCCAAAAGTATAGCTGTGGGTATTATCCCAGACAAAGAGGGAGCATTCAATAATGCACTACCTTACTATGAGTCGGTATGCTCAAGAGGGGTTGAATCTGCAGTGACAACATTTATTAGTTGCACACTGGAAAACCGGGTGATCGAAACCTCCCTCAACTGCACGGAGGTACGGCAGGGCCGCGAGAGGATGCCCACAGGAGGGTGTACTTTTGGCCCTTTTGTGGTCCCTTCTCATTAATGACCTGCTAGCCATGGTGGAGTTGTTGGAGGGGGACGTACTCGGCTATTTAGATGATGTAGTTGTCCTGATCAGGAACAACCCGGACAAAGAAATCAATGGGAAGATTCAGGAGGTCATCGACCTTGTGAATGAATGGTGCAGGAGGGAACAAATGTCGGTCAACCCTGCCAAGACAATCATCATACCCTTCACTAGAAGAAGGAAGCTAAACTTCCCACTTCCCCCTACTCTTGATCCGATATCTGTTTTTGAGACTTGGATTCGTTGGAACTTCCAAAGAAGAATTAATTTATGTATTGAAATGGAAGGGCAACATTTCGAAAACTTTTTATGAAAGTATTACTTCCAAATTAAATAAGGTGTGTTGTCGTAAATAGTTATTTTATTTAACAAATTACCCATTAACAATGTATTTTTCAAGGCTTGCTTTGTTAATTTTGAAAATCAAAATTTCTAATCAAACGTACGTAAATGTTTAAAGTCGTTTTTCTCGGAAACCGTTAATTCTACGATGATGCAACACGAGCACCTTTTTAAAAAATATTTTGATGCTCTTCACTAATTTGACATCCAAATTTATAAAAAGATTAAAACAAAAAAGTTCTAAGTAATTTTCCTAAGGTGAAGGACAGCTTCAGCCTTTTGTCATTGACGACTAGCGTCAAATTAATAGGGTGAATACAAAGAAACACTAGTGACATGCATGCACAATTAGGCGAAAATCATTACACTAGAAAAAAAGTTATTAAAAAAAATGAGAAAAAAAAAAAAAATTTAACACCCTGTATCTTCCTTAATTTTGAGTTTTTGAAAAAATTGTATAGAAGTTTGTTGCATTAATTTTTCATGTAGAATCGCCCACCAAGATCCTGACGCGTAATTTCGGGACACCCTGTATATATGGAGAGAATATTTCAACTTTTTCCTCTTCGCAATATAACATGTTCGAATCTTTCTTATTGTTGCTAGTTTCAGGATTAGTTAGCTAGTTTATGTAACAGGAGCTCGTGGGAAGCAGTCAATAATACGAGGAAGGCTACTTTAAGTCTTTTTTATTCAATTTTCAAGCTTTCGGAGAAATTTTCTCCTTCTTCAGGAAGTCGAATGTGAAGGATGGTTTCAAAAGGCACCAACACATTACAGAAAATCACAAATTTTACACATGATAACAATTGTAGACAAGAAATAAAGCAAATGTTTAAAATACACAAACGAACTTTCACTACACTGAACATGTTAGGAGGTTAAAATGGTAAAATGGAAAACATGAAATCATTCATGCCAATGGGTTTTCATCAATCCCTTTGTTCATTGTGCTTTGTTCCCTTGAATTTGTGATATGCGTCCTCTCACAGTTTTAACATTTTAACCCTTTTACAAGTTTCTATAGCATTTTAACCTTTTAATATGTTCAGTGTAGTAAAAGTTCATTTGTGTATTTTGAACATTTCTTTTATTTCTTGTCTACAATTGTTATCATGTGTATAATTTGTGATTTTCTGTTATGTGTTGGTGCATTTTGAAACTGTCCTTCACATTCGACTTCCTAAAGAAGGCGAAAATTTACCGAAAGCTTGAAAATTGAATAGAGAAGACTTAAAGTAGCCTTCCTCGTATTATTGACTGCTTCTCACGAGCTCCTGTTACATAATTCCGAATCTTTCTTGACAAGTTGACATATTCTTCTAACAACCACTGCGTTTCCAAGGTTTGGAAATAATACAATACATTTTTAAACATGCTCAAAAAAATAGCAAACTTCTGACTTTATTATCTTCTTATTGCCTAAATTTGGGTGTAGGGTATGCTATAATATGAAAAATTTTAAAAATTTCACGAAGAATGCAAAAATCAAACAAAAAAATAGGGTTGTGATTTGCAATAGAAAACTGGACCACGCCCAGAAGTTCTCAAACACCCTGTATATGTGAAAACCTTGTTTTTACAAAATTCATTCTGAACCATTAAACTTTTATTTGAAAGATGTTTCTCCCTAACATCAAATTAAAAAATTATCGGGGGTCCATTTATCTGTGAACACCCTGTACACTAACTTGCACAAAAAATGCGTACACAGACAGTGAAATCATGTTTTTTTTTGAGCAGTGTAATAGACTGTCGAAATATTTACATGCCATTCACTTGAACTTTTTATTTTTTTTTCCAATAAAAACGATATATTGTGGGAACGACTTTGAATTTATTCACTCAGTAGTTCGCTTAGAAAAATGTAGATTAGTTTTCTCAAAATCCGGCAAAACCATTTCTAGCCAATACTTCTTGAAGTCGTCGAACCATGGATTTTGATAAATTTTGACAATATTGAACATCATTGGCAAGCTCATTCCACGCATTAAGAATGGCATCAAATTGTTCTGCTTGATTTTGAGCTGAGGCCCCCAGTCTCTTTGGTGAATAATTTTTACCAATGGTCCCCACACATTCTCCATCGGATGTACATCTGGTTATTTAGTCATTTAGTTAATTTTAGTTGTTCTCACCGACCATAGGTCTTCATTGGAGCGTGTGAGAACTTGTGTTTTCACAAAAGTGGATTATTATTGCAACTGACAAAACTTGACGTTCACTTGTCACCTTCATACACTGCTCAAACCAAAGTAATTTCACCATTTCAATGTACGTATTTTTTGTGCAGATTAGTGTACATTCATCAATCGATTCTGATGCTGGCTCCACACTCTAACCGAGACATTCCAATGGAGAATGGAAGAGGAGGAGAAGTATTTACAAATACCGACACCGCGAGCTCGCGTGACAGAGCGTGACCCCGAAGCAAGACGTTTCCATTCTCTATTTTCTCGTACCCCCTTTGGTCTAGGGCGTGTTTCGAATTGTCTTAGTAAGACCAAGCAAGAACAAGAGTGTAAAGTAAGCGGAGGAGTGCGGAGCCGGCTCAACACTCTTTCCAATCGACTCTGGAATTTCCTACCAACGCAACGCTACTGGTATTTTGACATTACATTGGACGACTATGGAGGTTTTACGTCAGTATATGTTCTCTCGTTGAGTCACCAATTTCCATACATTTGAAGTGTGTTGGTTATACTTCACTTGTCAAATCGTTTCTAATACTTACAATTTTTTAACTATGACTTAGGTAAAGCTATACTCAAGTCTAACAAAACTTTCGTATTGAAGAAACGTAAACGAGAATGATTTTGATCACTATCCATAGTCCAGTGAACTCTTCGCAAACTAATGTATTTTACAACAAATGTTGATTATTCTTCAGAGCACAGGCATGTCAACAAGTAAACTCGTATCAAAGACATCCGGATTAATTGATCTCCCGTTCAAAGTTCTCTAAGGTTCAAAATAAATATTTACACTGATTAAAACCTGACACATATTGAAAGCTGCTCGTCATTTTAATGTGTGGCGGAAAGAATACGAAGTCTATTCACTTTCTCACGTGACAGTCACATAATGATGATATATTGTCTGAAAAGGTGTAAGGTGAAAGAGTGGATAATAGTTTTGCCCTGGATACGAAGTGAGAATATACACATAAAAACAGGGCAATATAATTCTCATTATGTGTATGGGAATGTATTTCCAAGCTATCTTATGACTTTACCTTCATTTGATATTAAGTTAACAAAAACTCATAGGATGAATATAGTCCATATTTTATAAGAACCGACGATTTGACCGTTATTTTCACCAAGGTGATAAAAATAGATTATCCAAATTATCGTCAGTTGTTAATATGTCAAGCGTTTGACATTGAATCTCAATCTTGATTTACAATATTAGAACACAATCAATTTTCCGATTTTTTCTGAGTGATTATCACGGGCCATTTTTGACTCTACGTATTTTCGTTCCATTATGGTTGAGATTGGGCAATTCTAGTTCTACACATGGTAGGGAGAAACAAGGTATGCCAACGCGCATCTCATTGTGACGTCATTCGCTACAAAAATACATTGTTGCCATATTAGCGATTTATTCCAAATAGGCTTCTTTTGAAAACAATAATTTACGTCAAAATTTCGAGAAAAATCGCAAAGCGATATTTGTATTACTTAACTTGATTTGAGGCTATTTTACCTATATCTTTTTTGCCCAAAATTTAAAATTTTTTAGTAATCTACCTATATTTTACTTGGGAGGTGTCTAGTATTATTTGCAAGTTGGCAACGTTGATTCGGCAAATTGTCAGATAGCAATTTACTGACATGAGGAACGAGTCTACAAAAAGTCAATCCAATCATTTTTATTTAAATATTGAATAATTTGAATATTCAAAGGAATAATTCGTCTTATCTCTTATAGCTACGTTCGTAATTTTGTTACCTGGTCACTTGAATCTGGTTTTTGATTGATTGATATCAGACTTCAACAAAGATGGAAGAGTTGGAGAAATACAGCAAATGCTGCAAATGCCATAAAAAGGAATGAAGACAAGAAGTTTTTTTTCAAGGTATGTTTTGTGATTATGTATTTATAAGTATTCATCTATTGTATTGTTAAATGGGATTATAACCGCAGCTTATGAAACAACTTATCTGTTATGCTATTAATCATAATAATTAAAAAGCCACCTTCCCATGTTACCATGGATACTACAAACAAAATTGTAGTGTATGACGTCGATGCGCAATAAAACCTATTTTTTTCTCGTGAGTCTGACATACCTTGTTTCTTTCTACCATGGTTCTACAGTGTCAGGTTTACGCACAAAACACTTGGTTTACATCACTCACAACTTTCAAACTCAGGCAGCGTGAAGAATGACTACTACTTACTTAACTCACTCCATCGCTATTACATCTTTCCTCATGGTAACTTCTTTCCACATCACACACAAAATTTCAGGTTTTGAATAACCCATTTTATTCACTGATTGTAAATTGTTTTATGGGAAAAGACAAAACAGTTTGGAGAAAATTACGTGTATTTGTTTTCACAGCTGTTTTAGTTGAGGTTGTGGATTACCTGCACACCGGGACACCGTTGCCAAACGTCTCTCTAGACTATTGCTACTGTTTCCGTACAGTACCGGCCTAGCTTCACTTCGATGATGGGAATTTGACGGTTGTGACTGACAGATCACTCTCTTCATTTTTCACTTTTAATCTGGAATTGTCAGACTCTGGATCTTTCTATGTTATTTTGACCCATCGGGGATTTATGGGAAGTGAATCCAACTTTATTTAATGAATCGTGTTTGGTTTTAAGTGATTTTTGTGCCGAAATTTCTTTTTGGCGATTCATTAGACGTTTTATACGGATATTTTGGTAAGACGATTCCAGTTGTGGTGAGTTGAAAGGTTTGGAAATTTTCTTGAGTTCTATTGTGCTCGTTGTTCCCATGTAGAAAGGCAAAGGCGTCCAGCAGCCTTGTAATTCCGATAAATTGCTGATTTCGCTTAACATATAACAACGCAGTTGAAGAGAGACAGGAACACCGGCAGCTTAGAAAAAAACAGGCTGAAAACACCACCGTGTCTACAAGTACAAAACCCTGTACATCTCAGGTATTCTACTGACTTTTCTTATTATGTTTTCTTGTTAATTGAGTGATTGATGAGGTAGTTAATTTTCATGATTTAGTTGATCGTTTCATCACGTTTTGAACCACTGGGTGTTGAATTGCAGGGGTAGAGTCAAGCACAATTTATTTTTGTACAATAATCAATTAAAATCACTTTTGGTCAAAATGTATTCATTCGATTGTAAATTCCATTCAAGTTTTTTTTTATTAATTAAGAAGGCAATGCTTCAACCGTATTTCTTCTTAGGGTTTTTTTTCTTTTTCCCTTCATTTGGGATAATCAGTCATGTAGTCTTAACCTGCATCGAGACTTACGCACGACGGATACAACATTGCATCGAGACTTACACTCAACGGGTACAACTGGTTGTTCAGTTGGCCGCCTACAAGAGCTGGCTCACCCTTAGCTCTTGTTGACCTTGTTGACGGAAGCAAGGCTGTGAAGCTAAGATTTGTCGGTATCGTTACTAGTTTTAAGTTTGTTTATTTATATGTAAAGTGATCACTCAGGAAAACTTAGGGTTAAAGGAATACATTTTTATCCATCGAGTTTTAGGTATTATCTGGCTCTATGTTGACCGCATAGTTCAGGTAAGATTTGGTACCAAGATTATAATTTGATTTCTGTGATCGAGAAGGTGCCTGGCACATCGGGAGAATTCCGACTTATTCGTTTTTGTGTCGGTGGCGCTACCCTACCCTTTTTCGGCATTGAGCTAGGACCTGATTTGCTCACGCACCAAACCACCTGTTCTATCCGGAAATCAAGCAACTGTAACTTTTCTCTTTTTTTTTGTTTTTTTCTTTCTTGTATTTTTCAATTTCTTTTTTTTTACTCTGAGTAACAAAGAAGGTGGAACATTTTTGGCGCCCAACGTGGGGCCTGCTTTCAAAAACTAGAGGGTGAAAGTTTCACGGAACTCTAATAAGCTTTGATGTACATGGAGCCAAATTCATAACTTCTCTTTCACGGCGCTATATTGATTTGTTTCTCTCGTACGTATTTTTTGCTTGATTTATTTATTGTGTATTTGCGCTACCTCATTGATTGATTGATTATTACCCTGCTATTATCACTCTTGATCACTGACTGATTCATTATCACTTTGATTTTCTTAGAAATTCAACCCTGGTAGATTATCTTCAATGTCTTTTTTGTGGGCTTGCAAATTTCTCTTTTCTTCCTTTGTTATTTATGGTTCTGGTTTGTCGTCACGATGGATTACAAAATGGATATTTTGTTTCTCAAAAAGGAAATGTTGTCTTATGAGATTGTTTTTTGGGGTGTTCAGTTTGATGACAAAAAGACCGTCGATCAAATGAGAAAAATTATTCGTTCTCTCCTAAGACTCAAAAAGACCAAATCACACGTACATCCTCCATATCCATTCAAGTTTGTGGATGAAAGGGTGCAGATTAGGACATTTTTGGATGAGACTATCAACACCATCTCCACCATATCCGGCGACCAGTCCCAGAATAAATACCTAAATACCCAATCCAGGTTCTCAATTCTCCAAATAATTCGTATACGAGTATTCATTTGATTTTCTACACCATTCGTATACGGATCTAATTGGGGAATTGAGCACCAGGTTGGTTCATTTGCTCGATCGTGCTAGGCGAATCCTCGACGATATAATGTGCCCTGACAGACGGAGCGGACTGAGTTGCTGGTCGATGTTTTGGCTGCACTGGATTCATTGGAGACAGTCGCGAAGGGTGATTCTGAAATCAGCCGATTCCTGGAACAACCTGATGATCTAAACGCATCCACTTCATCCCATAAGGTATCACCACCAACGATTGTCCATCATGATTCAAAAACTCCTAACCTGGACAAATGGAACCTTAATTTTTCAGAAGACTCAAAGTTGTCGGTCCATAATTTTCTGGAACGAGTGACCGAACTGAGTAGGTCTCGTAGAGTTCGAGAGCACCAACTTTTTGAGTGTGCCATCGACTTGTTTGCCGGAAAGGCGTTAAATTGGTACAGGGCAAATCGGACCGGTTTCATAATTGGCAGACTTTGAGTGACTTACAGCAATTCGTTGAGCCAGATTTTGCTTTTGTGGGTGTCGACCAACATCAAGACTTTGATTTGGATAGAGTGGACTTTTCATCCCCTTCAACTTCTGGAAATAGGCCTCCAAGTCCTCAACCACAATCCAGTTTGCTTTGTTGGAACTGTGAAAATACTGGTCATCTGGATCGAGAGTGTCCCAATCCAAGATAAACCCATTGCTATCGATGTGGAAACCCCAATGTCACAGCGGGAGTTGTCCGAAATGAAACAGTTCGGAAAACGCTCTCCGGGAAAATCGATAGGTCGTGCGACTTCCACCTCAAGTATCTTGTTGACGACCGCCAACAGCAACAAAACTGAAATTTGAGGAACCAACTACTTTTGGATAACATCGTTTCGCATGCACATGGTGACCAACGACCATATCTCGACATTCAAATACTAGGTCACCCCATGTTGGGCTTGTTGGGCTCTGGTGCTAGCCGTACTCTTGTTGGATTGCCTGGTTTTGAGATTCTCAAAAGTTTGGGTTTAAATTTGATCAAACAACAGAATAAATGTACTGTGGCGAATGGTCAAAGCTGTACCAGTATAGGGTATATTCAAACACCCATAACCTTGATGGACAAGACCCACATCATTGATGTTGTAGTGCTCCCTGAACTTTCGCACACGATCATACTGGGAACAGACTTTTGGAAGACCATGAAAATCATCCTCGAACTTATGTTAGACGTCTGACATTTTTTGGAATTAGCTGGTGAAGGATTGGGAATATCTTTTATACAGGACATTGATAATTTGACTCCCTTAGAAAGAGCAGCCTTGAATGCATTGGTCAAACTTAAAACTACAGATATAGGTTCTGGACTTACCCCCTTCCTAAAAAAGAAATTGACAAAGTCAATTTTATGTTCAACATGAACAAAACGAAACTGTAGAAGGAAATCGAAAGGAGGATTAGCGAAAAGCTAACCACATTTTGAGTGAATTGAATAAGTTTAACACCTTTTAAAGACTAATCATTAGAATAACTAAATATAAATGAAATCGGGTTTTCAGTCACAACAATTTCTCAACTCTTGATAACTACGTGTATCACCCGTCCAAAAGGAGTCATATTCGGTAAGGTCAAATCTGGTAGGGACAAAATCGGTAGGTCTAATCGAGAAAGGTTGGACAAATATCTTAAAAGAGAACCTGAACTATGAAGAACTAACCTATAGTAACTTAACTACGAAATTTCGTTGTGCCAGATGAAGCCAAGTAATGAGTGACACTGAAATTTAAGGGAAAAGGAAGTGATTAGTGACTTGAGTAAAAGCAATTTGCCGGTATGAACCTACGCTACAGAGCCGAAAAACGGGGCAAGGAAAACCGATTCTTACTTGAGTAGTCCTCATAAAATCCAACATAGTTGAGACTCAGTAAGAAACCAAATTGTATTTACTGGTCAATTTTCAGGGTACTTGAATGAGCAAAAGCAAAGTGTTTGCAGAAAATACTAAAAAATTTATAGTCTAAAAAGACATGTAACAGGAAG
The DNA here is from genome assembly GCA_958502075.1 of Orchestes rusci. Classification (NCBI taxonomy): domain Eukaryota; kingdom Metazoa; phylum Arthropoda; class Insecta; order Coleoptera; family Curculionidae; genus Orchestes; species Orchestes rusci. The sequence goes on from OY293304.1 coordinate 61,957,078, forward strand.
ACAAAATAGGTCTTCAAACCAGAATATCTGTCTGAACGACAGGGAGCAAAATAATCAATAATAGTAGTAATAGTCATCACTCTTCCGAGGAATCGGAATCACTAGCGGTGGAACCAAAGAAAGGTTTTAGGTCTTTTATGTGCCATTTACCACAGCTAGAACCGTCTTCCTTAACTAAATCATAAACAACGTTTGACAATTTTTTGCGAACGATACAGTGTACATATTTAGGAACTAGTTTGGACGTGAACTTTTCCGCAGCGTTGGACAAAACTTTGTTTTTTCGCCAAACGTGATCACCTTCGACGAAGGAAACATCTCTTTTACGCAAATTATATGCTTTGGAATTTCTTTCATAAGCAACATGAAGACGACGACGGACATCGATGAAAATATCCTTCAAAGCGATGAGATTTTCAGCATAACCATTCCTATCTCCTGGACAAATCAAATGATCCACCCGGATATCAAGGTTCAAATCCTTATAAAAATTTCCTGATAGGGGTATGTGTCTTCCATAGACTAAAAATGACGGGGTGAAACCAGTTACTTCGTGCTTAGCGGTATTGATAGCCAACTGAATTTGAGGAATGTTTTGATCCCAGTTGTCATGAGAATCAACATAGCTGCGTATTGCGGTACCAATAGTACGGTTGTGCCTTTCGACGAAGTTGCACTGAGGTGAATAATGGGGATTATAGCGAATATTGAAACTGTATTTCTTACTCAAATTTTTAAAAGAATTTGAAGTGAACTGACTACCATTGTCACAGATCAGAAGGGAAGGAGAACCATGTACTGAAAAAACTCTATCCTCCAAAATTTGTTCGACATATTGGGTCTTAGAACTTCTCAAGGGAAAAATCATGGTATACTTAGAAAACCAACACGATATTACCAGAATCCACTTATTACCTTTTCTAGATCGGGGAAATGGACCTATCAAATCTACTGCAATCACTTGAAATGGATAAGACACCTCTTTTTCTTTGCCCATCAAACCCATAGCAGCTGTATTAGTAGCCTTTTGAGAACCGCAAACTAAACAAGATTTCACAAATCTCAACACATCCTGGCGCATTTTTGGCCAATAGTAACGTTCTTGGAGTCGACTGAGTGTTTTATGAAAACCAAAATGACCACAACTAGGGGGGCTATGATGAGAATCGATGACTTCCTTCCTCTGTGGTTTCGGAACCAACAATTTCCATTCTGGAAGATTAACTTTCATTGGAAGACGATTGGGGATAAATTTGTAAACGAAATCATTTTCGACTTTGAATTGGGGATATTCATCAGGGTGTTCACGAACCTTTGAACGAAGATTGTCAAAATACGGGTCTATACGATCAACATCAACCTCACCAATCACTATCTCTCCGGAAATTGAATCAGGGGAATCATCGTCACAAACGAGAAGAGATCTAGATAAAGCATCAGGGACAATATTTTGGGAACCTTTCCTGTGTACCAAATCAAAGCTATGCTGTCTCAGACGCATAGACCAGCGAGCAAGCTTTCCACTAGGGTTTTTCAAAGAATTGAGCCATAACAAGCTGTAATGGTCTGTAATTACAGTGAATTCGGCGCCTTCAACGTAGGGACGAAATTTTTCTATATTGAATAAAACTCCAAGACATTCTCGCTCAACAACTGAATAATTCCTCTCAGCCTTAGAAAGGGAACGGCTCGCATAAGCGATGACTTTTTCTTCACCATCAATAATCTGAGTGAGAACACCACCTAGTCCTGTGTCACTAGCATCGCTCTGAATACAGAATCTTTTAGAGAAATCGGGTTGTGAAAGAATGGGGGAAGAAACTAATAACTGTTTGATCTGGACAAAGGAAGATTCGGCGGCATCTGACCATTTTATTGACTGACCCTTTTTCTTACCCTTTAACAAATCGTTGATGGGAGACATGAGAGTTGAAAAATCCTTGATGAAGCGTCGGTACCATGAGCAGAGACCCACAAACCGCTTGATTTCCGTAGTAGTCTTTGGACGAGGATAATTTACCATAGCAGAATCTTTCTCTGGGTCGGTCCTAAGAGAATTCGAACCCACGATGTAACCAAGAAACTTAAGAGAAGTTTTGAAGAAATCACACTTATCCAAATTAACCGTCAATCCTGCCTCTTTGAGTTTATCTTTGACTTCATATAAAAGATTTATGTGAGAATGAAAATCGGAAGAAACTATTAGAATGTCGTCCAAATAAGTGAAAATATTGGGCTCATAACGAGGACCAAATATGGCATCAACCAACCGTTGCTGAGTCTGAGCGGCGTTTTTCAACCCAAAAGGCATAGTAACAAACTGGAAAAGACCTCTACCAACCACTGCGAAAGCGGTTTTTTCCCTAGAAGACTCGTTTAGAGGAATTTGCCAAAAAGCTTTTCGCAGATCGATAGATGAAATGAATTTTGCATCGCGCAAAGAAGAGAGAATACGATCAATATTAGGCAACGGGTAGCTGTCAGACTTAGTAACCTCATTAAGGGGACGACCATCGAAACAAAAACGCATTTCTCCATTGGCCTTCTTCACAAGAAGTACAGGGGAACACCAAGGACTTGTTGAGGGCTCTATTACTCCAAGTTTCAACATTTCATCAAGCTCTTTATTGAGAATAGTGGACATATAGGGTGACATTGGAAAAGGTCTTCTTTTAAAAGGGGAAGCATCGCCTGTATCAATGGTACAACAAATCTTGTCAGTTCTACCAAGTCTATCCTTACTACTGACTTCACCAAAAGAGAAAATCAAATCCTGAGCATCAGTTCGTTGAACCACAGAAAGATCATCCAAAGAATACAAGGTGGGACAACAGTTATCCAAGTTAGAAGAAATACTCTCCAAAACAGGGAGACAAGAGTTATTATGATTGGTATGAATGTTCCAGGAATCCTCTTTAAAGTCAACTAACAAACCAAACTGTTTTGCGAAGTCACAACCAAAAATAAACGCCTGTGCCAAAGAGGGTACCACCAAAGCACTGATGACTCTACAAACGCCATCCACAAAAATTGGCAAATCAACTGTTCCCTGAACAACCTGCTTTTTACCATCTGCTGTGCAAATATTCTCTACGGAAGACTTGGTAACTACCAATCCAAGTTTATCCAAAATAATCAGGCCTTTGTTACCTACAACAGAAGAAGTAGCTCCAGAATCAAGTAAAACTGTTATCTCAATATCAAATAATTTGACAAAAAGGTAGGGTCTATTATCAAGGGGTTTATTAACAAAGAGAGGAGATATATGATCCTCACCAACAGCAATGGGATTTTTCATAAATGATGAAACTTTATCAAGCCAAATTTTCCAGTCGGACTCATCAAATTTGGAAAGCTTAGAGGCTGAAGAAACAGGTAGAGTGAAACGGCCTCCTTGAGTCACCACCTTCACTCGTTTTTTGTACAATTCTTACAGTCTGTCGACTTGACATTCTGCTCACCACACTTGTAACAGAAAATGCCTCTAGGAGCCTTACAATCGAAGAATGTATGATTTGGCAATTGACAATTCCAACAGGTTACCACCTTTTTATGTTTATTAGCCGAAGACGGATCTGACACCCTTCTTGAGGTACTAGGTTCATTGTAAACTTCATTTGAAGAACCTTGGCGACGGTTATGATTTTTGGGAGGATTGTTGGGACGTGAAAAATTTTGTGATGATCTATTCCTTGAGCGGAGATTCTGAACTTCATGACTAGGACCATCCAACACAGAAACACTCTCTCGAACCCTATTCTTGTTTTTGACGTAATCAGACTCCTCTAATTTCCGGCAAAGTTCCGAAAGCTGTAGCACCGAAGGAATATCCATTAATGCCAACCTATCAATAAAATCTGGAAGAAGATTGTTCCTTATGAATTTAACTTTGGAAGTTTCAGCTGGTGGACGACTAAGTCTGGAAAAAAGAGCATCCAAGTGGGCTATTAAAATCACGGTAGACTCGTTCCTCCTTTGTTTACGCTTTCTGATCTGATCCCAAATCTCATCATCAATATCATCGTGAAGAAAATCTCTCTTTAATCGACAAACTAAGGAGTTCCAATCATTCAAAGTAGACTTTATACTACGGTACCAAACGAAAGCATCTCCAATGAAGAATTCAACAGCTGAATGGAAAAGATCAATCTCCGAAAAACCACGAGCTTCGGCTAATTCTGTTACTCTCTCTAAAAAGGAATACAACTTTTTCGGATCTCCATTGAATTTGACCTGCCACTCACTAATGGGAATGTTACGGGTTGCACAGTGGACAACAGGGGCTGCAACATTTATCACAGGAACATTTTTGACTGGGGTAGATTCAATCTCAGAGGCTGAAGAAAGTTTGTCGTAAAGATCTGATTCGAGTTTTATACAAGTAGCGGTCGTTTCCTGAATATAGGATTTCGTCTCATCAGGTAATTCAGTGGAAACAGGAATGCGTCTAGCCCTTCCAAAAACGTGCGATAACCTAGACTTCATACGAAGAAAAGCAGAATCCGTGGAACTACCTTCAAAATCCTCAATGATTTTTTCAATTGAATCTAAACTTTTCTTAATTTCAGAGCGTTCCTGAGTGAAATCCAAATTTACCTCGCTTAATATAATAGACGAACCAGGGTTTGACTGTTCCTTTCTAAAAACCTTTCCCAAAATTTTCCTCTTGTCTGCGACATTCCTAGCTGTAGCAAGCAATCGGATTTTCAATTCATAATCAAGCTCATGCTCAACAAGGTGATTGGGTTGAAAGCCATACATGTCCATCGTGATAAGAAAATCAAATTAAAAAGGGTCAGTAACAAGCAATAATTATAAAAAAGTGAAATGTTTCTCAGCGAAACCAAAAATAACCGCAATAAAAAATGTCCAATACACACTGTATCGCTCAACAAATATAAACAGTCAAACGCCCGCAAAAAAAATTCCTAAATAAATTGGGGAAACCAAACCGAAAAATAAAGTTCAAATGAAGGTCAGAATAGGCAGATATGCTAGCAAGGGTTCTTTGTTAAACACGTTATATGAAAAATGTTTAAATGTGTAAATCAAAAATCAAAAACTTAATAAATTCAAAGTATTTTAGCGATAAGAAAAAGCATCCAACTATTATTCTTATTTGAAGAATCAAGTCACCAAAACAAATCACATGAGTTCAGTAAAAAACAAAACAATTCAGCCAGGCCCCACACGTTGGTCGCCACTTTTGTAGCGCGTTAAATAATCAATTATTATCACGTACTATTTTTGCATTCGGCAGCTCTGTGTCGGTAGGCTTGGAGTTCGTGGATAATGGCCAGCTGATCAATTTACTGTTAGATAGTTAATACTTACTTATAAAATCCCGATTAGGCGCCACTCAGTTTTTTTATTAGGCAAAACTAAGAAACCTGTTTGATTATAGGAATTTGTTTCCGTTAACCAGACTCATCAAAAAAAGAACACCTTTATAGTCCACAAATAACATTACTTTATTCACTCAAATAAATGATGCTCTAACATGAAATTTGATATAATATGATATTTTACTAATTCTCCAAAATCAAGGAGTTAAAATGGTAGAATTTGAATGAGATCTCAATTTATAAATAGCGTTGGTTGGCAGAAAATTACTGGTTGGTACGAAGTGAAATATCAATGATAAAATTACGGATAAAATGGATCAAGTCGCAGGGGCAAATACGTTCGAACGATTTGGGGATTGCGCTATGTTTCACAGATATAGTGGCAGAGTGATTGAACAGAAATAGTTAAATCGTACCGCGCAGTGTACAAATAATTTAGAATAATTAACCAATAAAAATATGTAAATCTGAGATCTTTCTACGCAAAGATAATGTTTTTATGGGTGACAATGTTGATATAAAAATATAAGATATTAGGCAGCATTCGATGTAGTTGACATTTAATGTTTAATTAGTTAAAAAGAAAAATTATTGAAATGGTAATCTCATTGAAGTTGGCGAAATGGATTGGATAAAGATAATTAAAACGACTGGCCTGTTAATTGTTCCAGACTCCTGGCTCCTGATCTTTTTTCTTGGAATGCGGCTGGGATACGTCACGAGCTAACCCCAGACTCGTCACTCAACAGTACTTTCGGATCTCGAGCCATAACCAAAAAGGGGACCGGGATTGATAACGTTGCGGATCATCCACGTGATTCACGTCGCCAAACATCCACAATAGACAGGATAGGTTGTGGAATTTTGATACTCAAATCAACACATTCATTCGGTTTAAATTACGTGTTAAGAAAAATACCCTGAAACAATGGATGAGATTGAAAAATTGCCAGAAGAGAAGTGGAAAATAAAAGAATGGCAAAAAAACCGGGAATGCATGCTCACCTTGCTAGGTTTCACAAATCCGTTTTCATCTGAGGCATCCTCAGAAATAATACATTCTGTGAAGTATGGGGAGTGAGATACACTCAGTTAAACTCCTTTCTCCAGCACAATTTCACAATACCGCCAAGAGAATTAAAACATTTTTGGTTTCAAAAAAAAAATACGTGTGTGTGTCTGCCTTCACACACGGGAGAAGACTCACTTCTTTGTGACAATTGTCAATCCACCTCCAAAAGTGAAACAATGTACCCAACCGTACCAAAATTGATAACACCAACACCCAAACATTGACGGAATTTTACGTCTATTGGCAGCAATTATGCCGCGACAGAAACATTGAGTACTATCCTAGTCGATACGTAGATGGACCAAGATATTGAAAGGTCGCATCCGCCTAAACAAGAAGAAATCATACCTTGGACAACTTTAGGATGAAACGAACGCTACAGACTTGGTTGCTGCAAAGTAGCCGAACATGAAATTGTTTAAGAACCTGGAACAAGACCCATAAAACAAAGATACTACCCTGTCTCCTCTTTTGAACAAAAATTCATCGATGATGAGGTTAAGAACATGCTGAAATTGGAAGTGATGGAGCGATCTTCTAGTCCATGATCCAGTCCAGTTTGTCTAGCTCGAAAGAAGGATGGATCTTTCAGATTTCGCATTGATTCCAGACCACTGAATAAGCACACCAAGAAAGATGCTTATCCCAGTAAATACATCTCTAGCATCTTGGATCGGTTAAAAAATACTCGATACATCAGCTTGATAGACATAAAGTCCGCATTCTGGCAGATACCATTGCGCAAAGCATCTAGAGAATACACCGCATTCACCGTTCCTGGTAGAGGCCTTTTTCACTTACGCCGCATGCCATTAGATTAATCTAACGCACCTAGAACTTGGCAGCGCATCGTGGACACCATCCTTGGTCCTGAATTGAAGCCCTATGTTATGTGCTATCTGGACGACGTTCACAAAAAAAGGTATCCGTCCCGATCCAGAAAAATTGAAGCCATCGTGAACATACCACCTCCAAAAAAGATCCAGGAAATCTGCAGGTTTGTCGGTACTGCCTCCTGGTATCGCCTTTTCGTTCCAGACTTTTCTTCTGTACTAGCACCTATTCTCAACTTGACAAAAAAGAACGTCAAATTTATTTGGACACCTGAATGTCAGCAGTCTTTCACACTAAAGAAATGTCTAGTCACTGCACCAATTCTAACTGCCCCTGACTTCGAAAAAACCTTTTACCTCCAAACTGACGCCTCTCATTATGGATTAGGAGCTCTTCTAACTCAGCAGTACGAAGAGGACGAAAAAGTCATCTGCTATTTGTCTCGGTCATTTCCAGACAGGAGATGAAACTCACTGTCACGGAGAAGGAGTGCCTTGCAGTTATGTGGTCTGTGAAGAAATCACGTCATTACCTAGATCATGTTCACTTTATTGTCATTACTGATCACGCTTCGTTATCATGGCTTCACCGATCAAAGGACCCCCAAGGACGCCCGGCGCGCTGGCAACTACGTCTTCAACAATTTAATTTTGAACTCATTCATCGAAAATGCAAAGACCATATAGTTCCTGATTTTATATCTCGAGCCGTACCAGTGGCTATTGATGCTGTTTGCAATATGGATCCTCCGACAGTTTTTCCTGCAACTTCCGAAAAATGGTTTTCAAGAATGGTCCAGAAGATTGAGAACAATCCTTTGAAATTTCCTCTTTGGCGTGCACATAATGACAACTTGTGAAAGTCCATAAAACCATCATTGTCATCACCATCTGATGATTGGAAGCTGGTAGTACCCAAAGATCAGCGGAAAAGTATTCTCCAACGTTGTCATGACATACCAACTTCAGGACATGTGGGAGTTTTAAGACCTTTGGAAAGTTAATGCAAGGATATTACTGGCCTAAGATGAAAGCGGATGTGATGAGATACGTGAAAGCTTGCAAATCCTGTGCTCAGAACAAAGTCGAGCAGAAAGCCTAAGCTGGTTTGATGGATGATAGACCGGACATCACAGCCCCATTTCAAGTCATCAGTTTGGATTATATTGGACCACTACCTCGTTCTGAAAAGGGCTATTGTTACACTTAAGTTATATCGGATTACTTCAGTGAAGCAGCATTCATGTTCCCGTGTAGATCAGCCAAAGCCAAGTCTCTTGTTGAAGTTGTCGAGAACTTTTTTCTGCTGTATGGTACACCCATGTACCTGACTTGTGACAATGAAGTCCAGATGAAATCTAAGGAGTTTCAACTTTTGTGTCAAATCTATAATGCCAGAATTTTCTAAACATCGAACTATAGTGCAATAACGTGTACAAAGGATTATATGATTTTTCCTTGAAGAAACATTAAACTTTTCATAAAAAAAAGTCCACCCAAACTTAAACCACATAATATCTAGACACAACACGTCAATTATGATATACAATTATAATTGTAATGTTAACCTATTGCTAACTAACAAACCGCTGCATATTTTTAGGTACTCAAACATTTAGAAAGCATTTAGATTTTCGTATTATGGATCCTGATGAGAAACTGAAACTTCCCATTCCCTAGCCCAAAATACCAAATCCTCAATCTATAAAATTCAAATATGGCGGGTCGTGGCACAAAATAAATGACGAGTGACCCTTCAGGTTGTAGACGCTAATTCATTCACATTCGTTGTGCCATCAGAACGTCACCTAATGAGACATCTGAACATAGTCCATATTTTATCCTGGATGGTGGGGAACATAAACTCTATGGCAGCGATCATCACGCCAAACTTCCCTCTCAACCAGTTGACGTAGACCAGTACGTGAAAAGCCGCCAGGATGGGTTTGTGAAGCTGTATCAGAAGGTCCAGGCAAAAATAAGGTCAACCAGAATGCAGAACGCACACCAATATAACCTTCGTCGTCGACCCCATGTTTCTCATCTATAGTGCTGACTAGTTTTGATTATCGTCGATATCTTCTGTGTGTCGATATCTTCTGTGAAGAATATCTTCTTTCTTAGGAGAGGGGGTGTTGCCACGGGCCGTTTTGCTTCTACGTATTTTCGTCCCATTATGGTTAAGATTGGAGAAATTAAGTTCTACAGTGTCAGGTTCACGCACAAAACACTTGGTCTACATCACTCACAACTTTCAAAGTCAGGCAGCGTGAAAAATGACTACTACTTACTTAAGTCACTCCATCGCTATTACATCTTTCCTCCTGGTAACTTCTTCCCACATCACACACACACTTTCAGGTTTCGAATAACCCATTTTATTCACTGATTCTGAGCTGTTTTATGAGTAAAGACAAAACAGTCTGGGGAAAATTACGTGTATTTGTTTTCACAGCTGTTTTCGTTGAGGTTGTGGATTACCTGCACACCGTGACACCGTTGCCAAACGTCTCTTTAGACTATTGCTACTGTTTTCGTAGTGTCTGTTAGTACCGGCCTAACTTCACTTCGATGATGGGAATTTGACGGTTGTGACTGACTGATTTCTCTCTTCATTTTTCAGTTTCAATCTGGAATTGTCAGATTTTGGATCTTTTTATGTTATTTTGACCCATCGGGGATTTATGGGAAGTTAATCCAACTTTACTTGATTGATCGTGTTTGGTTTTGAGTGATTCATATGCCGTTAGTCTTTTTTGACGATTCATTACACGTTTTATACGGATATTTTGGTAAAACGATTCTAGTTGTGGTGAGTTGGCCGGTTTGGAAATCTTCTTGAGTTCTATTGTGCTCGTTGTTCCCATTTAGAGAGGCAAAGGCGTCCAGCAGCCTTGTAATTCCAATAAATTGCTGATTCCGCTGAACATATCACTACGCAGTTGAAGAAAGACGGAAACACCGGCAGCTAAGAAAAAAACAGGCTGAAAACACGACCGTGTCTACTAGAACAAAACCCTGCACATCTCACGTTTTTTACTTACTTTTTTTATTATGTTTTCTTGTTAATTGACTGATTGATGAGGTAGTTAATTTTCATGATTTAGTTGATCGTTTCATCACGTTTTAAACCACTGAGTGTTGAATTGCAGAGGTAGAGTCAGGCACAATTTATTTTTGTACAATAATCAATCAAAACCACTTTTGGTCAAGATGGATTTATTCAATTGTAAATTCCATTTAAGTTTTTTTTTATCAACTAAGAAGCCAATGCTACAACCGTATCTCTTCTTGGGGTTTTTTTTCTTTTTCCCTTCATTTGGAATTATCAGTCACGTAGTATCTACTTGCGTCAAGGCTTTCACACGTTGGATACAAATTTGCATCGAGACTTACACACAACGGGTACAACTGGTTGTTCAGTTGGCCGCCTACAAGAGCTGGCTTACCCTTAGCCCTTGTTGACCTTGTTGACGGAAGAAAGGCTGTGAAGTTGAGATTTGTCGGTATCGTTACTAGTTTTAAGTTTGTTAATTTTGTTTAAAGTGATCACTTAGGAAAACTTGGGGATAAAGAAATACATTTTTATCCATTGAATTTTTGGTATTATTTGGCTGTATGTTCAGGTAAAATTCAGTACTTAGATTCTAACTTGATTTCTGTGATCGAGAAGGTGCCCGGCACATCGGAAGAATTCCGACCTATTCGTTTTTAAGTCGGTGGCGCTACCCTACCCTTTTCCGGCATTGAGCTATGGCATAATTTGCTCACGCACCAAAACACCTGTTCATCCTGTTTTTTTTTTTTTTTGTTTCCTGTATTTTTTTTTTTTTTTACTCTGTGAGTAACAAAGAACGTGGCATGTTATTATTCTGTTAAGTTTTTGTTGTGCTTTTGGTGTTTATTTCGTTGTTATTGTTCATATTATTTTCAAAATACTGTCATAGTTTATTCGGACTTCATAGAATGTTTTTATTCTGTTTATCATTGGTTTACAGGTGAGTAAAGCAGTATAAATAATCCATGTTATATATGAAAACATTCAAAATATTAATTCTAGTTTTGGCAATAATGGATAGCATGACTGTTGAGCCTCGAGCTAGTTCCAGCATTGCTCAGGAATCAGATTTTAAAGATAACGCTGTATGTGAACTGATGAAAGCATGAATTGTATAATTATAAATTATTATAGATTGAGAATGAGGAGTTGTCTTTCGAGGAGCTTATAACATCTCCGGGTACAAAAAGTGGAACTAAAAAAGGTACATTTTAGTATAAAGCGTAGACTGTGAATTGTTATTATAAATTGTTGCAGATTGTGAATAAGGAGTCGTTGTTTGAAGAAGATACATTGCCCAAGCTTCCTGTTTTTATCTTTGGATACAAAAATAGTGAAATTCGAATCAACCAAGAGAAGGCCGAGCTTCTGCATGTTTTATTTTTTTTAATTATCGAAGGGATAAGAAAAACAACATGACTTATAACCTCTTAACATGTGTGCATGTGTTTTGTGATAACTCAAATAAATGATTGAATTTGATCATTCAATTACAAAATTGCATCGCACTAGAGTTTGCGCAGTTCAAATCGCGATTGAGATTGAAAAGATGTAAAAGCGTTTGCGACAAAACTCAAACATAGCTAGTATGTACTTACAATTTTATAACTGAATACGGTCCTGTAGTTAAACCCAGCTTAACCGTTCGAACGCTCCAAGTCAGGCTGGCAACCTAATAAAATAGTTACCAATGACTGCTTGCATTTTTCGTTCTTGTAAGAGGACTTTTTTTTAACCTATGTTCAATTCAGAATAAACTATTCAATGCAACACACACTTTCAAATTGTAACATTTCTGGATAGAATATTATGAACTTCACCCTAGAACAATCAGACAAGAATAAATCCCTAAATATCTACACTATCAACAATAGTGTAGGAAGGAAAACAGTAATGAGTATTGATGTTTGACCCTGGAAATATTTGTAAGATAAGAGTGATGGTGGATTCCTGATTAGGATCGGAAAAGTCGATCACAACGCATTCCTGCAACGGATACGGCAGCTTTAAGTTACGGTGGGCCTTGGTACATAACTGTGGTACATAGACTGTCTGATATTCCAATATCAACTTGAGCTCCAAAGACCCTCAAACGTCAAGTTGTACCTTGAAATTGTCTGCCGTAAGTGCCGTATTTCAAATGCACCACGCCCTTTACTTAGGCTAATAAGAATCTAATATGAGTGGCGCAATTTAAATACTGCACTCACAATTTTCAAATCCACCTCAACTTTAAGGATAGAGTATGATTCAACTACCCAACAAACACAACCTTGGCGGGCCGCCGCCGAAACGTATGCTACGTTTAGAAAGTTAACTGGCGGCTAAAATGCTTGGGTCGCCGCGGCATACATTCCGCCCATGACCGCTTGGGCGCCAGTAGGCCGACCGGCGGCATGCCGTCACTATTCCGCCTACCCGCGGAATTCCGTCATCTGGCCGCTAGCTTATATCCGTGTGTTCTTTTTTTTGAAAAGCGTTTAGTGGAAGAAACACCTATGTAATACGCTGGCGGCTCACTAGCGGAAAGTTGGTGTCCAGACTACATCTTTCGAGGTGGTAATGAAGCTATATGAAATCCTCGTCTCGCTAGAGGGCTATCAGTAAGAAGAGAGGTGTGGTTTAGGGTGTAGCACACAGTTGATTTTGATATCAGACTGATGTTGCTTTGATGAATAGGTACTAACAAGATCCAGAATTTAAAGCTGCCGAACTGCCATCTTTATAGTAATCAAGAATCCTAGCAATCGTGGATATGAAATACATATACTGATCAAAGCACGATTTCTCAATTATTATGCAAAGTATCATGTGCAAAATCAATTTCTGGATTACTAATGTATATATACCTCTAAATAATACAACTTCTGAGAAACACATTTTAATATAAAAAATAAGAATTCTGTAGTATACATATAAAACAAACATTGAAAACAACAATTCAACTTAAAAAAATTAAAGATTCAACTACACTATAATACGGTACACAGGAACAACAAATAAACACAGAATAGTCGACCAATTTTTTCTCTTACTTAAATCATTCATTTTTTACCCCTACGGTGCGGGGCCTTCTTTCCTCTCCATCTCCAGCACTTTTCGAACAGGTTGGTAGTTTTTCACATTAGTAGAGCAATGTGCATTTCTCCTCAATGCGCCTATGAAGAATGGAGGTTTGGATAATTATATAGAAAAAAACATAACATTATCGGATAAAGTACCCCTCAACACAAAACAGTATTTATGGAAGAACTCATGTCGAGCTGTGAATCAATGAATAAAAAAATAACAATTTGATGGATATCACAATATTTCATCAATTTTGTTCTACTGGAATGATATAAGCACAAGTATATACAGTGGCGGACATGAGTATGGAAAAGTTCTTGAATTTGAAAAAACTCTGATTCTGCATCAGTTATCAAAGAGGTGATGGTACATTTAAAAACTTCAATTCATCTGTCACTTATCAGTTTACCGGTCCTGACGATTTTTTTCAAAAAATTGTTTTAGTCACGTGCAAAAAAGGCTACTTATTTTTCTAATTTTTTTCTGTGCAACTTTTGATAAAAATTGCAAGCACCATTCAAAAGAGGGACAAAAGTTATATACTTTCTAAAAATGTCAACAAAGGATGATCTAGCAATGAAATGTTGAACTTGGCAAAAATGACCCATTTTGCATGATATGGGTCATTTTTGTCAAGTTCAAAATTTTATAGCTAGACTATTCTTTGTTCAATTATTATGAAATTCTCAGGAAGTAGATAACTTTTGCCCCACTCTTGAATGGTGCTGGCTATTTTTTATCAAAAGTCACACAGAAAAAAGTTACTAAAGTGCCTTTTTTTGAACGAGAGAAAAGGGAACTGAACAATTTAGAAAAAAAAAATCGCAAGGGCCTCTAATCTGACAAATGGATTGAAGTTTTTAAATGCACCATCACTTCTTTGTTAACTGATGCAGGATCAGGGTTTTATCATATTTAAGGCCCTTTCCATACTTATGTCCGCCACTGTATATGTATATAACTGAAGCTCAGAAGCTACCTGATAAATTTCAAGTTTCAAACATGCTTGGAACCTACATACAATCTTCAATGATTAAAGAGTGAAATGATTATACATTATACATTTTAATGCGACCATATACCCAAATTTTAGAATCTAGAAATTATATGGAATGATAATTATACTAGTATTCAAGTTATCATGCAAACCATAGATAACTACTCACGCCTCTTTATTATAATTATTCATCATAACCTCCAAACTTCGGATTCTTTCAACAAAATACAACTTACGGGAGCAATCACTGAATCAAATTTCAAACACACACAACACAACCAATAATTATTGTACTGTCCCGATCTCGAAAAGTCACGGAGTTGGCGATGGCGGCGTTTTGTAGCCGACGGATGTCGCTCTTGAAGAAGGCGCCCTAACGATGGTGGGCGACCGACTTCGTGCCAACTCCGATCAGAAAGCTCAAAAATGCATATCTTTGTATAGCATGATCATAGCGAGTTTGCCTCTGAAGCCTTTGCGAACCGTCGCCCAGCCGCCAGTTTTGCCTAGCGGCCGCCACTCAACCACCGGCTTAGTGTTTGTTGGGTAGGAACTATTATACACCGACGATGTCTCCCTTTCTCTTAGGCTGCGTGGGGGCCTCATATAGCCTGAGAGACAAAGACATTGTCGGTGTATAGTTCTTAGTTGAATCGTAGTCTACCTACCTTCGCTAATCTGTACCTCAAGGTAACATTGAAATATCGGACCTGAATAGCCGCATATCTAGAGAAGAAACACAAAAAGCAATTCATGTAAATCAAATGATAAGTCACATGTTACGTTGAATTGCCTCAATAGGAAACTATCTTCAATTAATAGTTCTATGTCACTATACCTATCAAGGACTAGATGCCTCATATAACTACTCCATTTTCTCAGCAAGGAGTGAATTGAAATACAATCTGTAAGGTCTATCTTGTTTCATGGCCTGCTGAAGCGCAAAATGGGGTCGTTGCACTATATCAAAATTAAAGCAGATTTTGTGTAGAATATATATCTGTTGGTTTCCAATAGATGGGTTGAATTGGCCAAAATAAGGCACAACATTTAAACTAGACCTTTTTGAAATAAATAACTCCATCAACTCGGGCCCATCACCACATCGACGTCACAGAGAAGTATCCTTTATGCGCTTGACACTGAAATGAACGCACGCTGCTTGATATAAATGCGGCGTTGCGAGATTTACCATTGATGGTATTTTCACTAAAATTACAAGCTCAATATGATGAACGATAGATAATCGATACATCCAGGTTAACTTTGAAATTGATGGTGAATAATGTGATTTAATGCAAAAATGAACCAGGAAATTATACACGACACGACCCAGACTGGGTTTTTATGATACCTTTGACCGTATCATGAAACCCTCAAGATATTTATTTTTCTCAGACCCAAATTAATGCAGACGCATAAAATAGTTATTTATCAGAAGAAGGGATAAATTCAAAGACACAATTCTTTGAATTTATCCCTACGTCTGATGAATAACTACCCGGAGCGTCCCATACTAAACAAAAACTGCAAATGACGATACTCCCAACACAAACGACCTTCAACAGTATCCCTTATTACGGTTTATGCCGGCACTATTGCCAAATTGGATTTATTCAATGAGACATCAGTTTTGAGATTTCCCATATTTTGTTAATCCTTCAAAAAAATTAATGTGTTTCTTGATTTTTAATAGTAGCTATCACACGAAAAGAGTTATAAAATGTATCAACTATTCATTGGTTGTTCTACGGTACATGGATAAATTAAAAATATTTTCTCTGAATTGGTCATCCAATCCACATATTTCCACATTTCTTGGGTGAGAAATTACTGAATGGTGAATTTGAAATCTTGATGGGGGTATCTGGAAAACAACCATTTTTATTAACTGGTAGTTCTGGTTCTGATTCACATTCATTCTTTAAAAATACGTCCAACATTCTTTTCAAAGACACTTGAAAAAAAAAGGGGTCCAGACAGGGAAGAGCAAAGTTTATCCAATCCACGAACGTGAATTCGAAATTGAGAAAACCCTAGAATAAAACACACTTTACACTCAACCCAAGCAAAAAGCATCTCGGCAACGTTGCGTTCTCTCCAGTTATCGATCCATGGAAGAGCTCCGTCGTTCCTTCTCCGGATCCAAGCAGCGACGCCACAAACGCGTCATCATTTAAAAGGCTTAAAAGGACTGTTGACGAACCGCTAGTTTATGCCCTGGAAAATCGATCAAAAAAAAAAGAGAAAATACGGGTCTAATATTTTTGATGATATTTTCAAAATATACAATAAAAAAAGTACGTGCAACGAGCCCATTTTTCTGAGGAATAGCTTGAAATGGGATCAAATAGGCGTATCAACCCTACATTTTACTGATCCAGCATCCAGTCATCCAGTCTTGGAGCGATTCCAATAAAAGTTATCAAATTACTTATTAAGTTCTATAACGATTTCACTGCTTGTCCGAAAGTTGTCTTTTTGTGTGAGTTGGTGATGGAAACTTGTAGCATCTAAACGGCTTTAGTTCTTTGGTAGCCCACAATCATCTGAAAAAATTGGCGGATTGATTGGCCGGTTTCTTAAGGGTGGCGGATCACCCTCAACATTTTAAATTTGGCAACTTTTTGTAAGTTATTTGTTATCGGAAATGACACTTCCAGTAAGACCGCAAGTTAGAGACAGCAAATGGCTTAATTATGACAAGTTAATTTAGAAAAGTGCTCTATCTCAGGCCTATCGTATATTCTACAGATTCTTTAATCATCCAAAATTGCAATCCAGATGTTTTCCAAATAGTTTTGTGTGTTCAAGTATGTGGAGCACACTGTAGAAATTTTACATTGTTATCTCCAATCTTCTAACCTTCAGGTCATGTGTTATCTGTGTCTTGTATATGGAGTGTGCAAAAAAGTGTGCTAGTATTAAATTGTTGAAAATGAATGAGGGTTTTTCCGACTATGAATGGACATCAGAGAAAATAAATCATTGTAACCGCGAGCATAGTTTTATGGCTTATCAGTCTTCGAAGGTCATGACCCGCAGATTCCACATTCTTATCAACTATGGTTTGTAAGCAGGGCTTATTAGTAATTAACTCTTCGTGCATAGCTTGCAGTTTTCTTATCAACGATTTTAATGAGTCTTAACTTGTGTTTTTTGATTATAAATTGATAGCCATAATGTATTTGAAATTAATTCTCTTTCATTGTTAGTAGCTGCTGCATCGGTAAGTGGACCACCCCTTCAACAAGTGTTTTAAAATATCATTTTTAGATAGTAACAATCATTATGAGTTCTTTCGAAGAAATTGCCTCTTTGAGTAGTGACATTGTGGCAAATTTCAAAGAAGCCTACCCCAAGTTATGTGCTGCTGAGGACCGGAAGCGTTGATTGCAGCACATCGCGAGAAGCATCAAGCAGTTCCAGAAGGCAATGGCTGCACCAATATCTATTGGGTCCAAAAAAAGATTGGTGACCAATGTGGGCCATTTGAAGAGGTTCCGGATGCTTCTCAAGTCTCAAACACATCTAAGACGCGTGGGGGTATGAAACAAAATCGAAGCAGCCGAGTGAAGTGGGAGGACTTGAAAACATCCTTTGACTCCCGCATAATAACTGGTGTGATTATTAATCATACACACGTAAGTCTAGCGGATTTTTTTAATGATGCCTTTGCTTTATTCAAGGTAAGAATCAACAAAATATTAAAACAATTCAGTGCTATAAAGGTGAATGCGACTTTTTGTGGTGAGTTCATCATTAACAAAAATAACGTTGAACACCTTGATTTTAAATATTTTCATACAAAAAATGGAGTATTGGATATGGGTACAAATTTGTTTGAATGTTTTCAAGATTTTATTAGCAGACCAATTTTACAAAAAATGGTGGATTTTCAAAAACGTGACAGTGGGTGGAGAAGAATTAGGAAAAATTATCAGTTTAGAAATTTGTATCATTAAACATAGTTTTGCGGTGGGTGCTTCATCCTACATAGCTCTACCCAGACAAATATTGAAGAAAAAAGCATGTATCAACATAAAAAAAAGATGATGCATGTTTTTATTGGTGTATAGTTGCCGCTCTATATCCTGGTAAAACCAATTTTGATAGATACAGCTCATATCCACATTACACCCACGTCCTTAATACTGAAGGCTTAGATTTTCCAATGAAAGTCAATAAAATTCATAAATTCGAAAAATTAAATAATATAAGTGTGAATGTTTATATGTTGGAAATGGTTAAAAATAAAAAAATGAATTCTTCAGTGTTCTACCTTGTAGGTTGACAACAACAAATTGGAAAAACATGTCAACCTACTTATCATTCAAAATAAATATTTTCCAAAAATTAATGAGTTTGAACCATTGCCCAACATTGAAAATGAGATTGCGATTTCCTATCATTATTAATTGATAAAGGATCTTTCCAGGTTAGTGAGATCACAAATTAAAAAATATGGACACAAACTATTCATTTGTGATAGATGTTTGAACTATTTCCAGTCTCAGGAACGGTTGAGTGAACATTTAAGTGTGTGTGAAACAGAAAATTGCTTCTAAGATTTCATTTCCAAAATATGATCACGTTGTCTTCAAAAATCATATTTATAAACAAAAAGCACCTTTCATCATATATGGAGATCTTGAATCAATACTGAAGAAAATCCCCGGTGAGTTAACACATTTGAAAACTGTCAATTTCCAAGAGCATATTCCATTCAGTATTGGATTTTTATTCAAGTGTTCCTATGACGACTCACTAACCTTTTAGAAAAGCTACAGCGGCAAAGATTGCTTAGATTGGTTTGGAGATCAACTAAAAAATATTGCGAAATTTGTTGAAGAGAAGTCGTCTAAAATTGTACCCATGTCAGAAGTGTTGGATAAGAGTAATGCAAAAGAGTGTCACATTTGTGAGAAACCTTTTATTGATACAGATCAGATTGTTGTTGATCATGATCATTTCACAGGTGATGTCAGAGGATTTGCCCACCCAAACTGTAATTTAAATTTCAAGAAACAATTAATTGTTCCTATTGTATTCCACAATCTCTCAGCCCACGATTCCCATTTCATTCTAAAAGCTATAGGAAGGGTGGAAAAATTTAGTATTCTTCCAATCAATAAAGAAAAATACATCTCTTTTACTCAATTTGATGATGAAACTAGTATAAAATTTAGATATATTGATCCACTACGCTTTTTAAATTCATCTTTGAGTTCATTAGCATCTACATTGAAATTGGATGATTTGATTAATCTAAAAAGGGAATTTGCTTCAGGTAATTTAAACCCATCCGAATTAATAACACGTAAGGGGGTTTTTTGCAATGATTATGTTGATACCATGGTTAGATTGGAAGAAACAAGTTTACCACCCAAAGAAATGTTTTTTTCAAAATTATATGGTGAAAATATTAGTGATGATGAGTATTCACATGCTCAAAAAGTATGGAATGATTTCAATATTCAAAATTTAGGTCAATACAGAGATTTATATTCAAAAACAGATGAGACGTTGTTGAGTGATGTCTTTGAAAACTTCAGAATCAATTCACATAACATTTATGGTTTTTATCCAGCGTGGTATTTCACTTTACCAGGTAATATTTAGGATTGTATGCTGAAATTCACGAAATGTGAGCTGAGGCTGTTGAAAGACATTGACCAAATTATGTTTATTGAAAAGGGGCTGAGAGGAGAAATCTCGATGTGCTCAAATCGGTATGCTGGAGCAAATAATAAATACATGGCTGAATATGATGAATCCAAGTCATCAAAATTCCTGCTCTACCATGATGTGAATAATCTTTATGGGTGGGCCATCACTCAACACCTACCATATGATGGATTCAAATGGGTTGATTCCATTGATTTGCCAAATTTTGATGTTACTTTGATCGAGGATTATGCTACAGAGGGTTATATTTTGGAGGTGGATTTGGAGTATCCCAAATCGCTCCACGACCCACATAGTGATTTTCCATTCTGCCCCTCCAAAGTCCAAATTTCCAAAATTATTAACAACTCTTAACAACAAAACAAAATATGTAATCCATTACCGCAATTTAAAGCAAGCCGTGAGTAATGGTATTAAAATTATTAAAATACATAGAATTTCAAAATTCGAGCGAAGTCCTTGGTTAAAGTCATACATTGAACTAAACACTCAACTTTGATCAATAGCCACAAACGATTTCAGCGGGAATCTCTTCAAGTTAATGAATAATGCTGTATTTGGTCAAACAATGGAAAACATTCGAAAACATCGTATTGTGAAATTAGTTAATAAATGGGAGGGATAAATATGGTGCAAGCAATCTGATTTCCAATGCAGCATTTCATAACCTAACAATTTTTGCCGAAGATCTGGCAGCTATAGAAATGAGAAAAACAAATCTCATTTTCAATAAGCCTCTTTATATCGGTATCGGTATGTGTATTTTAGATATTTCAAAAATCGCAATGTATGATTTTCATTATAATTATATGCTAAAAAACTCTTTTTGTGGAAAACCTAAGCTTCTGTATACAGACACGGATAGTTTCATCTATGAAATTAAGTGTGATGATGTGTATGATGACCTCATCAAAAAAGATCTTTCAAAATTTGATACCAGCGATTATCCCTCAGATAACGTTTATCAGATTCCATTGGTAGAAAAAAAGTTTTGGGGTTAATGAAGGATGAAGCGAATGGTAAAATCATGACACATTTTGTGGGTTTGAGGTCAAAAATGTACTCATATAAAATGCAAGGTGTTCAAAAATGCACGGAAAAAGCGAAAGGGGTAAATTCTTGTATTGTAAGCAACAAAAAAACTTTTGATGATTATGTGAAATGTTTGCAAAAAAATGTGGAAAAAATTGTTAAACAATGTACAATCCGATCAGTCAAACATTCCGTTTATAACACTGAACCAACCAAATTAGCCCTAAATGCCCTAGATGATAAACGCTGTTTGATTGATAATAGTCACGACACCCTCCCATGTTGTCACTTCAGTCTAGATCAGAAATTTGGTGTCTTGAGATTTGAGGAAGTAGGCTTTATAACTGGTTTGAAGGTGAAGTAGATGGATATTGTCATATTAATAAATTCTAATCAGTAAAAAAATCAACAATGATGACAACAGGACTTCCAGCAGAAGTATTGTTCCTGAGCGCTTTTTTAAACAATACATTGTATATACAAATAGATTCAAATATACAAGAAACGTTCATTTGCGTATCAACCAATCATAATGACACTTGGCCATCAAACTGGGAAAAATTAATTATAAATAATGAAATGATTAGTTATAAAATTGAAGAGTCAGTTAGAAATGTATCATATTCAGATTACAAGTTAAGACTTAATTTTGTAGATCAAAATTTCAAACCAACAAACTGGAATGTACCCATTGATTTGTTTGAATGTAAAAATCATATAGAATTAGCTATTATATCAATCCTTTTACACATTATAAAATCAACATTGTTTATTTTATGTATTTATGTTTCTAGAAATAAAGGAAATATTCACTAACAAGTGTTTTTATTGAATTACAAGATATTACAATACATTATTTCCAAGTATCCATGAGTTATAAGTATTAAGTATTATCCATTCCCGGCCATTTAACATAAACTCTATTTCTTTTCCGTTTTTTTTCTCAACCAAGTGAACGTCAGGATGTTCAACTTTCTGCAATTCTTCCTGATAGAATGCGCCCTGTATCTCCTCTCCTCGATGATCTTGCAAAATGAATGTTGTGGGATTAGAAATTTTAACTTTTTCAATCACAAATAATTCATTTGACCAGTTTGGCGTGTGTCCCTTTGAAAACATTTCCCGGAACTTGCTTATTCGTACATAATCCTTCTTTTTGCTTTTGAAGAATTCACTGTTTTCATACCACAATAAACTTTTGATAGTAAGTGCTTTTCATGTTTTTTAGATACTTGTATAGGTTTCATTCCAATAACAGAATGTTTAGTATTATTGTATTCTGATACTATCTCATCTCAGGAAATATTTTTAACCATTTATATTTTCCCTGTGGACTGAATTTTTTCCACATTCAGTTTTTCAATGTTCTGCTCACCCTCTCTACGATACTAGCTTTCATGTTGGAAAATGTTGAGTAGTGATTGATGTTGAATTTTTGCATCAAATCTTGGAACTCTGTATTGAAAAATTCCTTTCCAAGATCTGTTTGCAAATTTTTAGGAGGTACTTTTACACTGTTCAAAATTAATTTCATGGCTGTGGTCACATCCTCAGCAGTTTTTGTTTTGACAGCATTTGCCGAAACAAATTTTGAATTCACATTTATTACGATCAAAATATATCGATAACCACCATTTACTTTTGAATATGGTTGCATTCCAAATAAATCTGCTTGAAAAAGATCATTGATTCCCTTTACAATGACTGATCCTCTTTTAAAAAATCTTCTTGCAAGTTTATGTAGCTCATTCACAACATCTTCTTTGATAACACCCATTATTGAATTGTTTTATTTTCAACCAATGCAGGACATTTTATTTGTAACTCACCATAAAATTCTGTTATTCTACTACCAGTTTCACGTCTAAACGCTATCAAGTTATTTTTTTTAAGACTTTGGTTTTCTTATTTTTCCCCTTTTCCATTGATTAACAATGAGACATCTTTCTTTAAATATTCTCCATACAAAATGTTTCCCTGTTCGAAAGGGAATCTATATGATTGTTTTCCATCCGGCATTAAAACAAAATTTGTCTCTCCTTCTACATATCGACCAATAAATGGTAAGACCATCACATAAGATAAATTAACCTCCGAAAGATTAAATAATTTCAGATTGTTTTTTGTTTCATCTCTCTTGAATAAATGAGATCCAAACTTGTTGAGTGTAATTTTCGGATTGATTCGTTTTACGGATTTGAGATTGTATTTATGCAATTACTTTAGCTTCACGCAGTTCTTCAATTATTGATATTACTTAATTGTTATGACCAGTATGACCAGCTCCCATAGAAGCTGTTATCAATGTTAATCTATCAACAAGTTCGTTGATATTATTCCAATAAACATAATCAATATTTTTGCATTAATCTTCCACAACCCGCTCCCCGTTCGCATTTTAGTTGGAGGTTTTGGTTCATTGAAACGAGAATATAATGGCCTAATGTGTCGAGTTCTTGTTATACCATGTTTTTGTTGGTACGGTCCTATTATGGTTATATATTCTGATGATCCATTTCCCTGCACTCGTTCATTTGGATCAAAATTTGTTCGATATGCATTGGTTCTGGCCAAAATATCCATATAATTATCTAAATCTTCTGGTTTATAGTCTTTAGAATATTTTTTAAATAGTTATTCATATAATCCTTCTGTACCATCATACATTTTGCCATCTACTTTTACATTTTTCCCAATGATTTCTACATATTCAAGTGTGGTTCCCAAATACAATTTATCGTATCTATATCATGTATTTATCCCTTACACTAGCATCGATATAAACTCTTGGTAGTGGATCAAAACTTTGTAACCATATTTCATATGGTTGAGTGTCGATTAAATTTTGAACCGATTGCCTTGACTGTTCCAATATATCTGAAACATTTAAATTTTCCGAGGTTTCGGAAGGGGTTGGTTTGAGCTATAACACAAGTTTCTAGTATAGTTGGTAACTGACTACGTTCTTGTAAAGAAGTGTATAACTGACTAGGTTCTTGTTTAGATGGTAACTGACTAACAGATGCAATGCTAGTATCGAAAAATGTTGGTATTTCCATCGGTAGAATGGGGGTTTTACCAGTTTTTGTAGGTCTTGTGGGTGTTGATGTCTCAAAATAATCTTGAAGTTAAACTTGGTTTAGGTTTTGATGGTTTTGTGTAATACATAAAAATTTCAGGCTCTTCTTTTTCTTCTTTGAATTCTTCCTTTATGTTGAAAGGTTCATTCATTTTTGAAATAAGTTGCTGGAGTGGTTGAGTTATTGGTTTGTAAGCTTCCTCTAGTTGTGATTTTGTAGTGGTCATGGCTAATTTCAGACTATAATATTTATCTTTGACAGCTTTTCGTGACTTTATCAATTCCTCGGCCAACCGCTTATCCATTTTATAGATGTATGAATAAATCAAATTTTTTTCTATATCTCCCGCAATTCAGTTAACAATCTTTATCAATAACCAGAAAACTATAAGGATCTTTCCAACAGTGTGCGCAGAGTTGCTTCAATTGCTCAAATGACATATCCAGCATACAATGATCATTATTTATATGATTCAAATTCATAGAATCCTGCTTAAATAAAATTAGCAAATTTGCGTTCTCACGTATAAGTCTTTCCTGAATTGATGAATAACATTGAAAAATGAAAAAGCAGTCTGTATTTTTATGTCTTCCTTGTGTCAAATAGTCCCTTTATTATAGTTTGACTTCCACATGGTATATCATCAAATATGATGACCGAATTTGGTGCTATTTCATGAGGAGGAATAATATTTTCATCACTTTCATACTCGAAATATCCAATCTCTTTCATGGGTGCCAATAATTAACTTGAATATTCATTCTTTGGCTGTTGTAATGATTTGGAATAAAGGTACACGTTTGCAAATCTTATTCCATTTGGATGCTCAAGTTAAGCCAACATCACATTGGTTTTACCTGAAGCAGATGGTCCAACAGTGAGACATCTTTTCGATTCCCCACCAAATAATTCACCATGTTTTTGGATTGGTTTTGTGAAATTTTTCACATCATGGTTTGTTATGGGTTAAGAAAATGATTGTTTTTCTATCCGCGTTCTGAATAATAATAAACAGAATTGTTTTTGTAAAAGTATTTATACATTAATCAGATGGACATATGAACAGACTGCGTTAACATCTTATCTACAGACAATCGTCTTATATATTTTTGAACTGGAAAATAGTATATAAATAATACATACAAACATCGCTAGGTATAAAGTGATTGTACACGCTTCGCGGAAGTTTATTTTCTCCAAACACTCCAAGAGGAAAGATCAAGGTTTGATAAACACTCTTATTAATAAACTACCAGTTGAGCTTCATATCCTTGGCTATCAATTTTGTGATCCTGGTACACATTTAGAAGAAAGATTGAATAGGGGGGAGTCTGGTGATAATCCGTTGGATTCTGCGTGTCGGATGCACGATATTGCATATTCACAATCAACCGATTCACTTCAACGACACCAAGCGGATGAAGTTCTAGCGGATAAAGCTTGGCAGAGAGTTAAAGCAAAAGATTCTTCAGTAGGAGGAAGAATTGCTGCTCTATCAGTAACTGGAATTATGAAAAGTAAAACGGAAAAAAAAGAAAAAACGAGTTATCAAACCTCCTAAAAAAATTGGTGGATGTCCTTCATTATAACTTCCAATTTAGGTGCACTAGGAGCCTTAGGCGGTGGTGCAGCTGGAATAGCTAAGGCCGCCAATGATATAAAAGTATCAAAAGTGCAACTTGAAGAATAACATCGACACAATAAAGAAATGGAAAATCTTTCCAAGCATGGGAGTGGATTGTACATTAAGCCTTACAAAGGAGGCACTATCAAGAAAAAATCTTGAGAAAAAAATGCAAATAAAATTTTTGCACAGACCCCTTTCAAATCTCGATATAGTAAAATATGTGAAAATATTGAAAATTTCACATTTTAGAGGTGTATTTATGCGTGACAACCTTCCCAAAAAATGTAAAGTGACGGAATGTGATATTTTAAATCTAGATGTTGAACAAAATCAAGGAACTCATTGGACTGCATACTTAAAAAATAAAAATGAAGCGTTTTACTTTGATAGTTATGGAAAAAACATGGAACTTGAAACACCCCATCGAACTCGTTAATTATTTGAAAACTCATGAAAAAATCGAAATCTGGTATTCTTATGAAACTGTACAAAAATTTAATACAAATAATTGTGGACAATTATCAATCGAATTTCTATATAATAATATGATATGATTAAAAACCAACAGTAACGTTGCGAGTGTCATCATGACTAGCACTATAACAATAACAGGAAATACTTTTGTGTTAAAAGCAGAATTCAATCCACCTATATTTTTGGATAAGAATAGCGAATATTTTCTGGGATTAGCTGATTTTGAATCATTCATGAGTATACCCAACATACAAGCAGGCAACAATAAAATATATGTAGCAGATAAAGTGAAGACAATTCGAAAAGGAACTTATGATTTGAAAAATATTGAAACATATATTAATTGATGACATTTTTGAAGAAAACTTCGGATTTATGATAAAAGCAAATCCCAATACATTAAAATGGCAGCTTAATTGCACAAAGGAAATAGATTTCACACCAAATGACTCTATAGCTAAAATATTGGGTTTCAAGGCACGAAAAATTGCATCAAATGAATTATCTGAATCGGATGAAGTTGTTAATATAAGTAAAGTAAATGCAATTTGTGTTGATTGTGACATTTGCGTAGGATCATATAGTAACGGTCAACCCGTCCATATAATTCATCAGTTTTTTCAATCTATTTCTCCAGGGTATAAAATAGTGAAATCACCATTACCAATACTTAAGTTTCCCATCAGCGTTAGAACAATCAACAACATCACTGTTTAAATAGTAGATCAAGACGGTGATTTAATTAATTTGCGTAACAAGATCATAACAGTTCGATTACATTTAAAAAATCAAAATATATGGTTATCAAATATAACTATCACTATTTCAAACCATCACCATATTAAAAGGAGAAGCTGTCTATACCAATCAGTTTAAGACAAAACTCCAACAAGTTAACATCACAAAATCGTCAATTTCTTATATCTCAAGGATTAAAAGTATTGAAATAATGAACATATCAATCGTTAATGAAAAATTCCTATCAACCGTTTGTCTCTTCGAAATTTGAATACAATGATGAAATTTGTATACCTGCTCAAGAACTTGATATATACACTCTACCTTCAGGAAGTCATCTTTACATTGAAGGTTCCTTGACCAACAATATGGGTGTCTATTATAAAAAATTACAATTTGTCAACAATGGAATAGCTTATTTGTTTCGGGAAATTCGCTATGAACTTGATGGAGTTACCATAGACTCCGTAAGAAATGTTGGATTAGCTTCAACCTTGAAGGGTTATCTTTCGTATAATACAAATGAAAGCCTAAAGTTTCAAAATGCTGTATGGTTTCCAAATAAAGATAAAAAGGAAAACATTCAGTTGATGAAAAAGGAAAATTTAACGTATCTATACCTTTGAAAATGTTGATGGGATTTTTTTAAGACTATAAAAAAATCATCTTGAATATCAAACAAGAACTAGTTTTGATTCGAGCAAGCGATGATGTTGATGCAGTTTTATATATTAAAGATGCGCAAAATCCAACACCTGAAGCGGAGAATCCAAAAGTTACATTTGAGAAGATCTATTGGAAAGTACCCCATATTCAAGTTGACACAGCACGCAACTAACTTTAACAAAAATCCTTGAAACTAATAAAGATCTGTTAATTGGATTTCGTAGTTGGAAAATTGTGGAATATTCCTCACTACGTGAAGCGACCCGTCATACTTGGCCTGTTAAAACAAGTAGTAAACTTGAAGCACCTCGTCATATAATAATTGGTTTTCAAGAAAATAGAAAAGGACGCATCATGAAAGATGCTAGTCAATTCGATAACATAGATCTCACAAATATAAGAGTATTTTTAAATTTTGAAATATATCCATATCATGATTTGTATTTGAGTTTTAATGAAAACAAGTTTTCAGCTCTCTATGAGATGTTTGCAAACTTTAAAAATTCCAACTATGATATACCAAGCAAACCAATTTTCAACCCTCAAAACTTAAAAAATAAGTGTGTAATCACACATATTGATTGTTCTCATGAGAAAGAAACACTTCAAACAGGCACTGTTGTTTTGAGAGTTGAACTCGAGACAAATAATAATACAAAGAACGGTACATCAGTATATTGCCTGATTTTACATGATAAATTATTTAGTCATAATCCTTCAACAAAAATAGTCAAGCAATTGTAATACACATGTTCTCAAATAATTATATAAACTATTCATTTTTCTTAATTGTGTTCAGTATGTCTTCAAAATTGAAGCTTCGCTTATCTAATCATTTAAAGAAATTGGCAGAATTCTAAAAACAACTTCAAGATTATAGTGACAGAAAGCAGATGATGGTGAAATTCTCACAATTGAAAATATGAAACTGCTTGTTTTGGATGTACAAGGATTTATAATCGAAAACAAAAAATTTATACCAAAGAATTAGCTATGTTTGATGGAGAAAAAATATGTCATTATATATCTAGACCTCCTTTTGCTGTAGAATACTTGCCTCCAGAACTGCATAAACAAGCAAATTGTCTGATGAAAAATCAACATTGTATTTCATGGAGTGAGGGATTTACTCAATTACACAAGTTCCCTGATAATGTGAAAAATATAACAAAAAACGTGGATCATGTGTATGTAAAAGAAAAGAGAAGGGACAGTATATTGGGCAATATTCATCAAAACCCATTATCGAACTTGATGACAATCCAGCTTTATCGTTGGAAAAACCACATTGTTTATACCATTTATCATCACCTGCAATGTGTGCACTCACTAATATTTATAATTTGTATAGTGATTGTTTATTGGTTGAATAAATAAAATTTATCAAAAAAACTATTTTTTATTACAACAAAATTTTGATGTGTTATTAGAAAATACATTGATGCGACCACTTAACAGAGGTCATCACCCGCAAATTGCACATTTTTATCAAGCAGGGCTTATCAGTAATCAGCACAAATCATGCAGTTTTCTTATCAAGGATTTTAATGATTCTTGACTTGTGTTTTTTTTTACTATAAATTGATGAGGCCTTCAACAGGTCCTAACCTGATTTACAATATCATCCTTTAGAAAATGGATCTTGCACAAATAAATACTCCAAGCAGATATTTAGATACAAAATAAAAGACCTGGTTTATCAAACATTCTTTTTTATTCCAATTCAAATACTTCTTTATAAATATATACAGGTATACATTTTTCAAGATCAATCAAATAACTCACAAGATTCATCTCCTTGATAGTCTACAAGAAAGATCGTAGGTCTGATGTGAACAGGAATAAATTGCAGGCGTCAGCAGCTTTCCGATATTTCTCTTCCCGGTTTTTGCACTATTCTTCGGTGTAAAATTTCTCCATACCATAAACAGCCTCATGCTAATGCTTGGCATCATATTGAAGATCTTGAAAATCTTTAGTCAGTTCCTCCATTGCAGCAACCATATCGTATGATGGTATCATCTTGATTAGATACAACTTGTATGATGGTTATACTTGGATGGAACTTGTCTTGAGTGATGAATAAATACTGAATGCTTGAAATCAAATAGCAAAATCTTAAAGAGAGGAGGAAGTAAAGAAAACAATATGTACAAAACATATTTTTATTATTTAGTAATTTTTTTTTAACAATTCATCACATGCATCTGTACTAATACGATCAGAATCGAAGGATCTCAAGTACACTGTATATATTCATATTATTAATGTTTTTCAAAGGGGAAATAATATGATATACATTTGTTATCAAATCACCTTTCAACATATGAACATCCTTCAACAAAGTTTTGTAGTCATTTCTTGCGATTTGAACAAATTTAACGGTATTTTCTTGCGATTTGAACAAATTTAACGGTATAAGACTAATTCAGCTATATTCAGCAATTGATTCATAGTATCCCTAGACAAGAAAATCTCACATCCACTATGTTGGAAAATCTTGATGAGTCGCGTTTCCCCAAAAAACACAAAATGGACCTCGAAACCATTTCCTTGAATAGGTTGCCATCCAGAGTCAGTTGAATGAAGAAAGTTCAGCATTATATCTTGATAAATTAAGAATGATAACCATTGTTCTTCACTGAAATTCACATTTTGGTTGTATTTGTCTCCACATAGTTTGACAATGGGGATGAATCTCTCACTTAAAGATAAACCAACACTAAGCCACTTGGATTTGGATTTGTTCAAATAGTGCACTGTTTCGTTAATTAAAGTGCAAGGTTTTTTGAGCTGATTAATTATTGGAGTGGAGTGATTCATTTTATGAATTCTATTTTAGACTGGTCAGACTGTGCATCTTTTAATCATTTAAATACCAAGGGAAGATGGTGGGGATTATTTTTCTGCCCCTATTCATGAATATTAATGTGTAATCATAGACAAGATGCTTGATCTCATGTGATATTTTTAATAAAAAATTATATGAATATTCTACTGAGTGTTTCTATTATAAATATAACATTTCTCTTGTGATCTGGCAGGTCCATCGGAATGTGTTGTTTCATGAGGTGGGTTATAATGTATGAAACATGGGAGTTTAATATGAAGCGATTATTCATTCCTATATCTTATTGGTAGTATTCCCCAAATATTCAAAAGGTCTTGCGTTTTTCAGTATATAATCTAAAGATAGCATTTCCAATTCTTCGCTTGCAAAATCTTCCAGATGTTTTCCCCATTTATATGTGATTGAATAACTTCTTTGGATGGACAACAATTGATAATTATGATTGGGTATGTGACTTTAATATGGAAAAATAAATTCGTACCACCTACCTATAAGATAAAATCGGATGATGATAACTATATCTTTGTTCGCTATTAGCGGCTTGTCAAATCATAGTCGATAAGAATGTGCAATCTGCGGGTCACGACCTTCGAAGACTGATAAGCCATAAAACTATGCTCGTGGTTACAATAATTTGTTTTCTCTGATGTCAATTCATAGTCGGAAAAACCCTCATTTATTTTCAACAATTTAATACTCGCACACTTGTTTGCACACTCCGTATACAAGGCACAGATAACACATGACCTGGAGGTTAGAAGATTGGAGATAACAGTGTAAAATTTCTACAGTGTGCTCCACATACTTGAACACACAAATAATATGAGAGCGTTTCAAAGGGCCTTTTGTTCTTTGTTAAAACTTATGAATTTTATCAAAAACTCTGTATTGTCGCTGATCGACATCATGACAAAATTACAGCACTTAAATTTGTCTATTTTTTCCAGCGTCTGACACGGAAATGATGGAATTGGCAGTTGACATTGACCAGCAGGCTCGCGACCACAATAATATACGTTCGAACATGTTTTGTTTTGTAGTAGGAGAACCAGTGACATTTTTCAGCGATGATTTGGTTAAAGCCTATTTTAAAAAAAATATTGTATAATTTGGTAGCCCACAATTATCCAGAAAAATTGGCGGATCGATTGACCGTTTACTTCAGGGTGGATGATCAGCCACAACAAGTCGTGGGAACAATGCACTTTCCATGATATGATTCATTAAGGCAAAATTTACTACCAGGTGTTCTTTCGTAGCCTACAATCATCCAGGAAATTGACGGATCGATTGGCCAGTTTCTTAAGGGTGGCGGATCATTCTCAACATGTCACGGGAACAATGAACTTTCCATGATATAATCCAGTCACAGTAAATGCACTAATCGTCGTTCATTCATGAATCGTCCGAGTAACCGGTAACCTTGATCGGGCCCGCTTGTCAAATTTTTACTATTTTCCATAGTATCCATAGCAACCATAGGCGTTTCATATTAAATAGGTAGGTATGTGGATATGTTTGTTATATAAAAAACGGTCGAGAATGCACCGCTAACGTCTTCGGTTGGAAATTCTCCCAACCAAAAAGTTTTGAAGGTCACCAGCTCAAATATACGCTACGTCACGAGTCACGAGATATATAACTGTTTAGTATATTATATGCTGTGATTAAAGTGAGGCTGAGTTTTTCACCAGTTGTTGTTTGGTAATCTACAATCATCAAGGAAAATTGGCGGATCGATTTGTCGGTTCCTAAAGGGTAGTGGATCACCTCCAAAATGTCGTGGGAACAATAATTTTTTCATGATATGATTCAGTAAAGTGCTGAATATCCTAGTTTGTTATTGTGACGACTATTTCAAGTGTATATTTTCAATTGACGGCAAAAATAGCGGTTCTGAGTTCCTGGCGGAACGACTTGAATATTACGAATTACGAATGCTCTCATTTTTTGAAAATCTTCATAGTAATGACAGCTTTCAAATTACCTCCAGGAATATTATTTTGATACTCATTCGATACAAATGAAATTCAAAAATCACTTTCTTCCACGATTTAAAATTTAAACAAAAATGATCCAGAGTTTCCGTGACTTGTATAGTTGCAAAGTTATTTTCTAGCTGCCTTTCGTGTAAGTATGACAATATTACCTTCAATAGAGGTAATTGGAGGGTTGTAATTACTATAAAGATTAGGGGTGATCCCAAGCCGTAACTGATTCATATTATGAATGGTTTATTGATCCCGCGACATGTTGGGGGGGATCCGCAACCCTTAAGGAACTAGCCAATCGTTCCAGCAATTTTTCTGGATGATTGTAAGTAACCAAAGAACCACTGATGAAAAATTCAGCCTTAACTATTATGAAAAGTTCCTTGTTCCCACGACATGTTGGCGGTGATCTGCCACTCTAAAGACGCCGGTAAATCGATCCGTCAACTTTTCTGAGTGAATATAGGTTTGCAAAGAACAACAGGTGAAAAATTCAGCCTTATCTGAATCATATTTTGAAAAGTCAATAATTATTGTTCCCACGACATGTTGGTGCTGATCCGCCACTCTTGAGGAACCAGCTAATCGATCCGCCAATTTTTCTAGATAATGGTGGGCTACCAAAGAACAACTGGTAGAAAATTCAGCCTTAACTAACTCGTTGATCCGCCAATTTTTCTGGATAAAAGTGGGCTACCAAAGAACAACTGGTGAAAAATTCAGCCTTAACTAAATAATAAAAAGATGCAATTTGCTTTACATGTTCGGGGCGTTCCGCCACCCCTTAGGAACCGCGATCAGCATGGCACCCGGTTAGGCTCCGTACAACATTCTCTCAAAAAAGGCCTTAACTAAATCATCACTGAAAAATGTCACTGGCTCTTAGACTATTGGTCTTGTGTTTGTGGGTGCCATCGTGTCAAGCTCCGAGCTAAGCATTCCAAATGCCAACTAGGCTTGTACATCACATACACGTTCGAGCATGTTGGTCCGACCTTTTTTCCATCTACTGCACGCCCAACATGCTCGAGCGTCTGTGGAAGGTTTTATACAGGGTTATTCACGTTAATCGACACGAAAAATTATGGCCGAGGTACATGATTTTGAAAAAAAATTTTTTTCTGGATGGATAGGGACCCTTTGAGCCTACATTTTAAAAATATTTTCATGTTATACAGGGTGTCCCCAAAACACGAAACGCATCAAAGTTGTATTTTTTTAAATGGAACCCCCTGTATAATAATTGATATTTCAATTTTTTTTTCAATTTGGAACAAAAATCGTAATACAACTAATGTTCCTAGATTCGACCGTTATCGAGATATCGCGTTTTAAAAATGGCATTTTTGCAACTTTGACATGCTATAGAACTCAAACAATTCAAGTTAGAGAAAAATGGATTGCACATTTCCATCTTAACTTTTCAAGAGCTATTCAAGGAGATTAAATTCATTCTTGTGAAAAAATGTCAAGATGTGCCGAAAAAAGTTGACAGTTGACGGTACCTTCTATCCAAATGACAGAAGAGCTCTTGAAAAGTTAAGATAGGAAAGTGCAAACCATTCTCCTCAAACTTGAATAGTTTGAATTTTATAGCATGTCAAAGTTGCAAAAATGCCTATTTCAAAACACGATATCTCGATAACGGTTGAATTTAGGAACATTAGTTGTATAACAATTTTTGTTCAAAATTGAAGAAAGAATTGGAATATCATTCAATATACAGGGAATTCCATTTAAAAAAATACAACTTTGATGCGTTTCGTGTTTTGGGGACACCCTGTATAGCGTGAAAATATTTCTAAAATGTAGCCTTAAAGGGTCCCTATCCATCCAGAAAAAAAAACTTTTTCAAAATCATATACTTCGGCCATAATGTTTCCCTGTATAATATATCAAATGGTGAATGTTTATGTATGACAAACATATTAAGAAATGGTTCTCCTGGTGAACGCGTTTCGATTGAGGTCTTCCAAAGTTCTCAAGATGATGTCATTGGCCATGAAAAAGAGCCAAAAGAAAAACTGAGGATGGAGTCCAAAATTATAATGAAATGTGCGTTAACAGAATGTTCCAAGAATCATACACCGTTTGAACACAAAAATCAGTTCCATTTCTTTTATCTACAACCGTGCGAAAAATAATGTATACCGCACCATTCTGTGTGTGGTGTATACCATATTTTCGATCGCCGTGTTGTTGTAGATTTGTTATCGCACGATGCTGTTAGCAGCCTGGGAAATCTGCATTTCACCGCACGTTGCCATTAGCAACGTGCGGAACATCCATTTTATCTCACGTTGCTGTTGGCAACGTTTATTCTGTCAAGTGTGGCATAATGCCAGAGACAAGTTTTTATTTCTTGTAAACTTTTGTTTATTTTATCATCGAACGGCTGTACCTATACAAAATACTGTATACAGTGCTTTTCTTTAATGTCCCCTCCCCTTTTATTTTTTGAACGGCTCAACTTAGAGACTTCAAATTCTAGTTGATGAAATACAAGCATGTTAACTATGTTTTGACATAAAATTGACATATGAAAAATTCAAGATGGCGGCTGGGCGCCATCTTGGATTGTTTTTTTGAATAAGAATAGGGGTCATGTGACACCTCATTTTGAAGGCCCTGATGAGTGCTTCATAACCCTAGAATATTGAATCGACATCTTCAAGTACTACAAAATGGCGGTACATTTGATAACAACATTAATGCATATACTTATGACTAAATAACTTTAATGATACATTAAAATCAATTCAAATGATTTTGGAAATGGGTGCCTTGAACTTCTTGGCCTAAAAACAGCCTTTCCGAAATTTCTTTAATTTTTTTTTTAAGTGTATGTATCAATGTAGTGATTAAATGTATCGCCATTTCGTAGTTCTTCAAAATATCGATTCAATATTCTAGGGTTATGAAGTACTCATCAGGACCTTCAAAATAAGATGTCACATGACCCCTATTCCTATTTAAAAAAACATTCCAAGATGACACTTAGACGCCATATTGAATTTTTCATACAGTGTGACCCATTTGTTTTGGGAACACCCTGATAAAAAGTTTATTTCTTGACCGATTTGGTTCGTTTTTTTTTTGGATTGTAGAGCTCGAAAAATTGTATATTCTTGGCAAAAAGTGACCTTCGCCATTTTGACTTCAAGGCCTACTATGTTAGTTTTTAAGAGCAAAATTTCAGGAAACCATATTAGCGATTTCTTTAGAGAAAATCTGTGTGCGCCACTGGATTCAGCATCCTTTAAAACGGGTCTATACAAATTTTCAACCGAAAATATCAAGTTGAAAAAAATCAAAAATTCGCACTTTAACAATCTTTGATTCTATCAAAACAAATAAAAATGACATAAAACTAAACATTTGTAACTTCTACCAAACCACCATCAACTTCAATGCATTTATCATTTCTTTTGATAGAATCAAAGATTGTTAAAGTGCGAATTTTGAATTTTTTTCAACTTGATATTTTCGGTTGAAAATTTGTATAGACCCGTTTTAAAGGATGCTGAATCCAGTGGCGCACACAGATTTTTTCTAAAAAAATCGCTAATATGGTTTCCTGAAATTTTGCTCTTAAAAACTAACATAGTAAGCCTTGAAGTCAAAATGGCGAAGGTCACTTTTTGCCAAGAATATACAATTTTTCGAGCACTACAATCCAAAAAAAAACGAACCAAATCGGTTAAGAAATAAACTTTTTATCGGGGTGTTCCCAAAACAAATGGGTCACACTGTATGTCAATTTTATGTCAAAACATAGTTAACATGCTTGTATTTCAACACCTAGAATTTGAAGTCTCTTAGTTGAGCCGTTCAAAAAATAAAAGGGGGGGGGGGACATTAAAGAAAAGCACTGTATAATTCGTACGGTAATTAGGTATTACCGTCCCCCAGTGATTTACACACTCGTGTCGTGATACCCCAGTTACCATACTTATTATACAGGGTGTTAGTGAATAAGTACGACAAACTTCAGAAGGTAATTCTGCATGAAAAAATAATGACAGTCAGCTATACAGGGTGCCACAGATTCGAGTGCATGCATGGGGATCTCACTCATTATAAGAGATAAAGGGTCGGTTAAATGGTTGCAAAGTTGCGCATTTTTACAAAATGCCGTTTGGAAATTTGAAAAATTCCGACGACTCCCGAAGATATTAAAAAAAAAAGAAATTTCGCAAAAACGTTATTATTATTTCCTGAGTTTATTTGAGAAGATATTGTAAAAATCACACTTTCTCATTGCCACTTTTTCTCCTCTAAAAGATGGCGGTATGAAATTGAGAATCTGACGTTTCGTCTTTGACCGGCCATCATCAAGGTCATTTTTTGAACACGGACCTGGATTTTTTATTTTATTTTTAGTTATCTTTTGACGTCCTTGAGGCATTGAGGTAATTAGTTGAGGATGAAGAGCAATAAGATGGATTTATGAACCAAACTATGAGTTAGGGAGAAAAGGGTTGCCTAACTGATTTTCTCTGGTATTATTTTTTAAATGAGTATTTTTTTTGACGGTTGCGATACCTCAATACATTGAGGACGTCAAAAGATAATTGAAAATAAAATATAAAATCCAGGTCCGTATTTAAAAAAATTAACTTGATGATGGCCGCTCAAAGACGA
Source organism: Orchestes rusci (assembly GCA_958502075.1). Taxonomy (NCBI): domain Eukaryota; kingdom Metazoa; phylum Arthropoda; class Insecta; order Coleoptera; family Curculionidae; genus Orchestes; species Orchestes rusci. Next base: position 61,994,243 of record OY293304.1, read on the forward strand.
AACGTCAGATTTTCAATTTGATAACGACATCTTGTAGAAGAGAAAAAGTGGCAACAAGAAAGTGTAATGCATTTTACAATATCTTCTCAAATAAACTCAGGAAATATTAATAACGTTTTTGCGAAATTTCGTTTTTTTTCGAATATCTTCGGAAGTAGTAGGAATTTTCTAAATTTCAAAACGGCATTTTGTTGAGCATAAAAATGCGCATGCACTCGAATCTGTGGCTCCCTGTATAAACATATGTCCGCAGATGCTTCATTTTCTGAAATAAACAATCTTAACGTATACGTTAACTCAACGTGAATGTTCAATCATCGGGCCCACGTAGTGTTAAAGTTATTTTTAAAATCTGAAGATTTATTGATTGTTGTGAAACCGGTGAAGATATGCAATAATGAAATCTAGTGGGTTATAAGCGGAAGTCATTGAGCATTTTTTGACATGCAATCAAGAATTTCATGTTTATCAGTGCGCGCATACGGGTAATGATCTCAATTCTTTTAAAGAAAGAACAAAGCATTTGCGAACATTTATTGATGAGGCAAACTGTCATTATTTTTTCATGCAAAATCACCTCCTGAAGTTTGTCGCACTCATCTACTATCACCCTGTTTAATATTATACTAATAAATCGTACGATATCTTCATCATGCATGAACGCGTAAAAATATTTCTCTCGTTTCCTTTGAACGTTTAAAAAGTTTCTTCTAAAATATGTAGGCTGATTTGATTACGATGTTTGCAAATGACTGGTACAGTAATTTTGAACAAATTAAAAATTTATTGTATTGTTTCTTTCAAGGATTCAAAAATCATAAAGACCAAGACTTAACGTAACGTAACGAAACAGTCGACATATGTCCACAAAAAAAAAAAATGTGGGAATATGAAATATGTTTGTCCCAACAACCACCCACTATCCGACAAGTCTTGGATACAAATCCTTGAATCTAAGAGCGGATGGATCTAAGCAATCCCCGAGACAGATGAAGCAAATTGAATTAAATGCCTTCAAAACGTTTGCCAGAAAATTGTTAAGCAAATTGAATTAAATACCTTCAAAACGTTTGCCAGATTCTTGTTATTCACATTATACAGGGTGGAGCAACCAAGATAGGGTGGACGATTGTGAGAAAATGGTGTGAAATTTGGATATTTTTTTTGTACATTATAGTAAGTGAAAAAAAAATATGTTTTAAAAATATAGCCATAATAAAGGGTGTCTCAAAAAGCACAAATCAAACTTGTATTTATTCAAATGAAACACCCTGTATGTAAGAATTTTAATCATTTCTCCCATATCGTACGATCATTGATATCAGGTTTATTGGGTCCAAAACTTATAATAAAAAAATGGGAGGCGATCAAAGTTGACAAAGGACTCATAGTTGAGCCATTTTTTAAGCGAAATAGAAAAAAAGTCTCGAAAAACTAACTCACCCATAAAACATCACTTATCCTCGAAAGAACAATCACATACACTTTGGATAAAATTATGTGTTATTATACAAGTTTTGCAAACACGACCTGAATACATTTTTCTCAAAGGAAACATCCTGTATATTATATTTTCATCTTGAAGATAACATCATTAGCTTTCCAAAAACACCATACATCATAAGTTTCTGATCAAAAGTTTTTTCGGAAATCACCCGAGAGAACAAAGTTTCCTCACTGAACCACAAATTATTACCCTGTTTATAAAACTATCGGTGGCCATGCATGAAGCCATGACAACGTCAGGAATAAGTTGATTGACTAATTAGCAATCCATTAGATGATTAATCAATTGACAAGTGGGTGTCCAAAAGTTTTTCCCTAATTCAAATTATTGTGGCACTGACACTTTACTTGAAAATAATGGATTATGCTTGATTATACCACCGAACAAATTAAAATAAGAAGGCTCACTCTATTGAGTAGCAGCATCAAGAGACAGCCCGCCAAGCCATTCAGGAGCACATCGTTTTCGTAGCACGGAACATACTTGCCCGATATTTGAAAATCACGAGTTAACAGCGCTTCTCATAATAAACTGATATCATCGGTCGTTGAATAGACTGGTATTCTCGGACCGGGTGGACGGGGTATGGTGTTGAGAACTTTGACACTCCTCAAGTCGGTTTTGCACGCTTGGCAGAGCGATCCTTCCTATTGTTATTTGTTCGGTGATCATACGTTGTTACTTTGACTATAGTTATCAATATTTTGTTTCATTCGTGATATTGTCATGACTTCATAGCCACATTATTTTATAAACTGAGTGAATAATGATAAAACTTTGAATTCGCGGGTTATTTCTAAGAAACTTTTGATCAGAAAAGTATGATGTATGGTATTTTTTGAAAGCTAATGATGTTATCTCTAAGATGAAAATATAATATACCTTTTGAAAAAAATGTGTACAGGTCGTGTTTGAAAAACTTGACCACCCTGTATAATAACAAATGATTTAATTCAAAATGTATGTGAATATTGTGTTCGAGGATAAATAATGTTTTATGGGTAAGTTGATTTTCCGATACTTTTTTCTATTTCGCTTTAAAAATGGCCCAAGTATGAGTCCTTTCTCATCTTTGATCGCCTCCCATCACTTTATCATAAGTCTTAGACCCAACAAACCTCATATCAAAATTATCGTACAAGATAAGCGAAACAATCATTATTCTCATATACAGGGTGTTCCATTAAAAAAATACAAGTTTAGCTCGCCACAAATTTTTTGGGACACCCCGTACTATGGCTATATTTTTGAAACATAGCCTCTTTGAGTTACTATAATATACAAAAAAAAACCAATTCCTCACCATTTATTCACAATCGTTCACCTCATCTTGGTTGCACCACCCTGTATAAGTAGAGAATTGTTTTCACGAAAGTCGCAGTGTTTCATAGATGTGACTAAATTTATCAAGTAGATTAAGAATATTAAAAATAATTTGGCATGAATTCTGAATTGGAGTACCTAGTCCTCGGGTTAGTTTTTTATCGGCCGATTTTGGTCCAGGAAATATGTGGTAGGTTTTTATTAAGAAGGCCATTTACAGCAAATTTTCTTCAGCTGTTTTCTATTAACTTTTTGAAACTGTGCAACCAGAAAAATCGCAGTAACAATGAGGGGCTCGGTTTCAATTAATACCCGGAAAAATAAAAACATTTTTTGATGTGATATTGGCCTAGATCCCGTTTTTCATTCTGAACGGACTTAGAAAATGGATGTTTTCGATTTTATAAAAAGATACAACTGGTGAGAGCATAATATGTCTTAATACTCGTTGCAAGAAATCATGGAATAATTGAAAATTCAACTGTATCTACAAAAATAGTCTTGCCGTACCTAACATGACGATACATGGAACGTAGAAGGATATGCAGCTGGAAACAACAGCGTATGTCGGTGTTAAATCCAATGCACAAGTAGGAAAGTTTTGTCCCCCAGATTCAATGACAAAGGGATGAGATGGCCGATGTAAGCCTAGCATAATGGGCACGAAGGAAATGAGAGCAGCAAGAAGCCATATAGTTGCGATTGTTGCCAATGCCACCCTCCTGGTCACCCATCGTCCATATCTGAAAATAAACAAAAAAGTCAGTCATTATAGTAAGGTAGAGAAGATTTGAATTTTTTTCCACGAGCAATTTGATATTCACTTATTGGTGTGATGGGATGTTACTCTTTTCATCTTCTTATTCCAATGATAGTACATTTTGTTGCCACCCCATATAAAGGACGTTTCAATTAACGTAAAAGTTCAAAACTTAAGAGTCTTTTTTATGACGTGTCACTCTTAAGATAATAAAATTCAATACCCCTGAGATGATACACAGTATTAAGTCTATAGAGAATTGAAAAACTTAGAGAAAATATGGAGCTAATATAGTTGAATCGCCAAATTGCAACATGTGTTGCTCAACCATAGGCATAGAATTTCTGCTGAAGATACTTGGAAGATACAAAAGTGAAAAAACAGTATAAAGATAACCATTATCAGGACCGATGGTCTCACAAATCATGAATAATTACACATTACATCTTTTGACTGCATGAGCATGAGACCACAATGGAACTGAACATGATCTTGCGGATAGATCCCAAGTAACACAAATATGATTTTAAGTATTTTATAGACCGTTATATAACAGTTTCGTAAAACATTTTGCTCGTGAAAATATTTTTATAGTCATTTCATAGACATTAATAACACACTTATAAACACGAAAAAGGACCACTTCATAAAATATTTTTGTCGTATTAAAATGTTTATAGGGGTTCTTGGTAACAACTATAAAGCTACTTTACTACTGCTATAGAGCTCTAATAAGAGTGAAGTTGTTTCAAGTTACACATTTATAAAACAGTTATAAATATATTTTGTTGTTGATATATGTATTTACACTGGAATTTTGTGTATATTCAGAGCAGAATAAATCAGAATTGTTGTAAAAGTATATCAACTGTGAATGACGAAAAATTATTGGAGTCTATCCTACTATTAGACAAGTAGCATATTGCAAAATATTGAAAATTCAAGCATGATAATATGTTGATTTGACTTGCGAATTTGATTTTACTGTTAATATATGGGTACATTATGAACTAAATTCTCATGCGCCTGCATTTTGAGGCAATTCAAGACTTTTTATCCTGATATTTTAAATTTCATAACCTCAAGATCTTAATTACAAACAAAAACTACTCTATTAAATATGAATTGTCTGATATTTACAATGTTTTTCTTATAATGACGTTCTTATTATCGTATTTCCTTGATAAATATTTGGTTTTCTTTCCGAAACCTGAAAAATTACCGACAAAGTTCGCCTACCAAATATGGCGAACTCTTATAACTGTGCTTGTTGCGACAAATTTGTAATATAGGTATTGGACAATTTGCATACATTTTCAAATGACTTGAAATTTTATATACGTATTCTAGACATTATTTGAAAGTGACCAGCAAAAATATGTTTTCAAAATACCCAAAAATATACTAAATAAATGAGAAAGAAGACGCGAATTTCACTGTATGATCGCAAACGGGGTTGGGATCTTAGGGCAAGACATACTATAAGACAATGTTGCTATTTCGTGCCCATTTTTATTTTATTTGCTTTATACTGCTGTCTTGTACGTTCGAAATCAAGTATTCTATAAAACATTTCTATAAGATATTCTCGTGAGCCAATTCAGATTTAAATACGTTTGCGACTTGACGGTTTTATTAAAGATAGCTATATGATAAAATAATAAATCTTCAAGAAAAATATTTCGTAACGATCTCATAAAGTTCTCGATAATACCTTAATAAACCAATTAAACAACAAATCAGACTTGAGAGTAATTCCTCTTATAAAATTGGTGCTATAATATGCTATGAGAATTCAATTTCTTTTGTTTTATAAAAGGCTTGTTAAATGGTCTTCTAGAGAGCTATATCACATGAATGTAACACTTTTTTTTTAATCTCTGAGAGTATTTTGTGCCAACTACCGCCACTGAATGATACAATTGTTATTGGAGTACACTAATATATCAGTTATATTGCATTTTAGGTTGATAAGGCACAATCTGTGTTAGTTGGGATATACTATGAGACAGTGTTGCTATTTTGTGTCCATTTCTATTTTGTAAGTGTTTTATATTGGTTTTATAGTGCTGTTTTGTACGTTCTAGATCAAGCATCCTATAAAACATTTTTATAAGATATTCTCTCAAGTTCTTTTTAAAACAATAATGAACCAATAATACAACAAATTAGACTAAGAGAGTAATTACTCTTATAACATTGGTACTATAGTATGCTATAAGAATTCAATTTCTTCCGTTTTATAAAAGATTTATTAAATGGTTTTGCTATATTACATTATTATAACACTTTTTTGTCTCTGAGTGTATTTTGTGTCAACTAACGTCACTAAATGATAAAATTGTATATTGATGGACTCTAATATATCAGTTATATAGCATTTTAGTTTATTAAGGCACAATCTGTGTTACTTGGGTCGATTTACGCTCGGATTTACGTGTAACAGAAAATTTCACAACAGATCATATGGCGTCAGTAATTGATAATTCAAGAAACAAAAAATTAATAAAATCTGTATTGTTCTTAATATTTTCTTATTTCTTATATTTTCCATACCAGCGGAGGACAATTGGACAATTCACATATTTTTTAAATTTAGATATAAGGATTGTTGAGTACCTACTGATCCTTTTATTGTTTGAAAAATCAACGAACGGCCTAGATTGATGAAGTGATTAACGAATAAAGAATCGCAATGCTGACATCACACGATCTTCGAAATATTAGTTGCGGAGTTCTAAGTAAAAAGCCCTGTATTGGTTGAGGAATCCGATCTTCAAAGATATGAATCAAATATATAAGATGCTCAGAGTTTGATGATATTTTTCGGTTACATGATAATGGTTCAAGAGCAAATACATATGTATTTTCATTCTATAGAAAAAACTCATAAGACAAAATTGTTGAGAATCATGATAATAATGCCCAAATACAAAATAAGCTTAAAAATTATCAATTCATGATGAAGTAGTGTGCGAGACATGACAGCAGCCCAGAAGTGCAAATTTTCTTTTCTACCCCTTGTCTAGAAAATAAAATATAGGTTATTTTTGTTTGTGGCATTGTAACTTCCACGAAAAAGTGCCACGGGTTCGCAAAAACCGCAATCCTCTATCGTCATTACTAGCTGGGAAATACCCCGCAGTCTTGACCAAAATAATGAGACAGAGTGTACATTTGAACTTTTTTATTATTTACTTGAAGACATGGCCCCGCTAACTAATAACTTTAACTTTTCTCCTGTGTCTTTTATTAGAGTCAGAAACATAATCAATTATACTAAAGATACAACCTGCTGTGATATCTTTGGTCTTAGCACCAAACTAATAAAATCTGTTGAGAACTTGATAACATTTCTTTAACCAGATTGATCAACTACTGTTTTCAACTGGATGTGTTTCCAGACATTCTAAATAGGCTCTTGTTGTACCCATGTATAAAAAAGGTGACACAAATGTAACCACGGATTACAGACCCATCTCGCAGTTGCCAGCTACCTCGAAAATTGTTAAAAAATGCCTGGCACTGAAGCTTGTGAAGTTCTTTGAGAAGAACGGGTGCTTTACTGAAGAGAGAATCAATTTGGTTTTTGAGTAGCCAGAAATACTACATTGAGTAAGGCATTTGACTGTGTGTGTCATGAACTCTTGCCTAATAAGCTGGTCCACTACGGTATTGACATGGATGCAATCAAACTTGTACACACTTATCTGAAAGACACGTATCAGGTTGTCAGGGTTGGTGGGGTTTTCTTGTCGGAAAGGGTTGTGAACATAGGTGTAACTCAAGGGTCAGTCCCACGGCCAATACAGTTCCTGATTTACATAAATGATCTTCCTTCTAACAACGATGAAGAAAGATGCACCATTTTTGCGGACAACACCACAATCTTCCTCTCAGCCACAGCGTCAGCCTGTAGATTAGGCAGCACTGAAACTTGAGAGGGGGAGGGCCGGAGTGCAGTACTGGTTAGATGCGAATAAGCTTCTCATGAACGCAGACAAAACAGAGAGACTGGTTTTCTCTCTCAGAGACTTCAAATATATCAATGGTGAAAAAAAAGAATTCTGCCCTATTTCAATCAGTGATGACTTATGGGATATTGATGTGGGAACACTTCCATCTGGTGACTAGACTTTTTTGACTACAGAGGAGGGCTATCCGAATCATGGTGAATTTGGGCTCCAGAGATGATTGCAGATTGGCATTTGAACATTTCAATACACTGACGTTACCATCTCACTATACATTAGAAAACTTGCTGTATGTAGAGGACAATCAGATCAGTTTTGAGATGCACAGTGGGGTCCACAGCCATAACTCAAGACAAAAAAACTTGATCATACCAGCTTATCATAGGCTGAAAAAACGTCAAGATGGACCAGGCTATCCGTCAATCAAACGTTTCAACGTTTTTCCAAATAGCATAGAAACCTAAGAACGAGCGAAATTAGAAAACCTTAGCTATCAAACTGTTTCTACTCTGTTGAGGAGTTCCTCGGCCAAACACTCTATAATAATGTAGCCTGTACATTTTTATTATACTCTCATTGTTACTTCATTGTCATATCAGTCTTTTTCTTCACTTAATTTTGTATGCCTGTGTTGTGTGTCACAAACATTTTATTGAATGCAAATATGCACTAATTTTCAAATTTTCATCTAAAATGCTGGACACTCGAACTTATCTTCAACGAGAATAAGAAATATTTGCCCCTCTTTCGAATGGTGCTAGCCATTTTTATCAAAAACTAAAACGCGAAAAAAGGATACTCAACATTTTTTTGGAAAAAATCGCCAGAACACATTAACTGACAAATCAATTAAAGATTGTCAATGCAACATTACTTCTTTGATAACTGATGCAAGGTCCAAGTCTCAACACATTTTACGCTGATGCAAAACTTTCGAATCTATGTGTATCATATTGAATAGGCATATTCCCAACTTGAATTTGTTTATTTCCAAATCAAAGTTCCCAAGTTAAAGTTGAAAAGGTATAGATTGATCCCAACTTTTTTATTGATTTGAGGTCGAGAATATGGTTATACTGGCCAGTGGAAGGAACGATTTGATGATACAGTTAGAAAGCCTTGGCAAAAGCAAAAGACTTTGAAGCGATCATTTTGAACCCAGAATGTTCACTAACAATGATGAAAATAGACTTATTTCTCGACTTACTACCCGTCGTTGGTAGTCCCACTGCAATTATTAGATCATTACTATAGTCACCTACCATTATTGTAGTTGAGCAGTGATAAAATACCATAACTTAGATATAATCAACCTGAGATTCTTTCTGAAAAGATATGTATCTTGCAAGACATCAGGATTCGACCTGAAAGAATGCAAATATTCTATTTTTTTTTAGGCGAATCCCAAAATCAGCTTTCTATCAATAGTAACATTTAAAAAAAAATTACTCAAAAAGAAGATATAGAACCTGATTATGGTTGCAAACATCACAGCTACTTCCACCGACATGTTCAAACCCGACTTCCTCATGTTTACCGTCTAACAGCCCCAGAAAAAATACACTTCGAAAAGAAGTTAAATCTCTTACCAACAAGATAGAACGATGAAGAAGAAAAGTGCGAAACTCAATGAAGAACGAGAGAATATAGAGGAAAATTTTACGTTAATCGAATATTAAGCGATGAGTTACAAACTCTGTGATCCAGATATGACTAGTTTTATAAACTCTATAAACTGTCAAGTAATTCCAGTCCAAACAGAAAAATGGGACGACGATACACGAACAAATTCAAGGATGGCTTCAAAAAAATATAATATGGCATGCAAGGGTACATCGAACTGATTTTCTTAACGATTGCTTAACATTCTTTAACGAACTTAAAGTTGTTGATCATGACAACACTGTCATCACGAAAAAAATTAAATGAATCATGTATTTGAAAGTATCGATTAACAGTCTCTTCTCTTCAAGGAATCGCCTTACAGGAACAATACACTTCAAGTCTTCTATTGACAAGAACTGTTTGGAAAAGATATTTTCGAAAATCTGACAGCAGAGCGGCAATTGCCTCAATCCTACACCCATACAATTTTCAAGAACCTTCAAAAAAATAATCACTCTTGATCATTGTAGTTCCTATACAAAAAATTGTGAGGCGGATATCGAATCAACTCTTCGAAGATTGAGTAATATCCCTCTGGAATAACAGTCTGCGAATTTTTCAAAGAATGAAGCTGAAAATTATCAAGAAATCAAAATAAATACTGACCGCTTGTTAGTCAGTATTCGATGGAACAACAGTCTGCGAATTTTCCAAAGCATGAAGCTGAAAGTCCTCAAAAAATCAAAATATATACCGACCACCAAGCTGATGATGTTCTTGAAACAGATTTTATCAGATATATACGTATTGTGACGATACTAGCGGCCATGATGTGGGTCCGGACCTGAATTGGGATCAGTTGAGAGTTTCGAACGAGCTAGAAGCAACGTCGATGCGCCACCAGAGCGGCCGACAGAAGAAGAAGCGGCAATCGTGTGCGTGCTGCGAAGTGGAAGACAGCTGATGTGAGAGTCGAAGGTTGGGGATGTCAAAAGATAATTGATTATTATTGGTTGGCAAAAAACATTTTAATTCAACAGCTGTGTTAGTTTCACAGAAATACAGTTTTGGTTCCAAAATTCAACAGGGTGTGTTATTGACTGGATTTATTCTGGCAGTAACGCCACAAATGGCGCCCAACGTGGGGCTCGGAAGTGTTTTGTGGAGGAATTTAGCCTTTTTATGCATCTACGCCGTAGGTCAAGAAGAAAACGTGCCAAACATAATGTGAACTGCTTACACTTTGTGGGACAAAATACAAAACTGCTAAAATAATAGTTTGACTGGTTTTGTGACTGTGTAAAGGGTTTTTTTGACTATTGCTTTGTTATATGGATTTTGTGCTTGTCGACGTTCATCTTACTGGTTCGTTTTTGCCAAAACAACTGAGGTACATTGGTCTTGAGTGAAGTTTAGTAGTGCCGACAACCAGCATGCAAAGTTTCAACTAGTAGGTTTGCTCAAGCAAGTAAGTCATTTATCTTTATTCAAAAACGGCCCAGAAAAAGGAAGTTCTGTATTGGTTGCGTTATCGAGGATCAAAGATGACTGATAATAAGACGCCGCAACAGGCTGTGCCCACTGCATCAAACTAGCCCAGGCAACGAAGGAAAAATAGAGGAAAAAAATGGTGTATTTGCGGATTTTGGTATGGGTGTAGGGTGCGGTGTCCTAAACAACATACAAAAAGTGTCCTGATCGGTGGGTGGCGAGCTAAGGTGGTGGAGGGTTTCTGAAGATTTATTTTTTGGTTTTTCATGAAAAGCGGGAAAACCAGGACCTTTAGCAAATAAACTTAGGAATGCTTAATGATTCTACTTTAAATTCTCATCAAAAAAGGGTCAGTACACATTGTCGCTAAGATTGACAGGTAAGATATGGATGAAGGAAAAACTATATGATAATACATGGTGTTTCCTCGACATTGTTAAAAAAATGCGTGGGCTGATTTATTCTCAAGGGGTATTTTCATCAGGGATTTTCAAACAAAAAGTTCCTATAAAAATTTGACGAGAAATTTTATCTACGGGAGCTACGGCCTTCCAAATAGGGCACCCCAAACACTTTTCTTTCTCGATATTTTCGAACCCGTTCATACAAAAATCATGAGATTTCATATATCGCATGAACTCTCAGAGCAAAATCAGAATTTGAGCTAAAAATTTCTGAATTTCAATCAGTGGCGTACCAAACTGGAAGGGTTGAGTGAAGGTTGAGTGTTTAGCTTAGACCTCGATAAATGGAGGTATACGGAGACTCTAAGTAGACCAACTGATACAGTGAGGAGTAGCCAATGACTGAGTTTAAATGCATCGGTGGCACGTCAGAGGAAGCAGTGAAAACTCAATTTATATTCTCATAATATGAAAATCTGATTTTTTAACATTAATCCATTTTCTTCAGCTTATTCTCTCCATCTAGCGAGAAAATACATGAGACCTTTCCTGTAGGAAATTTTACAAAGAAAAATTTAGTACGCGAGTATTTTTTCGCTGGTTGGTCTCGTTCTCAAGTTATTCAAGAGAAACCTAGAAAAATGACCAACAGAGACCTCCCTCCACTTTAGCTCGCCCCCCACCGATCGAGACTTTTAGTATGTTGTTCAGGACACCTCAACCTACACTTATAACAGAATTCGCAAAGTCACCGATTTTTTCCTCTATCCGGCATTTTTTGGTCTTCGTTGCCTGAACTAAACGTAGTATTGTCTGCTGATCAAATTAAACAATTGCTTGCAACTTTGCAAATTTCGCAACAGGCTGTTCCGGCTGCTGTTATACCGAATATAGGTGGAAATCTTTCGAAATGCTGTTCCAGGTTTAATGGGGATAAAAAAAGCGATAATAATGCTTTTATCGACGCCGTGGAAATATATAAAAATTGCAATCAAGTTAATGATGGTGATGCTCTGAAGTTATTGCCAATGCTTCTTGATGGTTTTGCCGCTTCATGGTTTCAAGGGGTTAAAGCTACTCTCAACACTTGAGGCGAAGCAATTGACTTGTTGAGAACCACCTTCGGACCAAAAACGCCGATGAAGACCGATGTTTTTATCTGTGAGTGTAGAGCCACTCTAGCGCAGCTACCCTCCAATACCTTAAATGAAGATATTCAATTAGATATGGTTTACGAACTCTTGCACCCAAATATTCGCAAAAATGTGCCACGTGGTGAGGTGAGAAACTTTATTGAACTTTTGACGGAATCGCGCCTTGTTGAAGAAACTTTTCTAGAGCTAGGACAATTTTCGGAGACTTTTATTGATACAAATGTTGATAAATGTGAACAAAAAGATACCACAAAGTATCGCAACAGACTGCGTTGTAGTATCTGCAAGAATTTAGGACATTTAAAAGATCAGTGCCGTAAACTCGCCGCGAGACAGTCAAAAGACTCCACTAACGTGTCTAATGGTGATAATGATAATTCAAAAGTGCGAACTCAAACGGTAGCAAATAATAATTCGTCTCCGATGGCATCAAGTAGGAGTATAAATCCTTCTGTGTTAGCCTGTTATGGATGTGGTCTTCCTGGATACATTGGGTCAAACGGTCCTAAGTGCAAGTCCACTACTGTTGTTTCTTTGACGCTTGACTTCTCAAGTGCGGATACCAAAGTAAACGTTAATCACAATGAGAGTCAAAGTTGTGATAAGCAAATCTCACCTAAGTTTAACCACGATGGTCTTCATCCACGAGCGCGTCCTATTATGCAGATAAACATCGCAGGATTTAAAGGTACAAGTATCATAGACAGTGCAGCCAAACAAAGCATCGCAGGATGTAAGCTTTTTGAACTTCTTCAAGAAAAGGGACAAGAGTTTCGTAGCAATGAAAGTTGGGGACATATTTTTGGCCAATGTCGATGTTTTTGTTGAAAATCGTTGTGTACCAACAACATTTATTATTTTGCCGAATAAGAATAACAACACGTTACTTGGAATGGATTTCATTCTTGATGCTTATCTCAAGCTGGACATTCCAGCTGGAACTTGGTCATTTAGGGATGAAGACTGTGTGCGTTCACTGTATTTTGAAAATATTTTGTCTTCTAGTGATTTGGAAGTATCTAGTGTCGATAGATAGAGCAGCGCCGAAGATTAGATGCTCTTTTACAGAAAAACGAGGATACCTTCAGTTAAGGGGAAGAGCCAACTCCATACGCCGAGCACTCAATTGATACTGGAAACCACAAACCAATTGCATTATCACCATACTGAATGTCACAGAAGGAAGCAGCTGAGATTGAAGCTGGATAAGCTGCTCAAAGAGAGTATCATCGAGGAAATAGAAGGACCTTGTGCATTTCCAGTCGTCCTGGTACCCAAAACAGATGGAAGTGTACGTTTATGTGTTGATTACCAAAAACTCAACGACATTTAACTGATTTGTATCGTTGCCCCGAATGGATGACTTACTGCAAGCTGCCGAACGTGTGAAATTCATGTCTACGATTGATTTACGTTCTGGATATCATCGAATCAAAGTTAATGATCGTGATTGTGACAAAACCGCCTTCACGACGCCTTTTGGAACCTCTCGTTTTTTGCGTATGCCTTTTGGCCTGAAGAACGCGCCGGCAACCTTTCAGCGGCTGATGGATGTTTTCCGACGGGGTCTTGGAGACACCTTGATACCAAGCTATTTGGACGATTTGATCATAATATCAGAGACTTTTGACGGACATATTGAGGACTTGCGCAAAGTTTGGAAAAGACTAAATCAATTCAAACTGCGTGCTAATCACGAGAAGTGCATGTTTGTGCAATCTGAGATAAAATATCTTGGCCACCTCATTACACCAGACGGCATTAGCGTAGATCCAATGAAAACTTCTGCAATTGATAAATTGCCGGAACCACGTAATGTTGAAGAGATACAGTCATTTTTACAGACATGCCCGTGGTATAGGCGCTTTATCGAGCATTTTTCAGAAATTTCCCGGACACTTAGTCAATTGACGAAGAAAAATGCAACATGGAAGTAGGGAACCAAACAACAGCCTTCATTTAATACACTGAAGAAGAAGCTTACTAGTGCTCTTGTTCTGCAGCAAGTCAACGAATCATTGCCATTCACAATTAGAACGGATGCAAGTTCTCACGCGTTGGGAGCTGTATTGTTGCAAGGAGTCGGTGCTAGCGAGCATCCTGTTGAATATGCAAGTCGCCTATTAACAAAAGCCGAACAAAACTCCTGGACTTCCGAGCGTGAAGCATTGGCCGTGGTTTGAGCACTGGACAAATTTAGAGGCTACATAGAAGGTTCGCCTGTAACAATTTCTAGCGACCATCAACCATTGAGACAGCAACATCCGAAGAGTGCGCAAGAACGCAAATAGAAGAGATTTTTCTTCGTTTTGGAATTCCTCGCAGGATGACGTCCGATAATGGAGTACAGTTTATAGCTTCCGTTATGCAACAAGTATGCCACCTTCTTGGCATCAAGCAGTCGCTCACACCATTGTATCACCCAGAAGCTAATCTCGTAAAGAGGAAGAATCGAGATCTGAATCCCAGATAAGCAATTTTGGTGGAGGACAATCACCCCAGTTGGCCGCAACAATTGTCTGCTATAAGGTTTGGCATGAACACGGCAAAGAACGAGAATACCGGATACACGGCATCCTACCTCACTTTTGGACGAGAACTCAGAACCCTGGATAAAATACAGAATGACCCGAGGCAAATGTAGATTCAGATAATTTTGTGCCTCAGATCAAGCCTTATCTTCAACGACTGGCTATGACGCGGCAAGACGCTCGAAGCACAAGCGTAACTAGACGGGATATACGCAACGCTCAGATGAACCACAAAAGAAGAGCAACCGAATATGCGGAAGGTGACAAAGTAATGGTGCAATTACACACACAGAGCAGTTCCTTGAAGAAAAAAACATCCAAGCTTGATCCAAAGAGGGATGGACTTTTCATTATAAACCGGAAAATATCACCTGTTAGCTATCAGATTGCTTCCTTGGTTCCACCCTACAGGCCCTTAGGAATTTATCATGTAAGCTCTCTCTATCAGTATCATGTACCTGATATTGAACCAGAGGATGGAATAAGAAAGAGAGGACGTCCACCAAAGCGAGACAGTTGCGTGGCTCCTACTCGGGACGAGAACGGACCACGAGGGGGAGATTGTGACGACACGAGCGGCCATGATGTGGGTCCGGACCTGAATCGGGATCAGTTGGGAGTTTCGAACGAGCTAGAAGCAACGTCGATACGCCACCAGAGCGGGCGACAAAAGAAGAAGCGGCAACCATGTGCGTGCTGCGAAGTGGAAGACAGCTGGTGTGAGAGTCGAGGGTTGGGGATGTCAAAAGATAATTGATTATTCTTGGTTGGCAAAAGACATTTTGATTGAACAGCTTTGTTAATTTCATAGTTATACAGTTTCGGTTCCAAAATTCAACAGTGTGTGTTATTGACTGGATTTATTGTGGCAATAACGCCACAGTAAATATTCATTGAAAAAAGCTCTTGGAGTACATTATTAAGATATTTTTAACCAATATCCAAACGCTCATGAAGAACTTGATGAAAGTTCTTTATTAATATATTTTAAAGCGTACCAGAAAGTCCAGCGGCCATTCGGCAGCCTTCGGAATCCGCATGATGACTTTTTTGAACTAGTTAGATGCCTGATTTTTCTTTAGGGATAGAGTTTCATTTGAATGTTTTAAATGGGAAATAAGCACAGATCTTCAAGTAAAAATCAGTATATTAAAACCTACGCGTTTCATGCAAACAAGCCCATTTTCAAGGAAATTTGATCATAATATATCTAATAAAATAAACAAATGGTCAAAACCTTACGTCAATTTCTAAAGATGGAGTCAGAGACACATAATTAAAATCACATAAAGTTCGTTAAAATTCAAAAAAAAAAACAACACGATTTCTAAGATCGACAAACAGAGAAAAACTGGTGTTATTTATCATTATCAGAGAAACTCAAAGCTTCACGGGCTGATTCGATGGTATGATTGAATACCGGGTCATTGAGAGAAGTGACGTCTCGATAAAGCAATTCTTTTCCAATCTCAATATTTCAAGAAAATCTAATTTTTACCATTTTTCTGACTATGAAGGATACGAAAGTTTTTATGAATGTCGAAAGAATGTTTCTCTTGTTTAAGGTGCACTCCAAAAGCCGATCTATTATTATTGGAAGATCTCAAACATGCCAAATTTTCCTGAGTTCTAGTCTTGGAACTGCGACCCGTCTTTCTCACATAAGTAGCATTACAGTCATCACAGGAGAGGTTGTGGACTCTACTCTTCTGAACTTTCGTAATCTCATCCTTCAGAGAAGAGGAAATTCCTCCAAGGCTTCCCGTACTTCTAAAAGAAATCAGGATATTATCCAGACTATCTCTCAAGAGGTTGCCAATGTTCAAGGAGATAGGGCCACAATATCGCAAGAAAATACATTTTAGAGGTTGCTCTGGAGAAATATCCTCATTTTGTTCATTCACGATAGCTCTTTGTATCCATTTATATGTTTTACCTATTAATCTATCGATCAATTGTTGTTTCTAACCGTTGTTGAGGGCTATTTGATAAATAATATATTTTCCTTAATAAAAATCACTGGAAGCGAAGGAATAGTGAAGAGGCGATGAATCATGGAATAGAAGAAGGCAGGTTTATGAGAAAATACATGTCTAGACTCTGATGGAATACAATGATCAGTTTGTGTAGGTTTTCGGAAAACTGAGAAAGGTAGATCATTTTCACTGTGGGTCACAGATACATCAATAATGTTATTGGAACTTTTTGGATTGAGCTTCCATCGTGAATTTGATCTTATCATGACAGTCGTTCAAGAAACTCAGAAACTCAAGTGGCTTGTCAGAACCAGTCCAGATCACAAAAGTATCATCCACGTATTTTCGCCAGAGATGTACGTATTTTAATAAAGGGTGATTGCAATGAAACAAAATTAATATTGTTTTCGAAATTAGACATAGATATTTATTTATCAAATAGCCCTCAACAACGGTGATAACAAACAATACATCGATAGATAAGTAGGTGAAAAATATAAATGGATACAAAGAGTTATCGTGAATGAACAAAATGAGGATATTCCTGTTATGCATGTGATTGATATTGAATTTGAATAATGATAAGAGCCTTTGATTCTTTCGATATAATGACTTTTCTATTTTCTGACTGACTTACCTAGGGTTTCACAATGTCTGGTCACCATGTTAACCCTGAGTTAAAGAAGATAAACTGTTTCACATTCGATAGTGAAGCTAACTATTGGAGTTAACTACAGGTTAAGTTGACCAGTGGAAAATTTACTGGTTAAGTACAAACCAAAGGAACCTAACATCACTATTTTGACATTTGTCAGGTTTGTCTCCTGCTTTTTACACTTGTAGTTCACCTAAAATGGATTTATTTGACATCAACGCATTTAGCGGTGATGAGGAAGATATACTACGCCGTCCCAGAATCATCAGACCCCGGACCAATTTTTTTGAAGAATATGATCAAAAAGATTTTTTGATCGTTTTAGATTGACTCCCAGAACAGTCGAGATGATTACAGAAGAGATATCTGATCTTATCAAACACCCAACTGGCAGGTAGGTCCTAGATTATTTGATATGAATTCACTTCAATAACAACACAAACACAACTTGTTCGAAATACCTTACTAAATTCCCTTTTTTTACAGAAACGATTGTCTGTCACCAAGTGATCATCTACTGCTAGCATTAAATTTCTATGCAAACGGTTCGTTTTTAAGAACAGCATCCGATCTATCTGGAGTCAGCAAATCTACATCGTGTAGGGTAATTCGGAGAGTGAGTGTTGCACTGGCATCTCTGAGTGCTCGTTATATAAAAATGCCAGAACATGAAGAGGCACTCGACGTGAAACAAGCCTTCTACAATATTGCAAAAATGCCGAGATGTATCGGAGCAATTGATGGGACACACATTAAAATACAATCACCTGGTGGAGACAATGCAGAGACATTTAGAAACCGGAAGCAATTTTTTTCACTTAACGTTCAAACTGTCGCTGACCCTTTTTAAAAAATAAGAAATATCGTAACAAGATGGCCCGGATCAAGTCACGATTCATATATATTTAGAAATTCTGTTTTGTTCCAAGAGTTCGAAAATGATGTTTATGGAGATTCCATAATATTAGGAGATAGTGCTTACCCTACCAAACCCTATTTTATAACCCCACTTCTTAATGTGCAAAATGAAGCCGAGGCTCTTTTCAACGAAGCTCAAATCAGAATTCGAAATGTTGTTGAGGGACAAATTGGAGTATGGAAGCGTCATTTTCCAGCCCTCTCGATGGGATTAAGGGTATCATTAGATACAATTCAAGCCATAATAGTTGCTACGGCTGTCTTGCACAATAGTGCTTGTGAGCACAATGAGCATGAACCTGATGTTGATGAAGAACAGGAAGCAGAAATAAATTTTGCTTATAATATCCCACCAATAATAAATATGAATGCTGCCAATGTACGTGCTAATAACAATATTACCAGAAGAAATTTAATTCATTATTTTGGCAACTTATAACTATTTATTATGACTTGAGGTGTACATAAACTAAACTTTCATGTAACTTATTATTTTATATTACATCTTATTATAACCAACTCTTTTGAAATATGAGTTCCACAAAATGAATATTAGTATCTTTTTTTTTATTAGTAGTCGAGACTTCAAGACGCTTTCATTATTTTACATATTTTACAAAGGGGAGGTAACTTAATGGAGTGACTTTTTAAGCAAGTGAAACAAATAATGGTGAAATTGAGAACATGAAATAAAAATAGTACTTTAATAATATGATTGATAATAAACCTGAAACAGTTCAACATATCATTGATGTGCTAAAATTTTGCGTTGTTTCTTTTTTCATTTGATATTTTTTTTTTATAATACTGATGTGATTATCAATAATGCAGAAGAAAGTTGGAATAATTCTACAATAATTATCATTATTATTAGAGATTCGAACTTTTAAAGTTACAAAAATTCAAGAAAATTTTTGTGGCCCTCTCTTAACCTTCGTACGATTTAGATTTTATAATCTTATCTTGTCTTTTGAGTTGAATAAAACAAAAATAAATGTTTGAAAAAGATATATTTGATATAGTAGTTCAATGCTTTAATAACAAAAATGAACATTTAAAAAAAAAACATATTTTCCAAAGCTATCTAAATACTCCAAATATAACTGAGATGAGCATAATTTCAAACACCTCAAATCAATTTGGCACTGCCTCAAGTTTCTTGTTGGTCAAATCAATTTGTTTTCTCAATAGTTCCATTCTTAAGTGATGCTCTTCTAATAATTTCTCTTTTTGTAGCTTCACAAAATTGATTTTTTCTTCAATAAGTTCATTGGAAGGAGTCATAATTTTCTTTGTCTCTCTTGTTTTACAAATTTTATGAGTTGATGATCTTGATTTTAGTTTTTCCGAAACGGGTTGTTTGAAATCCTTACTTGTGTAGGATCTCCACTGCTGGTATAACTGTGAAGCAGAAACTGTTACATCCTTAGAATTTTCCGAAATTGTACGATCCTCAACATTGTCATGTTTGACTCAACGTCTGGCATCTTTATTATTACACAGTCACTATCATATTCATTTGTCATTCCGGTTAATTGATCTCCAAGAATATCTTTGACTGCTACCTCCATTTCTGTTTCTGATGGAGGTTCATAAACCCCTCCACCAGTTTTTAGAATCTCCTTTCGTTCATCTGCCCATTTATTCTTGATTTTCTTCTTTATTAATTATATTTTTCTTCAAGATTTTTTTGAGTTCTGTAAGCATTTTTTCCACTGAAACTATTAAATTCTTTTTCGATGTTTTTCCAAGCATTCTCCTTTTCTTTCCATGACATTGTGTTGCTTTTTTTACATTCGATAACATTTTTGTATTTTTCTATAATATTTATTAAGAGTTCTTCTTCGTCATGCGAAAAATTAGCACATCTAGAATGTTTTCTTAAGGTTAAACTCGGGGTTGAAAAAGCTTCAGCTTCCAATTCCTTGTTTATATTCTGTAAAAATATAAAATAATTCGTTAAACAAAGTCTCGATGGCTTTCAATCTGCAATCATTTATCAATGATATCTTAACAAGAATAAATGAGAATAGCACTAAGTTCATGACTGGATCACATTTTCGTGAAAAATAATTTATAACAATAGAGATTATCAAACCTGGAAAAACCTCTCAATAGTAAGAAGTGGCAAAATGTGTAAAGCACAAATGAGGCTATCGCCACAGACAACTATTTCGTTCAAAGAAATCCAAACTGTACCTAATTATAACTTACCGTCAAAAAACAATCCACGAATCCAATCTAAACTGAAATTATTTGAATCGTTGTTTTGACATTTTTGTCAAATTCACCTGCAATTTGTGACAACGAAATCTTCAAAACTGAAAGTTATGCTCATATCCTATAAGGAATCGGAGCAAATAGTAGTTAATTGACCAACACATTTTTTCTCGCTGTGAAACGATACATGCCCTAACCATTGGTTACTGTGCGCATTTGGTTAAGTCACCAAAAAGTTGACCAGACATTGTGAAACTGGGCGTTAAATGTTACTGGTTACAGGTAATGCCAATTATCATAAAGTATGATATGAAATATATAACAATTCTCAGTCGCAAATTTAAGAACACAGGAAACAAATAATTATAAATTTAAACGTTGAACCGGTTTTCTAACTCTCGTAGATCGGCGAAGAACTGGTTCTGACTCCACAGTTGACTCTGACAAAGGAGAAGTTGAGAAATCAGGAGTTGGATTGACAAGGCATCGTTCAGGTTCAGAAACTGGTATCATATTTGAAGATGATGGTTCTGAACAGGAAACTTGAGGTTGTGTTTTCGAGCTGGATTCGGATTGATTCAAATCAGTATCGTTCACTCGTGTCTCAGTTGATTGTTTTCCTCCCAACTGATTGGTTCTCCGTGGTACTGGAAATAACTGTATATCATCAGCAAATATAACCTTTCTTGAGGATCGTTTGCTATCACTTCTTTGTGGAGTTTTCCATATACTGGTGGATGAAGTAGGTGAAATTGGTGTCTTTGCAACTTCACAATCACTAATCTAATTGAAATTTTGTTCAATGGTATATCCATCATTCAATTCTACTAATGGGGGAATTCTTCCAAGGCATTTGAGAACTGTTCCAAATTTCCATCGAATAGAATTCTGGTAGTTCCTGGACATGATTCTTGTACCAACTGGATATGACTTATGAAATTTAGGTTGTCTAGTCATATTTCTGTTATCTGGTATGGTTTTAACTAGGTCCAATTTTGTTCGTAAGTTTTTTCCAAACAGAATTTCAGCAGGAGTTTTTTCGCAACTCAATGATGTAATCCGATATCTCAATTAAAATGTGTGCAAGTTCTCATGAAGAGATCCAGGTTCGTTGGCCATGCACTTCGGTTTATCTTTCATGATTTGACAGTATTGTTCAGCTTGACCATTTGTTGCTGGATGACCTGGAGCAATGAATTTTTGTTGGATAACGTTTCTTTTAAAAAATTGTCTGAATTCCATAGACTTGAATATTGAAGCATTGTCACTAACAAGTATCTCTGGTAGGCCATGTCAACTGAATATTTTCCGAAGATGATGAATTGATCCAATGGTGGTTGGTGCATTCCTGGACATCATAATCTCTGGCAATTTTGATTTGGTATCCACAACTTTAAAAAAAATGATGATTCATGAAAGATCCAGCATAGTCGATATGGACACGTTGCAAATTTCTTGTAGGTTTTTCCGAAAGATGAATTATTGGTGCTTTGGTAGGATTTTTCTTGATACTGCAACATGGAATACAACTTTTCATCAAATCTTCGATATCTCTATTGATTCCTTTCCAATAACAGTAATTTCTAGCTAAGCTTTTAATTTTGACGATACCAATGTGTGTGCTGTGACGTTCTTGAAGCATAATAAATTGTAGTGTTCTTGGAGCTATGTCTCTTTGACCTCTGAAAATGATTCCGTCTTGAATTGATAACTCTGGATCCCGGATTCGGCCAGATAGAAGGTCTTCTTTGAGTTTGGATGATTGTGGATCTTGTATAGTCTCTTTGGAAATCGTTTTTGAATCTAAACAATCATTTGAAATGTTTGCTCTAACATCCACATTTTGCACAAACTCATCATCAACCATATTATTTTGACTGTTAGATATTTGATTGGATTCCTGGAAAATTAATCTACATGAACGTGATCAGTTGCTTTCTTATGTTCAATGCTGTAATCAAATCCAGAGAGAGAATGAGCATATCCCAACATTCTTGTGGATGACAAGACTGGTAGTTATTTTGAGGGATTGAATATCATCGTTAATGGCTTATTATCGATGACAAGAATTAATTTTCTTTCAAAAACATATGTGGATAGTTTTTTGATAGCCCAATATATGGCTGTAGCTTCTCGATCTAATTGACTATGATTTCTCTCAGCTTTTGTAAGAGATCTTGAAATAAAAAGTACTGGTCTTTCAATACCATCGTATAATCTATGGGAAAGTACTGCTGATAATCCATTTGGACTGGCATCTGTTGCAAGTATAACAGGAATGTCTGGAGTAAACGGCAGAAGCACCCGGTTGCTAGAAATTTCAGATTTTGCTTTCTGGAACGCACCTTCACAGGGTTGAGTCCATTTGAATTTTTGATTTTTTCGAAGAAGACTATTTAATGGTTGTAGAATATTTAAAGCCTGGGGAATGAATTTTGAATAGTACATTACTAAACCCAAAAATTGTTGTAATTGTTTAATTGTTTTGAGGTCTTGGGGCATCTTTTATTGCTTGGATTTTATCACTTGATTTTTCCAAGCGTTTTTATGAAATTGTATGTCCTAAATATCTGATTTTTTCTTCGAAAAACTAGCATTTTTCTCGATTCAAGTGAAGATTAGATTTTTGAATTTTTCAAGAAGTTTGATCAGTCTGTGTCTACATTCATCTGAAGTAGATCCTTGTTCCAGAATGTCATCAAAATATGCAACGGTACCATCAAGATCGTGAACAATTTGATCAATTATCTTATGAAACTCATTAGGAGCTGTTTTAATTCCAAAAAATAATCTTTTTGCCAAATATGTTCCTGTATGTGTGGAAATTGCTTGAATTTTGGCACTTTGTTCATCGACTGGAGGATGCCGATATGCTTAATACACATCTAAAGTGCAAAATAATCTACCATGTTACATTTTATTGAATAGTGCCCTCATAAGCAAACAGTAATCCACAATTTCACGCAAAATGGGTTATTGAAATCGGCGCCTTCTACTGGCGATTCTGAACACAGCTCATAAAGAAATAATTATTTATAGTGAATAATATGTATTAAAGGTTTTTTGGCACAAAATAGGTTACTGTGGATGCCACTTTGTGGGCATTTCATAAGATAAAACACAGTGATATAACGATCATAAGCAATGAAACAGCATCAGATGACCACTTACTGTTTTCTTGTCTATGAAGGATGAATTGCTGTTCTAATACTTATGAATCTGTCAGTTCACCCGTCAATGTCACTATACTACCGTCATAATGAAAAACGATTTTTACCGTTTTTGCATGGAATTTTTGTCACATTCTTCAGGTAATTTTGTACATTCCTGGTATATTTGATTTTAAAAAAAGTATAATAGTCTGCTGCTTTTAAAATGTTAGTGTTTTTTTAATCTAAAACGCAGTAACATGCATTTTATTGCATTTTTTTTTAAGAATCAAGATTGCGCCATGTTATGCTTACCAGAAACGCAGTATGTCTATGTTCATAACAACAAACGCGATAAAACGTTTTTGAATAGCATTTTACTGCATTTTTCAGTCATAAAGTTTCAGTATTACAATCTAGACCAAATCTTTTGAATATTTCTTATTTTTATGTGTAATTTTATATTATATTGTTTGGATACCAATGTTATTTTCTTCCAGTTTTTAATATTTTAGCTAGCTTTTCCACGTAATACAATTTGATCACACGCAAATATTTAGAATGCCATGACTTCTTAAATTTAAAGAATATTTTGATTTTTTATAATTTATCATTTATTTGGCCAAGGTACCTTATTTTGGTAATTTAATTCAAAACTCAACTATAATTATTAAATATTATCAAAAAATTGATGTGAAGATTATTTTTCAAAATGGAACCTGATGGCGGCACATCAAAGGCTACTAGCAAAATCGCAGTGACAAGGCTGGTTACTGCATTTTTTCTTAGCAAATGTTTGATAAAAAGTTCAGAGATACTAACAAGAAACGCATTGTCGTTCACAAAATATTATAAAAAGACTAAACTATCACAAAAACCGGTTTAATAAAGTCACACTTTACTTCGCGATCAAATCAGATAATGCCAAAAAAATATTTACTTTCACGAAAACTTTTACTAAACTTTGAGGCAAAAGACAATAATTACTGGCCGCCCAAAAGTCCTGACCTGTCTCCACTTGATTATTTCTGATGAGGTTACCTCAAAAGTGAGGTGTATGAAAATGATACAGGTCAGGTAGAGCAAAATATTTAGGCGCAAATAAGGTTGATGTTGATCTCAACCTCTGCGCCGGTGATCTCTATTCTCGATTTGAGGAGTGCATGCAACGAAACGGACATCATTCAGACAATATTGTTCTCGGTACATGAAATTCCATTGTCTTGGCTCTTTTTTATTATATACTAACTGAATCACCCGCTCTCCGAGCTGCTCAGGCAAAACCCAGTTTTGATTCAAATCCATCTCAAAATTGAAATCCAACTTGTGAGAAGAAAAGAACTGACGTTCTTCTTGTGCACAAAATGTAGATATCCTCATTCAAAAAAAAATACTAAATCATTAACCAAATTGAAACATCCTTATCCAATCCTAATCAAGACGAAACAAATCTACCTACTAATTAGGGATTATTAACGCTGGGACTGCTTTGAAGTTGCACAATAATGTAAGATATCCTCAACCAGAAGAAAAAACGAGAAATCGAAAACCAAAGTGAAACATTCTAATCCTATCTAATCGAAACCAAACTAACCCAAACACATCTACCTACTAATTATTATAATGAACGCTGGAGCTCCAAAATAACACAACACAATCAAAAAATCATCCAACAAATCACCGTCACCCGCCGTCGATCTGCTCCTATCGGAAATCGCACATTCAAAATTGAATAATGTCAATTATTATTGCGATGTATTTTTTTTTCTATTCTAAATGATGATTTATTATCATTATTATTATTATTATTACAGATCCAAAAGCGAATGGGATGAGATTCGAAGTGTAATGCTAAAAAAACAGATAATCTGTTGTCACATCAAATCATTGGGAAGCTCTTTGTAGGATTATTCCATTTTAATGGGTTAGTACTCACTACTCGCGGCTGTAGAGAAATCTGTTCAGCCGGTTGATATTGTAGGTGCCACAAAGAGACGAAAACTATCATCATAATAATATAATGAACATGTAATCATAAACAAATAAACATAACTCAACTTTAAATATCAATCGATCCGCCTTCGAAAAAGCGACATTTTTTTACCCTGAGCAAAATGCGCAGCCGCTGATGTGACACTTTACAACAGCATCGGGTTCCGATGGGCTTCTTATCAAGCAGCTTAAGCTGCCGGGACCGCCTGGATGTAGCCATTGTTACTTTGGCGATCACCTTGTCAGCCTCAATGTCAACCAATCTGACCAATCAGAGATTGCGAGAATGAGGTCTTCTCTCTCCCTAATTAGATACACGCATAATGCTATCTTTTTTACGGACAAACATACTTTTCCTTTTGTAAATGTACAGAAAGAAGAAGATAGATGAATGATCAAACCAACATTGGGTATTTTATTCACACAAACATCATACTGCGGATACTCTTTTTGGACACCTTGTAAATATAATACAATTTATCTGTATCTAATAAACTCATGTGATTGCACAAACAAAACGAAATTCAGAATATTGCTAGTCCGACCCCGACTTCTTAACCGAATCGACAATATTGACATCAGCGACGTCAAATTTTTGTGCTCCTTGAAGAAAGGGAAAGTGATACTTTTGTTTCTTATTTATGCTGTGATGATACTACAATAGGGCATCAACAATGCTTACGTATTTATGTAAATTTATAGTGAACGCCAAACAACTCTTGATCTACGACATCGTTGCCATTAAGCTCGTGTTATGAAGTTTGCTGGTGTCCAAATTTGGTCATCAGCAAATCACATAATAACTTGCTTGGTGGAAATTATGACGTGAATCGAAAGTTGTTTGACATTTGCTTTAGAAACAGTATCAGGGTCCCCAATCACGTTATTGTTTCACAAAAAATATTCAACAAATTCCAGCAGGTACGAAATAAACGCTCAAATAGAGTGAATGATATTCAATCATATACCACCAAGTGGCAAACTTCCAGCACCAACGGCACCAAAATACACAAAATACCAAATAAATCAGCAAAGATAATGCACTGTGATTGATAATTGACGAGGTCTATTGAGAAAAATCCCCGAAGGATGTCTACAATAGAAGTAAAACAAAACTCTTAAAGCCTCTTATGAAATGAGATCCAAAAATGTAAGTAACCGAAAAGATTGACGGTCGAGATTAATTCTTATAAACGTCCTCGGGCGACGGACGTGCGCTCAAAAGGGAATAGATACCCTGTTGCCATGATGCTGGGAGATTCAAACGGAAATAACTACAAGGAAGATAAATAAAAAGTTAACTGATATAAAGATCGCCAAAGAACATCAAAATTTAAAGAGGACCAACCGGTTGCGAAGCTTGATTTCACAAAAACATTACGTAATTGAGAAAAACCAATAAAAAAGATTAAAGGAAGGCTGACCTATACATTTTGCGTGAGACTGGCAACGATGCATGAGGCAGGGTGCTGCTGCAGTGATCCGCAGTACTAGCAGGAACAAATGAATCACCAATAGATGGAGTTGCGGTCTCCAGATCTTCGTCTCTCATTTACCTTTGGGTACGTCCTGCGAAACGATGTATTTTTCTCGTGCAGATCCTAGCCGCACTGATGAGCTGTGATACAGCGAAACCCGTCTGGGGATGGATTTGTGGGAGATAAATACATGTCTTTTGCAACCCCTAGCCTTTGGGCTTTTGGTTATAGAAACTTTTGGAGTACTTTACTGTAGTTTTGCTCTTGTGTGGAATAGCAACGTTTATTCTTGAAATTGTGGCGGATAAATGCCTTCTCAAGTTTTCTACATCATGTGAATACTACCTATAGTCCGTTTCACGAGGGTTTATACTCACGTCATTGATTGTCTCTTCTTTTCTAACTCATGGAGAGGTTTAAAAACAGACTGAAACAGAATTAATGACGTAATAAACATCGGTCGTTACTAGCATCCAAAATGGCCGCTGATTTCTATCATCTCAGAATAATAATAACCTAAAATTTGGTTATGTGATCAAGTGATTATTCAAAATAATGTTGTTGTCAAAACACAAGTCAGTTAACTTCTCCAATGTCACAGTTTTGTTGTATAAAATGCCTCGTCGGTATACAGAATGTGAACAAAATACGATAAAAAAGCTTGTGGCTTACATTACAAAGGATCGAGATGCTGAAAAACCTATGTTACCACTTGAGGCAGTTTTGGAGGTAAGTTATTTCATAAGACTAGTTCTTTGTACCTATCCATTTCCTATTCCATCTCCTGAACTTTTGTAGAGAGTATCTGATGCCCTTTGAATTGAAATTACAACTCTTAAAAGATCAGTTCTCATGGAATCAGAATTGATGAGGACTTCAAGGCATCCACGTCAATTGCAGTCCAGAGATCAGAAATATAGATGGATTATTGGAGCGGTCATGCGTTGTTGAGAGAAGAAAGAAAGGGCCAGTATTGTTATTGAATGAATATTTTGGGCAGACAGAATTTGACATTATTTTAGTTTATATTTGGTTCCGCTGGTACTTGTTTGTAATAAAATTACGTTTATTATTCTCTTATCCCATTGTAAGGAATGTGACTTATTTATCACCTCATGATTGGGCAGGAGGTGGTGTGTTGCAGTTGATAACTGATCTGATTTTTTTTCCATTTCTCACTCCCCCTCAAATGGCCGTTATTTCATGAGTTATAAAAAAATTATTGATAATTTATCATTTTTTTATAACTTAAAATAACGGCTATTAGGGTGGTTGGCAAAATACAAGGACAATCCTTTACACCGCATACTCAAAAAACACGATAGTTTTATGCTTTGTTTTTTTTGACACTATCATGAAACTTGGAAAAATACATGCACACTGTATAATCAAAATATACACCCATGGTCGGATAAACAGCATATGCCTAAAATCTGATAAAACTTTGATATTATAATATAATATAATATGATAATCGTTTATTAAGCTCATAAGCTTTACAAACGCATCCTGCTTCAGTTATCAAAAAATTATTGGTGCATTAAAATGGTTCAATCAATCTGTCATTTGATCGGTCATGGCGATCTTATTCAAAATATTGTTTAGGTCCCTCTTTTCACGTTAAAAAAAATGAAAGTTTTGGAAAAATTGGCTAGCACCATCCGAAAAAGAAAATTTGTGTACCCTATGAAATTTGAAAAAAATCGCTGGTTTAGTGAACTAACAAATGGATTCAAGTTCTTTGATGCACCATTACATCTTTGATAACTGTTGCAGGATCAATGTTTTATCAAGTTTCAGGCTGTCAATCTACTTTTGGCCACCAAAGTGATGTATTTTTTTTATCTAATAATACATACAAAAAAATGCTGACTAGCTGATTTCTCGTGGGTTGATGGTCGTCCAGTGAAGGGGGGGACGTCCACTGATAAGGATAAAACTCGACTATTGTGGGTTTTTGCGATAGAAGTGCTTTCTTAGTTTTTTATAAAAACGTGTTTGTATAGGAACGATTGCTCATTAGGATACTAAGAGAAGTCTGTTTTGTGAACTATTATAAATAGAAAACAACCCTTCGCAAAAACCCACAACTGTGGCGATTGTCATATCTTTGGTTTCACTTTCCCCGATTAACCCCAAACGGATCAGCATTCTTCTTTTTTAATAATGATATTAATTTCACTGGACTTCTATATGAATGTATTTTTTCACTCTCTCGAGCTTGCAATCCCTGAATGTGAGGATTTTTCAAAAAGTACATATCTTGCAATTCCATTCAACATGATTTTCTCAATGCACGATATTGTTATGATTTTAATTGTCTCTATTTTGACAAATTACCACAATACTAATGACTGTACAAATGGCATACCATACATTAGCTCGCGTGAAGTGGGATATCATGGTTAACAAAATGTCGTGCACGGAAACGGAGATTGGTTGAACGTGTAGGAAACAGCTATTTATGAGAGTCATGACACAACGCTGGCTGGAAATAAAATGTTTCCTGAAGCACTGTAAGTAGAACATTGGCATTATAATACGCAAGGGAGGATCTCAAATTCATGGCAGTTCAGTTAGAAAAACATGCGATATTATGTTGCTATGTGAGGGAACGTTGATGAGGAGCAACGATTCATTCCTACACCCTCAATGTAGGCAATAAGGCAGGATCAAGTAGCAAAGTATTATGTAAATAGTGTGCGAATGTTACAGTAGATTTGAATTGATTCATTATGATATGTTGAGTTGAAAAACTATTGCCAATAATTGTCAAGCAGATTATTCAAAGCACCGGCACCGATAGCATGAAACGACATTCCGTAGGAAGGAATAGATATATCAGCCCAGGCCATATGAAGGGTGATTCATTCAGACTTTTTTTTTCATTTTTGATAAACCACATTGAATGGAATTGGATGGCGGAACTGATGACCTGAAAGATCAAATTTGACATTTTATTTCTGGAAATAATTTTATCTAAATAAAGGCTGTGGCTCTGCCCTGAGTGATTCGAAAAGTCCATTTTTTGATTACTTTTTCAAGTTTTGCGAATAGTAACTGCCGAATCAGGCAAGAAATGATTGCCTGCAATTTTTGAATCGTAGCTGGCTTATCGACGAAGACGTACCCCAAGCTTGCTTCGGTTTAGTACTTCAAAGCCAACATCACTCGCGTATTGGGCAAATAGCGGTCGCAATGCTAAAAAAAGATCCAAAATTGGGCCCTTCTAGACCTTCAGCGCAGACACGGCCTTCATGTGAGTGAAATCATTGTCAAAAACTAATTGTCAAAGACAGCCAGTTCTATTTCATGTGTTTTATTAACAATAATTCAAAAATAAGGTCTAGATGAATCATCATTTATATAGAAATCAAAATTTAACTGAAACTGCACAGAAAAAGGAAAAGTTTATAACGCGCCTTTTGAGAACAAAAAGTGGAACCAAATGCCTTTCAGCTTTATCTCATGATGACGTGAAGGTTAGCTTGAAACTGTATGTCACACACATGTCAATGGAAGTGATACTTTTATTTTTCGCAGTGTGTCCCATGTAAGATGAAAACATGCCTGTATTTCACTATTCGGATTCGAAATTTTGTATACTTTGTAGTCACGCAGACCACACTATTAATGATATAATCTTACAAAAAGTTGATGTCTAGACCCCGCCTAATACGTCTTCGCAAGGAGGGCCAATCCTTGATATTTTTTTTCGCGTCGGGGATATCAAGAGAAGTTACAAGAAAAAGTTGTCCAATTTGTAGGTTTTGATAGAAAATTCCACTTTTTATTTTCATATTTATCTTAGTGCCACGCTCTTTGTTTCTCTTAAGAATAAAAAAAAATGAGGTAACAAAGAAGAGAGAAAGTTACTTGATTTCTGGAATGAGAGGGAGGTTTACTGCGTGAGCAAATTAAGCCCTAGCTCAATGTCGGAGATTGGGGTAGAATAAGCGCCACCGACTCAAGACTGAATAAGTCGGAATTCTCCCGATGTTCCGGGCACCTTCCCATTCACAGAAGTTATCAAGGAAAAAAAAAAGTTCTGAAACAACAATGAGGGTACATATAACCAAATCAAAATACTAGAAGTTCAATGGATAAAAATCTATTTTTTTAACCCTAAAGTAATGTCATTAAGTGATCAAATAGATAATAAAAATCTCAAATCTAATAACGATACCAATAAGTCAATCACGGTCACACAGCCTTCCTTCAGTGGAAAGTGGCTGAACAATGATGTGGTAGCAGTCTCAGCTCTTGTCGGGCTGCTAATCAGACCAACAAGCTATCCGCCTGAATTGTGATTGATAACCCCAAAAGAAAAAAAAACCCTGAGAAGAAATACTTTTTTAACATTGTCTTCTAAGTTGAAAAAAAACTCGTATGAAAATTACGATTATAAATTTTGACAACAATAAATTTGATAGATCGAACAAGAAAAATAATTTATGTTTGATTTAAACCTCAACAAATCATTACTCTTGTTGGTGAAAAATTAAATCAAATGATCAGATAAATCATGAAAATCAATTGCTACTTCAAATATCACTCGATAAAAAAAACATGTGAAGAAATCAGTAAAATCCCTGAGTTCTGCAGGGTTTCTGGGTTTGTGGACACGGTGATGTTTTCCGTGTGTTTCGCTCTGGTGGTCCTGTTCAAACTGCGTGGTAATGTATTAGAACTGGTAGGTTGCAGTCCACCCTTGCGTTTCCAACAAAATCAGCAATTTCTTGAATAAAATAGGCTGCTGGTCACCTTTGCCTTTCTACGTGAAAAGAAGAAGCACGATAGAATTCATCCAGGTACTTTCCAACGACACCCGGTCGAAGATGAAATCAACAACACTTCCTCCAACTTACCCAACGGTCGTGAAACCAAAATATCCGTATAAAACGGTTATTGCATCGCCAACAAGGTAGGTAGGTACACAAAGCACTCAAAACTCAACGCGATGCAATAAATAAAAGTGGATTGATTTCCCAAAAATCCCTAGATAGGTTTAAAAATGCTTAGGAAACATCCAAGCTTCACAAAGACACGCTGGAAAGTGAGCCGAAAATCATGGTCAAATTCTCATGACAGAGTGAGGCTAGGACCAATACCAACAGCCAGTACCAGAACGGTAGCAAAACGGCAACAGTGTAGAAGGCAGGAATTTCATTGCAAACAAAACACCGTCTCCACTTTTCCATTAATTAAGAGAACGTGAACAGCATCAAGAAAAGTCGATTTAGTTCCACATAGCAGTCCCAACCAAAAGAGAGTGTAATTCCACGCAGTTCATCTTACTGCAATCTAAATTGAAAATGCAACCAGTCACGCAATTTAGACAATATGCATGGAAAGAAGCAAAAGCCCACGGCAAACAATCTAACCTCAAAAGTCGGCTAACTTCAATCATGTTTACATTGTTTGGAAAGTGGAAAGTAACTTTTCCATAAAACTGGATGTTCTTCAATAAAGAAACATGACTAGTGACCAGACTACGGCTCCTAAACTCAGATTGGGAAAGGACTGTTATGATGAACCAAGAGATGATGACAAAGTACGTAATAGTCATTTTTTTTGCGGGCTGAACCTATAAAGATTGTAACTGATGTGAAACCTGTGAGTATTTTTGCGCACAAACTCAATAATACAGAATTAAAATACCCAATCTCAAAAATAATTGAACAAAAAAAACGTAGGTCAAAGACGGCCCGTGACAACACCCCCTCTCCTAAGAAAGGAGATATTCTTCACAAAAGAAATCGACAATAATCAAAACTAAGTCAGCACTAAAGATGAGATTAAGGGAATGAAATGAGGAAAGTGATATGAAGAATAAGACAAAACAAATACGACTGAAACTATCGAACCACTAAAAGTTAATGAAAATGAAGGTTAAAAAAAGTTTAAAGATAGTAAATAATGAAGACTAAGAAACCTCCCTACTGTCCAATGACAACACCAAAAAAAAACAACGAGCCTCACTAATTCAGACTCACCAGACCCGAAGAACCACATGATCCAACTTTTGCAGAAAGAAATACCGTAGGTGTTTTGTGGAATTTCTAACCGGCATTGCGTAACCTCAATGAGACTGAGGAGACCTTGTATACCAGCCTCACAAAAGTTGCCCAAGCGCATCCACCAAAGTCTGACCAATCCAAACCAGCAAGGAGTGAGTAGACTGAGGGAGTCTAGTATAGGACAGAAGACTATACCAACCCTTCCCCTTTTACCCCTTAGACTCACCAAACTACAGGGAATGAGCTTAACCGAACTCATTAACCGGGTTGTACTATAGCGTACTACGCTTACGAGTGTTCCAAGTAGAAAACACAAGGTGGCCTCGAGAAATGACGGGTTGTATAAGTTCCACATGGAATAAACAAAATAACTTTAAACAAAGAGAACCACCGCAAGAAAACCAGCGCTGACGGCCTCTGGAATTCAGCACTCGGAGAGCTCCTACCTCATCCAGCACCCGGAGTAAGGGTATTCTGCACAACCCCCCAAACAGGGTCCATAGCCTCGCCGAAGCAGAGGGGAGACAAGCACAAGAATAATCAAGAGAATAACCAAATACGGGGCTGAGATGAAACGCAGCGAAAAGCGAAGAGGAAAGTTACTGGAAATTGGAGAAAAAGTTACTGAAAATTGAAGAAAAAGTTACTGAAAATAAGAAGTCACTGGAAATTTTAAAAAATGTTATTGAAAATTTTAAAGAAAATTTACTGAAAATGAGAAAAATGTGACTGAAGGTCCAACAACGAAGAAGAACTGAAGGTTTCGACCTCGTTACCCACTTTGTGGACTTTTACCACAGCCAGGGGTCTGCACAGAACTATTCTTATCCAGCAAGTACCCATTTGACTAGCCAGTTCCGCGCCAAGCCAGAAAAATAGACACTTTACTAGTCGCCCGCTCTGTAGAGCGTAAAAAAAAGAAAAGAAAAGAAAATCAAGGTATAGTTGGATCTCCAATAGCAACCCCAGGATCAAAAGAGAAATGATCACAAAGAGGTTTCGGCTCGTGAACATGCCAGATACCCTTCGACTTGCCAGAATCATCCTCAAGCTCATATGACCAATTTCCACACTTCCGCCTGATGATAAATGGACCAAGATAGGTTGGTGCCAGCTTGGCAGTGTAGTAATTAGCGGCATCAGTCAGAACTTTGCTTTTACGCCAGACCTTGTCACCTGGTTTGAAAACAAGGGGTCGACGACGTAGGTTGTAACGTTGGGCGTTCTGCGTTCTCGTGGATTTTATTTTTGCCTAGCCTTGACGGTTCTTCACGTACTGGTCTATATCAACTGGTTGAGAGGGAAGTTTGGCTCGATGATCGCTGCCATAAAGATCATGTTCCCTGCCATACAGGATTGTCCTGGCTAACATATGTCCGTAACATGGTCTTGATTATATGGTTGTGGCGCTCAGTTGGATTGGCTCGAGGGTTGTAATTCGATGTGTAGAAAATTCTGGAATTATAGCGTCGGCACAAAAGTTGAAACTCCTTAGATTTTATCTAAACTCCATTATCACAAATCAGGTACATGGGTGTACCATATAGCAGGAAAAAGTTATCGACAACTTCAACAAGGGCCTTGGCTTAAGCTGATCTACACGGGAACATGAATGCGGCTTTACTGAAGTAATCCGATATAACTAAAATGTAACAATAGCCCTTCTTAGAATGAGGTAGTGGTCCAATATAATCTAAACTGATGGCTTGAAATGGTGCCGTGATATACGGACTATCACCCATGAAACCAGCTGGGGCTTTCTGCTCGACTTTGTTCTGAGCGCAGGATTTGCAAGCTTTTACGTATGTCACCACATCAGCTTTCATCTTTGGCCAGTAGTAACTTTGCATGAGTTTTCCAAAAGTTTTGTAAATTCCCACATGTCCTGAAGTTGGAATGTCATGACAACGTTGCAGAATACTTTTTCGTTGGTCCTTGGGAACACCAAGTTTCCAGTCATCAGATGGAGTTGACAGTTCTGGGATTGATGGCTTGATGAACTTATACAGGTTGCCATTATTTGCACGCCAAAGACAATTTTTCAAAGGGTTTTTTTCAATCTTCTGGACCATTTTTATAAACCATTTGTCAGAAGTTCTAGGAAAAACTGATGGAGGATCCAAATTGCAAACAGAGTCAATAGCCACTGGTACGGCTCTAGACAGGAAATCAGGAACTATATGGTCTTTGCCTGTTCGATGTATAAGCTCAAAGTTGAATTGTTGAAGACGTAGTTGCCAGCGTGCCAGTCGTCCTTGGGGGTCCTTTAATCGGTCGAGCCATAATAACGAGGCGTGATCAGTAATAACAGTAAAGTGAACATGATCTAGGTGATGACGTATTCTCCACAGACCAAAGGGCATGCGGCAAAAATGAAAGAGGCCTCTACCAGGGACGGTGAATGCGGTGTATTCGCTTAACACGGTCGAGCAAGTGAACCAACCTGGATTGGGTATTTAGATATTTATTTTGGGCCTGGTCGCCAGATATCGTGGAGATGGTGTCGATAGCTTCATCCAGAAATGTCCTGATCTGCACCCTTTCATCCGCAAACTTGAATGGATATGGAGGTGGTACGTGTGATTTGGTTTTTTCGAGTCTGAGGAGAGGACGAAGAATTTTCCTCATTTGATCGACGGTCTTTTTGTCATCTATCTGGACACACCGAAGAACAATCTCATAAGACAAGATTGCCTTTTTGGGATACAAAATATTCATTTTGTAATCCATCGTGACGACAAATCAGAACCAGAAACAACAAAGGAGGAAAAGAAAAATTTGCAAGTCAAGAAAACAGAGATTGAAGATAATTTACCAGGGTTGAATTTCTAGGAAAATTTAAGTGATAATGAACTTGTCAATTGTGGGCAAGTCAGTGATCAAGAGTAATGATGGCAGGGTAAAAATCACTAATTCAATAAAGTTAGAGCAATAATCAATAAATCAATGGGGTAGCGCAAATATACAATAAATAAATCGAGCAATAAATAAGTTCAGAAAAAATATATCGCCCTGAAAGAGGAATCATAAATTTGGCTCTATGTTTCTCAAAGCTTTTCAGAAAATGACAGTGAAATTTTCGCCTGCTAGTTTTTGAAAGCAGGCCCCACGTTGGGCGCCAAAAATTTGCCACGCTCATTGTTTCTCTTAAGTATAAAAAAAAATGAGGTAACAAAGAAGAGAGAAAGTTACTTGATATCTGGAATGAGAGGGTGGTTTACTGCGTGAGCAAATCAGGCCCTAGCTCAATGTCGGAGATTGGGGTAGAATAAGCGCCACCGACTCAAGACTGAATAAGTCGGGATTCTCCCGATGTTCCGGGAACCTTCCCATTCACAGAAATTATCAAGGAAAAAAAAAGTTTTAAAACAACAATAAGGGTACATATAACCAAATCAAAATACTAGAAGTTCGATGGATAAAAATCTATTTCTTTATCCCTAAAGTAAAGTCCCTAAGTGATCACTCTTTTAAACAAAAATGGATAATAAAAATCTTAAATCTAATAACGATACCAATAAGTCAATCACGGTCACACAGCCTTTCTTCAGTGGAAAGTGGCTGAACAATGATGTCGTAGCAGTCTCAGCTCTTTTCGGGCTGCTAATCAGACCAACAACCTATCCGCCTGAATTGTGATTGATAACCCCAAAAGTAAAAAAACCCTAAGAAGAAATACGGTTTTAACATTGTGTTCTTAGTTAAAAAAAAACTCGGATGAATATTACGATTATAAATTTTGACAACAATAAATTTGATAGATCGAACAAGAAAAAGAATTTATGTTTGATTTAAACCTCAACAAATCATTACTTGGTGGTGAAAAATTAAATCAAATGATCAGATAAATCATGAAAATCAATTGCTACTTCAAATATCACTCGATAAAATAAAAAAAGGGAAAGAACTCAGTAAACGGTTATTGCATCGCCAACAAGGTAGGTAGGTACACAAAGCACTCAAAACTCAACGCGATGCAATAAATAAAAGTGGATGGATTTCCTAAAAATCCCTAGATAGGTTTAAAAATGCTTAGGAAACATCCAAGCTTCACAAAGACACGCTGGAAAGTGAGCCAAAAATCATGGTCAAATTCTCATGACAGGGTGAGGTTAGGACCAGTACCAACACCAGTACCAGAACAGTAGCAACACGGCAATATTGTAGAAGGCAGGAATTTCATTGCAAACAAAACACCGTCTCCACTTTTCCATTAATTAAGAGAACGTGAACGGCATCAAGAAAAGTCGATTTGGTTCCACATAACAGTCCCAACCAAAAGAGAGTGTAATTCCACGCAGTTCATCTTACTGCAATCTAAATTGAAAATGCAAACAGTCACGCAATTTAGACAATATGCATGGAAAGTGGCAAAAGCCCACGGCAAACAATCTAACCTCAAAAGTCGGCTAACTTCAGTCATGTTTACATTGTTTGGGAAGTGGAAAGTAACTTTTCCATAAAACTGGATGTTCTTCAATAAAGAGACATGACTAGTGACCAAACTACGGCTCCTAAACTCAGATTGGGAAAGGACTGTTATGATGAACCAAGAGATGATGACAAAGTACGTAATAGTCATTCTTTTTGCTGGCTGAACCAATAAAGATTGTAACTAATGTGAAACCTGTGAGTATTTTTGCGCACAAACTCTATAATACAGATTCAAAATCCCCAATCTCAACAATAATTGAACAAAAAAAACGTAGGTCAAAAACGGCCTGTGACATTAGATCAAATCGATTACCAAATGAAAATTATGTCTTCCCAAACCTCGAAAATTATTTATGAGACGCCATGGTAGCATAAAATTGAAAGGAAATAACATTTTTAGTTTTCATGAGAGTCATATTATGCAAAAAAAAATACGCAAAAGGACAAAAATATTAAAATCAAATTTGAAATTTTCTAATGAAATTTGGTACCCGGGGTTATAATACATTGATCTAGAACAAGTTTTTCCCGTTTTTTTTTTTAATATCTCTGACGCGAAGCAAAATACTCAGAATTGGCCCTCCTTGCATAGACGTACTAGGCAATCTCCGAATAGAAAGGTCCAACACTCCAAGAAAAGTTTTAGTTCACTTCCGGGTTTTTACCCATTATCAAAGGCAAGGGAATTTATATCTAAAATAGCCAAACGCTCACGTCAAATTCTACAGAAATGACCAAAAGTGTGGTCAATATTATTGAAACTGTGTTACACAATGGAAAAAAATCAAATATCGGAGCACTTTCAAAAATTACAAAATATATTATGTAAAATTCAAAACATTAAACCTAACCTAACTACTCAACTTTTCAATCAACGGTGGCGTTTATCACGTATCCTGTCAGCATTTGGAGTTTATCTTAAACAAAATAACCACAAATTTGATAGATTTCAAAATTCTTCATGATATTGAACATGGTAAGAAGCTGGACTTTTCAGAAGAAATCAAGATAGTCAAAGAATCTCTGAACTCCAACGTCAGTTCATTGGACGATCCCATGGGCAACCCACATCTCCAGGCCACACGGATTCCTTTAAAATTTAAGGAAATCGTACTTCAGTAGTTAGTCAGCACCTGTTGAGTGGTTAGGTTAGGTTTAATGTTATGGATTTTACATATATTTTGTAATTTTTGAAAGTGCTCCGATATTTTAGTTTTTTCCATTGTATTACACAGTTTCAAATGCTATTGACCACACTTGTGGTCATTTCTCTAGAATTTGACGTATGTATTTGGCTATTTTAGATATAAATTCCCTTGCCTTTGATAATGGGTAAAACCCCGAAAGTGAACCAAAACTT
This sequence comes from Orchestes rusci, assembly GCA_958502075.1. NCBI lineage: Eukaryota > Metazoa > Arthropoda > Insecta > Coleoptera > Curculionidae > Orchestes > Orchestes rusci. The sequence continues at coordinate 62,033,194 of OY293304.1, forward strand.
TTCTTGGAGTGTTGGACCTTTCTATTCGAAGATTGCCTAGTTCAACTATGCAAAGAGAGCCAATTCTGGATATTTTGCTTCGCGTCAGAGATATAAAAAAAAAGTGGAAAAACTTGTTCTGAATCAATGTGTTATAATAGTCTAGTTACAAATTCGAAAAAGTCCTCCCGTTAAAGTTTGAGAAGCATTTCAAATTACTTTTTGGCAATAGGTCTTTTTCCCCTATTTTGACCCCGCTGAGCTCAAAAATGTCTGTTGCCAAAGCGAAATCTCAACCGGAAGTGATTTATTTCAAGATGGCGGCCAATTTAGTTTTTTTCTCGAATTGTATTTTCCAAGATGGTTGCCAAGATGGTGGCCAAAAGTTGTTTATATTCCGTTATTTTCCGCTTTAAACGCAAGAAAATGTGTTTAAGCATGAAAAATTGAAAAGCACGTTAAAAAATTACTTTTGGATTAAACTTTATTGTGAAAAAAAAGATAAATAAAAGAAGCCTTCACACCGAATTCAAGCAGATGCTTTTACATGGATTACATAATTTTATGCATTGCACATTTCCCTTCCTGCAACTGCAATTCTTGGTATTGCAATTGGCTTTGCAATGGCAAATGACAAATTCCGGGCAGGTCATAGGGATGGGATCCAGCGTCATTAGAAGTGAGGTCACTTGTGCTCTGTCAATAATCCAGCCGCAATCTTCAATCGAAGGTAGAGATGGCTTGGCAATGTGTGCATTTTCCCACACACATACCTGTAAAGTTTAAAATAAATACATACTGCGATCTGTGTTCTAGTTTTAGATTTATTTGTTGGTATAGTACTACTTACTTGATAGTGGCACCGTTTGATGTGCATCCTAAGAGCATCCGTCGTTAGCGGCATATTCTCAGGCTTCTTCACAGCACCAAATAGAAGGCTACGGGCATCATCAGCACATTCAACGCTAGGCTCCACCTGGAAGAAAAGAAGATAAGATGCTCACATTATTTGAACCAAAGAAAGGTGATAAAAAAAGCCATCTTTAGTCTACGTACTTTGTACAACTGAATGATAAATTTCTCGACGTTCTTGAGAACATTCTCATCGAGTGGCCAGCGTCCAAGATCACTCAGAAGCTTACAGTTTTCACCAGAGAAGAATTTCCAGGCTCCTACTTTTGTGACAGATGCTAGTTTTGACGTGGAGTCACATCCTGTAATAGCATGGAAAGCCAGCAAGTGAGTGATTTGCTCTGGGGCAAGCTTTTGGCAGATTTCGTGCACTGGAATGAACTTGATGTCTCGCGCTGTACCACTCATTGCCCATAAGTGAGAGCACTTCATTCTGGCAAAGTGGTAACACAGGAGGAGCACAACATCAGTATCTCTAGTTACTACGACTACGTTTTCGGCATCACTGTGAACAGCATGAAGAATCATGCGGGTGTCTGCCTTTTCGTGTGAGGCTTTTAGGCAGTCTACATTACGAGCTGGATCAGTAGACTGGGCATGTGACTCATCCTCAAAGCCTCCCGACAGTACCACTTCAAAATCAGGATAGTCGTGCTGTAGAATTCGGTCGGATAAAAACCTGCATAAATCTGCCTTATTTTCTGAAAGTAACGGAAAATCACTCCAGTTCTTGGGCAGTGGTACATTGCAGTTCTTTATATCCCTACGTACAGGAGCGAAGCCCTTGGCTCATTTTTTCCTAGTTCCAGCTTTTATAGAGAGAGGCCGGTAGCGATCAAACACAACATGAACTTTCTTGTAATTGGATCCATAACACAATATTCTCTTATTGAAGCAGTCAGCATAGTCTCCAAATGTCTCGACCAGATTTGGACGGCCCATTGATAAGACAAAAGCCATTCCATCAATAATTAGAATAGAGTTAAGTTTTGGGTTGGGAAGTACACTTGATGAGCACTCTACCTTTTTTAGGATTTTTTTTACTAATGATGCCTATTCTGCTGATCGAAGCTCACCGTTCATTGAAGCTAATGAAATAGGTACTTTGTAGAGCTCATGATTAAGAATTTTTCTCAAATCAATGTGTCTTCCTCCTTCATCCTTGGTCTTTTTTGCTTGTATTTAAACTTGGAAGAAAGAAGATAGTACGGGACAATAATAACGTTCTATTGATTATTTTTTGTTGTTGTCTCATCCTGCCGATGCCGGAAATAAATCTGGCAACCCTTAACGTATATAACTGTAGCATTCACATTTTCCTTTTGAATGATACTCACTAATTAATCTTCTAAATCGGTTTCTCCAATATTTATCAACAAATTACCTTAACCTTCATACATCACAGCTGTTAGTTTCCGGCAATGTTGCAATGTTTCCCATTTTCGGTCTGCTTTATGGTAATAAGGTGTAATCTTCTGGGGTCAGTTGGTTCTGTCCAGTTGATTGATCGCTTTATACGTGACATTTGTCAATGTCCATCTGACACTCTTGATTGATGATCGATGGGAGTATTTGATTTTCTTTTCGGCCTAGCTCGAGGACTTGTTCCCGTGATGTGCTGAAAGCCACACGTAAAATGTGCTGAGCGGCATTTTTTTCTTTAAATATTCGAATGTATCGTTGAGATTTAACGATATTTTACATTTATAATGTCTATGGACCTCCCCTGAAGAAATGGGTGTGATTTATACAGTGATGGTATAGATATTTGCTGAATTCTTTTCAACCTAACGAGGTGAGTTAACCCCACTCGTCACCATGGGTTGGTTACTGAGAATATCCATAATTTTAGGGTTTTTTTTTTTCTTTTTCTTCGAATCTTTCCAATCAACTTCATCACTAAAATACCATATGGATGCTTTGCTGGCTAAATCGTTTGATGTTTGGAGACTATCACCTTGTCGTAAACTTGGCTGTATGAGTCCTCATATGCTGCTGGAATATGTCGCAGGAATGGCACTTTGTGATGTTGGGATTGCCCGCACCGCCGAAGCGAACAGAAACTGTTTATGGCTGATGGTCTTGAGGCAGCAACAGTGACAGGCCAGTTTTTTTATTTAAATACTACTCCTTCAATATTTTTATCAACAATTACTTTTAATACTAATAACGATTTTCTTAAAACCCTTCATATTCGAGTTTGTAAACATTTCACTATTTAATTCATAACTATTTCCTTTAAGTAACTATTTTTTTATTAAAGTATCAACCTTTTTACGGTTGTACTCATTGTCATTAATTCCTCATTGATTTGTAACATTTTTTTTTGTAACTGAATGGTACTTGCGCCGTATATTGATATCCACGTATAACTACACCCCAAAAGGTTCATGAACATTTTACTCCCTGTAGTACCGGTTTAAATTAAACTTAATTCACCTTTTCACTTTTGCGGATCTTAAATCCTTTTTTAATACTTATTTTTTTTTCTTTTAATAATTATAACAGTACCTATCGGTAAACTCTTTCAAATACTGTAATAATACTTGACCACTTGAACTATATTTAAGTTCAGTGAGTGGGTTGGTGTGAGGACCACCCATATTTCAATTTTGTTCGAAACTTGTATATTCATGTAAATAAATGTTAGTTATAGTGTTTTGGGACACGCAGTGTTTTCTTCCACTCCAGACATCACAGTGAATCTTTTTACACAAGGTTTCTTTGTTTTCACCTATAAAAAATAAAGTGGCGCCCTCTTTTCAAACTTAATCTTAATCAAAACAAAACCCTACTCTACCACCCATCGCCAACGACTACAAGAGCTGCCGCAGCCAAATTTGTTGAAGCCAACTGGGACGATCAAAAGGTAGGCTACAATAAAGAAATGACGCCCGAAAACGTGGGGCCTGGTTCGTTTTGTTTTTTTTCTAAATTCAAAAATAAAGTTGAAAATTCACTGTTGATGCTGGAAGGTTGAAGATACACTGATTAGCATTTGTTTAATTTTCATTACCATTTAAAATTCTTTTCTACGTTTTTAGTCAGTAAGAAAACCCCCGTTAGCGTTGCCCTTGTTTTTAGAGATAAATATCTCTTCATTTTTTATTTGCGTCAAAATTTCTTATTACGTATCGCTCAGCACGTAATTATTTTGTTCTTCTTTCATTTAGGCTGCGTTTGACACTTTGCGAAATTTGATACAATGTATGTAGGTATATTATAGTTCAATTTACCTGGAGGTAAATTGACATTTGTTTATTGATTTAATAGCATTATTTCTTCTCTTTAGCTTTCTCATTTTATAACCCTGAATACCGTGATAACCCTGATTACCCTGATAACCTTGATTACCCTGATAACCTTGATTACCCTAATTACCTTGATAACCTTGACAACCCTGACATTCTAGTAGTTTTCTTATTTCTAATAAATTTTTTTTCTTCTTTATTCAAAATGGATTCTTACAATTTTTTGCCTAATCATTTGTTGGAACATGAACTTGATTACGAACTGAGGATTCGTCTACTTGCTACTGCTAGGAATGTTGCTGATAAAAGAAAAATTTTGGGAAAAGTTCTTAGGAAGGAACAACAATCTCGTCCTGGATCTTCTATAGTGGCTGGTGAAGCTAATCTACATTTTCTGGAAGAACGTTCAGAAATTAAGAAAAGTCTTGAGTCCATTGAGAAAATCATTGAAGATTTTGAAGGTTCCCCCACTGATTCAGTATATTTGCGTATGCAGTCCCGCTTATCCCATGTTTTTGGTAGAGCAAGGCGAATTCCCATTCCTGAAGATAACCGTGATGAAATCCACACTTATATTCAAGAAACTACTGCCACTTGTATTAAATTGGATGCTGATCTTGGTGATAAACTCACCACAAATTCTGAAGTAGAAAATCTCCCCGTCAATACCAACCCTGTCATAAATGTCGCTGCCCCAATAGTCCACTGCGCAAGTCGCAATATTCCATTAAGTGAATGGCAAGTGAAATTTAATGGTGACCCGAAAAAACTTTATTCTTTTCTAGAACGAGTAACTGAGTTGGCTCAGGCTCGTGGTGTTTCAGACCCTGATTTATTCCAATCTGCTGTCGAATTCTTTACTGGTGACGCTTGCATTTGGTTTCGCAGTATCAGATCTTCCATTGATGATTGGTCCTCTTTGGTTCTTCGCTTGAAGAAGGATTTTTTGCATGATGATATTGACGATGAGGTTTGGGACCAAATCAAGAAACGTAAGCAGAGAAGGAACGAATCTACCATTGTTTTTATTGCCCACCTTGATTCTCTTTTTAATAGACTTTCCCGTACACCAGCTGAGTTCACCAGAATTAAATTCATTCGTAATAATCTTCTTCCCGATTTTATTGACAGGTTGGCTTTGATAGAGATTTCTTCAGTCACCCAGCTTTCAGAGCTTTGTAGAAAATTGGAGGAGTCTGATTATTTGAAAAATAAAAATAGAGTCAGAGACACTGTCGCGGAGGTGCACAGTCCTCGTAACACATCTTCAGATCGACCTTCTTTCTCTTCTAGAAACTATTCATCAGGTAATAATTATTCATCTCGTCGTTCCAATAACAATTTTCGTAAGCATTCAAATCAGGATTCAGTTGGTGAAGTTTCCAATCAGCCTAGTAGCTCCAAGGTTCCTTTCAATAGTTCCAATAAATCCAAAAAAGTTGTAACCTGCTGGAATTGTCAATTACCCAACCATACTTATTTCGATTGTAAAGCTTCCAGGAATATTTTCTGCTACAAGTGTGGTGAGCCCGATGTTAAATCCAAGGATTGTAAAAAGTGTTCAAAAAACGAGTAAGATTGGTGTCTTCAAGAGGCATTTTCACTGATCCATTAGTTTCAGCCTCAAAAAAAGTTTCAATGATTTCTGTTAAAACCCATTTTGATGAAGACGACTGGAGTCGTTGGCTAGTCAAGGTTGCTCAATTTTTAAATTCCCCCTCAAATTTCTCTAATCAACTTTCACCTCTTTTTATTGATAAACCCCTCGATAATCGACCCTATATTGTTGTCAAATTGTTTGACGTTGAAATTACCGTTTTATTGGACTCTGGTGCCACATCGTCAGTGGTAGGAGCCAAAGGGTTGCATGTTTTAGAAAGATTGGGTCTTCAAATTAATAAATCTCCTGTTGATAATATTTGTACTGCTGATGGAAAGAAACAAACCGTGGAGGGTAGAGTTGATTTGCCTATTTTCGTTAAAGGTTCCTGTAGGATTATCAGTGCTTTAGTAGTTCCTTCATTATCTCAAGCCTTTATTTTTGGGTGTGACTTTGCCAGAGAGTTCGATATCGTGGTAAATTTCAAGGACTATTGTTGGAATATTCATAATGATAATTGTCAAATTGATGTTTTGGAAGGTTTTTCTTCGAATTTTGCGACTTCTCGTTACGACTTATTTTCTTTAGATGACCTCTCTCTTGATCAGCGTATGCAAGCCGATAAATTAATCTCTTCTTTTTGTGAAATTTCCGGCAAGGATAAATTGGGAAAAACTGATAAAATAATCTGTAGCATTCAAACCGGCGACGCCGTTCCTTTCAAGAGAAGACCATTCGTTATGTCTCCCTATATGTCAAATATTTTAAATAGGGAACTTGATGAAATGTTGAAGTTAGGGGTAGTTGAACCTTCTAAAAGTCCTTGGTGTTCACCCGTGCTCCTTGTTAAAAAATCTAATGGAGAAATGCGTTTCTGCTTTGATGGTCGTCCTCTTAACGAAGTTACAAAACCCGACAGTTATCCTTTGCCCAATATTGAACGGATCCTTACTTCTTTGCGTGATGCTAAATTTATTTCCTCTATAGATTTGAGAAAGGCTTTTTGGCAAATTCCCCTGGATGAGTCTTCCAAAGAAAAAACAGCTTTTGCAGTGGTTGGTCGAGGTTTATTTCAATTTGTAACCATGCCTTTTGGTCTTCGAAATGCAGCTCAAACCCAACAACGTCTCGTTGATGCAATTTTTGGTCCCCGTTATGAACCACACGTCTTTACTTACCTGGATGATATTTTAATAGTTTCCCCTGATTTTTCCTCTCATGTAAATCTTTTGTACGAAGTAAAAAATAAACTTAAAGAGGCAGGCCTAACCGTGAATCTGGAAAAATGTGATTTTTTCAAAACTTCCTTGAAATTCCTTGGGTATATCGTGGGTTCGAATTCTTTGAGAACTGACCCTGAAAAAGTTTCTGCAATGGTAAACTATCCTCGTCCTAAAAATACCACTGAAATAAAACGTTTTGTTGGACTTTGCTCCTGGTATCGTCGCTTCATAAAAGATTTTTCTACTCTTATGTCTCCAATCAATGATCTTCTCAAAGGTAAAAAGAAAGGTCAATCAATCAAGTGGTCCGATTCGGCTGAGTCTTCATTCATTAAAATCAAACAACTTCTCGTATCATCCCCTATTCTTTCCCAACCCGATTTTTCAAAACGTTTTTGTATTCAAAGTGACGCCAGCGACACTGGATTGGGTGGTGTTCTGACTCAAATTATTGACAATGAAGAAAAGGTTATTGCTTATGCGAGTCGTTCTCTTTCAAAAGCCGAAAGAAATTATTCCGTCGTCGAACGTGAATGTCTAGGAGTCTTATTTAACATTGAAAAATTTCGTCCATATATTGAGGGAGTTGAATTTACAGTTATCACCGATCATTATAGCCTGTTATGGTTAAGTTCTCTTAAAAATCCCAGTGGTAAATTGGCCCGTTGGTCTATGCGAATGCGTCAGCATACTTTCGATTTAGTTCATCGAAAAGGTTCCCAAAATGTGGTTCCCGACGCTTTGTCCCGTTCCCTTGTCATTAATGATGATAATATTATCGATTCCGACTCTATCTCAGACGAAGTTGTAGTGGGTGAAGTTGACGTTGATCGCATTGATCCATATTTTGATAATCTTCGAAAAAAAATTCTTAATAACCCTGAATCTTTTCCCCAATGGAAAGTAGAGAATGAGTTCGTCTATAAATTTATTCCAAACCGTCTACCCATGAATATTAATCTCCCTGAATGGAAACTTTTTGTCCCTAACTCTCAAAGAAAGGAAATTATTGACTCTCTTCATAGTCCCCCCAATTGTGGTCATTTTGGATATTTTAAAACCTTGAATCGTCTCCAGGAACGTTATTATTGGCCAAAAATGCGCCAGGATGTCTTGAAATTTGTGAAACGTTGTCTTGTTTGCGGTTCGCAAAAAGCTTCGAATAATACTCCTATGGGTTTAATGGGAAAAGAGAAAAATGTCACGTATCCATTTCAAGTCATAGCTGTTGATTTAGTAGGTCCTTTTCCTAGGTCAAAAAAAGGTAATAAATGGATTTTTGTCGTCTCATGTTGGTTTTCAAAATACACTATGATTTTTCCGTTACGAAGTTCCAAGACACATTTTCTTGAACAAATTCTAGAGGATAGAGTTTTCTCTATTCATGGTCTACCCTCGCTATTAGTTTGTGATAATGGAAGCCAATTCACCTCAAAATCTTTTCGAGAACTCGCTAAACGTTACGAATTTAATATTCGTTACAACCCTCATTACTCACCCCAATGTAATTTTGTTGAGAGAAATAATCGTACTATTGGCACCGTGATTCGTAGTTACATCGATTCTCACGAAAAATGGGATCAACACCTCTCTCATATTCAATTGGCTATTAATACCTCCAAACATGAAGTCACTGGTTTTACCCCTTCGTTCCTTGTATTTGGTAGACATATTCCATTGTCAGGAAAATTTCATAGAGATTTGAATTCAGACATTCATAGTGATACTGCCCTCTGTCCTGGTGATCGTAATACTTACGCTGAGAATCTTGTCGGTTTAAGAGACATTTTTGTTGATGTTAAGAAAAGACTTCATTCTGCCCATGAAAGAAATTCTAAGGCTTATAATCTCCGTAAGAGAGATGTTTCTTTTAATGTTGGCGATCATGTTTGGAGAAGAAACAAGGTCTTATCCAATGCTGCAAATAAGTTTGCGTCAAAACTAGTACCTAAGTATATACATTGTGTCATTCGTAAAAAGTTATCAAACGTAGTGTATGATCTAATCCTTGAGAATGGATCTAGTTGTGGTGAGTGGCATATAAAGGATCTGAAGCCCTTTGCTGATTTTTCTTCTGAAGAGTCAGATTCCGCGGAGGAATGACTTTGAATAATGTTTATTCAGCCTATGGTTTTTTTTTTGATCTTTTTTCATGCACATTTTCCATGTTACCTTTTTTCTTTACCCCTTTGGTAATTATGCCCATTATCATTGTTTTTATTTAATTCAATTTTGAATTTTTTTTATCCATTTAGGATTAAACTGAAAACTATTCGGTTGGATAGTACTTGCCCCAATTTACTACAGTCTTTTGAAAGCATTGTCTCGATTTATTTCGACTTTTATGCGGACTTTGAGCGGATAAGTAATTCCTTGACCTCGTTAATTCGGATTTTTTTTGTCAGTTTTTGGAATTATTCATGCTCTCCACGCTTTCAATAGGTTTCTGTTTCCCCTATCAGGTGTCTTTCATTAATTTGGATTTGATGACACATTGATAACTTTTCACCCTTCGTGTGCTCCTGTGTTTCCCATTCATTTGGATTTGCTGACACACAAGAATCTCTTTAGCTTTTAGTTTAGGTTTAGTTACTCCAAGTTTAGCTGTAGGTATTTTCAACTTTTCTCTGTCCTATCCCCTACCTTGACTTTCTCTATTTTGACTTACCGGATTTTCTCTTTACCCTGATTTTGACATACCGATTGTGACTCCTTCCAGGACGGGTGATACACGTAGCTATCATGGATGGTATAGAAAGAAGTTATAGTTGAATTCAGTCTTAAGACTAGGTTAATTCTGATTAACATTATTTTGTAGTCCTAGGTATAATGTTGGTGAATCCAATACTCTTTTTTCTTTGGTATTTTTTTTTGGGTAGTTTTAGTCCATGTCGAACATAAATTGTCCTGTTGGTACAATTTCTTTTGAGGAAGGGGGTAAATGTAGCATTCACATTTTCCTTTTGAATGATACTCACTAATTAATCTTCTAAATCGGTTTCTCCAATATTTATCAACAAATTACCTTAACCTTCATACATCACAGCTGTTAGTTTCCGGCAATGTTGCAATGTTTCCCATTTTCGGTCTGCTTTATGGTAATAAGGTGTAATCTTCTGGGGTCAGTTGGTTCTGTCCAGTTGATTGATCGCTTTATACGTGACATTTGTCAATGTCCATCTGACACTCTTGATTGATGATCGATGGGAGTATTTGATTTTCTTTTCGGCCTAGCTCGAGGACTTGTTCCCGTGATGTGCTGAAAGCCACACGTAAAATGTGCTGAGCGGCATTTTTTTCTTTAAATATTCGAATGTATCGTTGAGATTTAACGATATTTTACATTTATAATGTCTATGGACCTCCCCTGAAGAAATGGGTGTGATTTATACAGTGATGGTATAGATATTTGCTGAATTCTTTTCAACCTAACGAGGTGAGTTAACCCCACTCGTCACCATGGGTTGGTTACTGAGAATATCCATAATTTTAGGGTTTTTTTTTTCTTTTTCTTCGAATCTTTCCAATCAACTTCATCACTAAAATACCATATGGATGCTTTGCTGGCTAAATCGTTTGATGTTTGGAGACTATCACCTTGTCGTAAACTTGGCTGTATGAGTCCTCATATGCTGCTGGAATATGTCGCAGGAATGGCACTTTGTGATGTTGGGATTGCCCGCACCGCCGAAGCGAACAGAAACTGTTTATGGCTGATGGTCTTGAGGCAGCAACAGTGACAGGCCAGTTTTTTTATTTAAATACTACTCCTTCAATATTTTTATCAACAATTACTTTTAATACTAATAACGATTTTCTTAAAACCCTTCATATTCGAGTTTGTAAACATTTCACTATTTAATTCATAACTATTTCCTTTAAGTAACTATTTTTTTATTAAAGTATCAACCTTTTTACGGTTGTACTCATTGTCATTAATTCCTCATTGATTTGTAACATTTTTTTTTGTAACTGAATGGTACTTGCGCCGTATATTGATATCCACGTATAACTACACCCCAAAAGGTTCATGAACATTTTACTCCCTGTAGTACCGGTTTAAATTAAACTTAATTCACCTTTTCACTTTTGCGGATCTTAAATCCTTTTTTAATACTTATTTTTTTTTCTTTTAATAATTATAACAGTACCTATCGGTAAACTCTTTCAAATACTGTAATAATACTTGACCACTTGAACTATATTTAAGTTCAGTGAGTGGGTTGGTGTGAGGACCACCCATATTTCAATTTTGTTCGAAACTTGTATATTCATGTAAATAAATGTTAGTTATAGTGTTTTGGGACACGCAGTGTTTTCTTCCACTCCAGACATCACAGTGAATCTTTTTACACAAGGTTTCTTTGTTTTCACCTATAAAAAATAAAGTGGCGCCCTCTTTTCAAACTTAATCTTAATCAAAACAAAACCCTACTCTACCACCCATCGCCAACGACTACAAGAGCTGCCGCAGCCAAATTTGTTGAAGCCAACTGGGACGATCAAAAGGTAGGCTACATAACAAAGCAATCATGTAGGCCACTTACCTCTAAAGTTACTAATCCGAACTTCAAAACTATTCAAGTGATACGTGCGCAGCACTGATACGATTTACAATTTTACAAATAAACAGTTCACTCGCGATTTCATCAGCTATTGCTCGGGACGTGTAGACGCGTTTCCAGATTATGAACGGTCGAAGAAGGACGCGAGTGCAGAGGTGCCACTTGCTACAGTGTTACCAACGTATTACTTCTTGCTGTTCTTTGTTTGCTTTTATGAAAAAGACTATGTCTCATTAAAATACGACAGATAACTATATAAGTGAAGTGAATTAAATAATGGGTTTACGTTAGTGTTAAAATTCATGTTTGTGTTTTTTTTTAGTTTCACATCAAAAAGTTTTCTAAATTGATTTTAATCAACATTTTTGGATTAACCATGCTTGAAAACGTGTACTTAGACATATTGGTCGTGTTTCTATTTCACTGGAAGCCATAATAACGACCAATTTTGGGAAAAACTCCCAATTAGCCGCCATCTTGAATATCTAACTTCCGGTTGAGATTTCGCTTTAGCAACAGGCATTTTCGGATTCAGCGGGGTCGAAATCGGGGGAAAAGAATGGTTGCCAAAAAGTAATAATACTTTTACTGTAAAAGTGACATTTTGTGCCAAAAACACAAAAGAACACAATTTTTTACTGCGAAATCCTAAAAAAACGTAGAATAATTTTTGAATTTGAATTAATTGTTTCTTTTTTAGGTTACACTGACGACGAAAGCAGATTCGCTTTTGAAACGTTTGATATTGTTAGGTTTTATTGTTTACTAATAGAATTTTTTTCAGGTAATATAGAAGATCCGGTATATTAACACTAGTTTGATTGTTTTTTGATGGGGTGTGGCAAAATACCCAAAAAATCAAGTATTCCATTGTAGTAGATAAGCAATGAGAGTTCTGCGGCAATTTCGACCATTTTTACATGTAAATCCCCATAAGAAAATCGCAGGTCGGATTTTGTCCAAAAATCGACCAAGTCGGGTCACATCGGAGATTATCGGGAAAGTTCGACTCGTGATATGTGGGAGTGTGGATGTGGATATCAGTATGTCCGGTGCCTTTAATTGTTGAGCTATGCGGGCTATTGATGAAATATAATACTTTTCGAGATACTTCTGTCGGATAGGGAGGAATTTTAGCCGGTGTTCTTGAGTGTTGATTGATTTATTTTTTGAGTACTGAAATCATTTCAGTTGTGTTTTGATATTTTGTTTAGCATACCTAGAGATTTTATTTGTAATACGGCTTCATAAATATATTTAGATTATTAATTGCTTAGGTGCACGAGATCATGCTAATACTTAGGACTTGATAGCGAGGTGGCTACCTGATTTTCAAGAAGGAATTCGAAAGAGCCCATTAGTCGATGTCTTGATAGATGTTAATGGGTTGGGGTGTTGTTTTTGCTTTCTGACGCTCAGCGGTGATATTTTGTTATATGTACGGGATTTTGGAGATGCATGCGGGATTCATGATAATATTTAGATTATCAATTTCATTGATATATAGGTGTAGTACTACCGATACGATTATTTTTTGTTGTTCGCTTTTTTTGATGAGGCGTGTGAAGAAAGGTTCTGAACGGTTGTTTGATGGACTTTGAATAGTGGGGCATAGGATTCAGAATTTTAAATTAGAGGTATAGGATATTTAATAAGAAAGATAATATAGAGAATTTAGAGTTGATGAACCATTGAAATGGATTGATTTCATAAAAATGTCTATGTTTCTATAAAAAAGCTTTATATTTTAACTTGTATTGGTATGAATAAGAAAAAGAGTTGAAAAATGTGAATATCAAATTAAAAAAGAAATGGAATGAAATTATTTATGAAAATTGTATCATTTATTTCAAAATCTGAACAGATTTGATCTATAAAACAAATAGACGCATACTTACCTTATAAAATGCACATCCAATCAAATAAAAATTCAAATTTTGAATAATATATATTTATTTATGCATCAAAAGACACAAATGCATTATACACACATAAATCCACAAGGAGGTAAATCACACTATTTACCATGGGTATAGGGGATTGGGGCATAAAAAGGAACTAAAAATAAGACAAATACATGCATTTTCTACTAACTATCTACTTACATTACACAATATAAACAGAGAAAACTAATTTTATTATACCTAATGAGAAATACAAAAACTTATATAATAAAATAATTATTATACACAATATATTAATCCATTATAGAATAATGTCCATGAGGGAGAGTTAGGACAGAATCTTTCAACAGATGTCTCTTATCATCATACGGACTTAAGGCTATTTTTGTTTGTTTAATAGTATATAAATCATGTTTGCTTGCACGAATTAAATTTTGATCAACTGCTTTCTCAATATTTGACTCTAAACACTCTCTATAATCTTCAAAACTGATTTTATTTTCAATAACACTTTTCTTAACCCCTTTTATTTTTTTTGTTGTATGCACCTCCCCTTGTTCCATGTTAGTTTTGTTCTTTTCTAATTCCTCACCAGTGTAAAATAGTTTTACTGCGTACATTTTTGATCGGAGTCCGATAAAGTCCGTCATAATCTGCCCATTGTTTTCATCTTTCATCATACCCAAAACCTTTTTATTCACTAAGGGGATATTATAAATATTATCCCTAGGATAATCAGAGGTGTCAAAATGTTGTTCACAATCTTGTCTGATGACGTCATAGACATTGGAATCTGCTATTTCATAAATTAAAGAGTCAGTATCAGTGTAAAGCACAGTACATTTTTCAAAACGATTTTTCATGTAATCATAATGAAATTTGTAAATAGTAGTCTTAGCCAAATCTAAAATACACATTCCAGCATATAGGTATTGGCTTATTGAAAAATATTTCTGATTTTGCCAACTCAATTATTACAAGATTCTCATTGATTATTGTACTACTTTTAAACTCAGGTTTTGAAATTAAAGCCTCAGCTCCATATCGACCTTCCCATTTAGTAACAAGCTTGACCGAAGAATGTTTTCGAACATTTTCCATAGTTTTTCCAAAAACAGCGTTGTTCATGAGTTTGAATAGATTTTTCTCAAAGTCATTTTTGGAAGCTTGTCTGAGACGAGTATTCAAATCAATATAGGATTTTAACCACGGAGACTGATTAAATGAAATTGCTCTGTGGATTTTTGATAGTTTAACACCCAAACCCAATACCTGCTTTAAGTTTCTGTAATGGATAACATATTTTTCTTTATTGAAGAGTGTTGCCATTAGCTTGATGTTCTTAGAACCAGGAGGTGTCTTATGTTCGGGACAAGGGGGCAAATCAGAATATAGATCGTGTAACTCATGAGGGATTTCCAAGTCTACCTCTAAAATAAAGCCTTTGTTAGAGGTATCATCAACATCTAAAACATTGAAAGAAGATAGTTCAGCATCACTCATCCACTTGAATCCATTAAAGGGCAGGTGTTGAGACATCGCCCACCCATATTGATTGTTGATATCAAAATACATGAGATATGTTTCTTCTCTAGAAGGATCGTATGAAGGAATATACTTATTATTGCATTCAGCATGCCTTTTAGAACACTGACTTAGACCTCCTCGTATACCCCTTTCAATGAACATGACCATATCTAAATCAGTCAAAAGTTCAAGCCTAGGATGATCAGATTTAAAGAGATGATACAGCATACATTGCCAAGAATAACCAGGGAGAGTGAACGAATGAGCAGGGTCTAATCCATAAGTGATATGAGCTGCTGATCTAAATTGCTCAAACACGTCAGCCAATAACAAAATATCAGTTTTCATGTAAAGTTCAGAATAATCACGCATTGTTCGACATGAGAATGTATTCCAAACTTTTTGCGCATGTGCGTACTCACGATCTGAAATACATTTATCTTCCAATCTGTTATAAAATTCTGACTTGGCGGGCAATTCAAACTCATTGATTTTAGACCAATCATCCATGAAGTCATATGGAAATATACCTTTACGAGTGAGCAATTTGAAATGCTCATCACTCAGATTCTTGAATTCTGACTCTAAAATGGGAAAATCTGGGAGATAAGATGCGAGTTTATCTAAACTGGAAGCCATAAAACGAAAACTATCCAAAAATCTGAACTGAATACGACTGTCTGGGATATGCTTCGTGAAGGAGATGTATTTCTCTTTGTTTACAGGAAGAACATCGGTTGGCCCATCCACTTCAGCTAAAGCTTTGATAAGCAAATGTCCATCATATGAACTAAGACAGTGAAATAAAACAGGAATAATGTAGCTATCTTGGAAATTCAAATTACATTTTTCATGGGCAGGTCCTCTATATATACCAGTTAAGTGACAATGATCACGAACCCTTTTATCTTCTGCTTGGAAAACCTTTTCACATACATGACAACAACTCGCCTTGAAAAATTCTTTAACTTGTCCAGATGTAAGCTTCTCCATTGGAAGAGGACATTGGAAGATTGTCATCACATTTTCAGAAAAGTCAAAAAGTTCCTTAACAAACCATTGAATACAATCGACCCCTGTATAAGACTTATAAAACGATAATGAATCATCATAAGAACATTTAACATAATATCCAATGCTAAATGGAACATGAGATTGATATTTTTGAGTATTTTTCGTTCCATCATCTTCAACAGGAGTCAAAAGGCACTCAGAATCAGCATATATAACAAAAGGTGCTTTTGTTTTAAAAGAAAAGTTAGTAAACTCAACAAACCTTCGATTTTTCTCAGGAAGCTTGGGAAGAGGACCATTATTCAGATTTGCGCAATCTTTTACATGATTTTCCAGTTTTCCAACCTCATAAAAGTAATGAAGACAGCGATCACAAATATACTTAGCACCATAATTTTTACTCAGCTGTGATGAAACAAGACGAGATAAATTTTTTATCCAAACAAAGTGAGTTTTGATTGGAAGAATCACCTCCTCTTCACCACTTTGATAATTGTCTTGTACCATTAAAAGATTAATATGGTACTCAAGTTTATTTTTGGTGATGTAGGCAGGTACAATCTTGAAAGACTTTCCCGATTTCTCCAATCTATAGACGTTTATAGAAATATCATTTTGCTTTTCAAATCGAGGAACTTGGGATAACGACATAGGAAACTGAATTCCACTCAAATTTAAAACTGTCTGAGGATGAGGATAAGAAGATGTCCTTTTTGCCAAGTCGCGATCAACAGGAAACAATGCAGAAACCACTGCCCAGGCAAAACATAAACCATCTGAATTTTGAACATTGACACAAGCTTTTTTATTTTTTAGTTGCTGGGGTAGATCAATATATGAACCGGCTTTGATTGGATTAAACTTATTTATATTAATGGTTAAATTTAGTATTTTAGATAAGGCCCAACCACTATCTTTTTCCTGAAACTCCTCTAATTCACTAAGCAGGGGAATTTTGATATTTTCATCAAACCATGTATCTAGATCAGAATTCTGATATAAAGGGGCATTTTGGGTATTCAAATATTTATTTTCATGCAAGGTTATATTCGCTTTAATCACTTTGAATTCACCACAAAATATAGTGTTAACTTTGACAGCATGATTATTTTTAAAAATATTTTGAACTCTTCTTTTGAATATAACCTTACAATCCAATAAATATCCAATGATGTCTTTATGGAAAAGATTAATCAAGACACCTGTTCGAACTCTAGATTCAAAAGCGGTACTCAGATCTTCCCATTTTACACGGTAGCAAACTCGTTCTTTATTCTTGATTCCAGACCCTTTTTTTTGAAGTATTTTGAACTGTTGTCTTAAACTTTTGACATTAACCATTGCTGCTTGTAGATGTTGTTTTTCGCCTATTGATTGAGCAGTTTTCAAAGCTTTGTTGATCTTTCTAACTACTCGAACACATTCAATCAAGCCTTCTCGAAGAAGTTCTTCGGAAGACTTGACCCGAAATATTCCAAGTAGTGCAGCGATATGCTTAATTGCATTCGCAATTGCAGACATAATTCACAAAAACTGATACGATTAAGAAAAAAAAATAGCAAAACACGTCCGAACACTTCAAGAGACAATCTAAGACTGATCAAAGTAACTCACCCTCAATATGATTTTTTAAAATAACGATACTCTAAAATTGTCTCTAAGAAGAATAGCAAAACACGTCTGAACACTTCAAGAGACAATCTAAGACTGATGAAAGTAACTCACCCTCAATATGATTTTTTAAAAAAACGATACTCTAAAATTGTCTCTAAGAAGAATAGCAAAACATGTCTGAACACTTCAAGAGACAATCTAAGACTGTTTTATATAGCTCACCAACAATATGATTTTTCAAAATAACGATAATCTAAAATTGTCACTAAGAAGAATAGCAGAACACGTCTGAACACCTCAAGAGACAATCTAAGACTGAAGTAAATAGCTCCCCCTCTATATAATGAGGAAAAAAAAAAAGTCAATAATTTAAATTGCTGCTAAGAAACTGAACACGTCTGAACACTTCAAGAAACAATCCGATACTAATATTCCTATTCTAACTCACCCGAATCTAACTTTGAAAAGACTTTGCTGATACAGATGTTCTCTGCTGTTGGACTGCAGGTGCCCTGAAGTCCTCTTTTTTGATAATCCTTTGTGATACAGGTTTTCTCTGCTATAGGACTACAGCAGTGCTGGACACCTCTTGAAGTTCCCCTTTTTGACAATCTTTTTCCTTTCACTATTGCAAGATT